>CM077159.1:122580069-122920542 GCA_039583875.1 Platanthera guangdongensis | reverse complement strand
TGACGGAGGGAGGTTGGGAGGTTGTGGTGAGGTGGGGATGAATATGAAAGGTGGGGAGGTTTGGGAGTCAAGTTGTACCAGGAGACTGTTCTGGCTGGTGGATGGGAGAATTGGAGGAAGTTGCACGGGGGTGGTAAGGTTGTTGGATACAGAGGTAGTGAGCAATGGGAGCAACCTCTTCGGAGATCGAAGAGGGTTGTGAAGTCACCATCTCGGTACTGTGTGGGATTATAGTGAGCTTTGTCTTCTGCTTCTTTGTAGATCCTCTGGATGAGCGAGAGCCTGCAAACTTCAATGAGGCCACTAGAGTCAAGGAGTGGGATGATGCCATGGTGGAAGAGATTGCTGCTCTCAAGAAGAATGAAACCTGGGACCTTGTGCCAAAGGTTGATGGCATTACTCAGGTGACTTGCAAGTGGTTGTTTAAGTTGAAGAAGAAGGCTGATGGAGCATTGATAGATACAAGGCTCGCCAGGTTGCTCGAGGATTCTCACAGAAGTATGGAGAAGACTATGAGGAGACATTTAGTCTAGTTGCAAAGATGACTTCGGTTCGGGTGTTGATCGCCTTGGCTGCTTGCAAGGGATGGAGGATGTGGTAGCTTGATGTGAAGAATGCTTTTCTTTACGGAGAGATTGACAAGGACATCTTCATGGATCAACCACTTGGATTTGTTTCTAAATTTCATCCAGACTATGTCTGCAAACTCAGGAAGGCTCTCTACGGGTTGAAGCAAGCTCCTAGAGCTTGGTATGGAAAGATAGTAGAGTATCTTCAATTCTGCAGTTATCTTGCTTCCAACTCGGATTCAAGCTTGTTCATCAAGAAGAAGGGGGAGCTTCAAGTTTTGGTCCTACTGTATGTGGATGATATGATCATCACAGGAAATTCGAGGAGGATAGCTAGGCTCAGGGCTAAGCTGGCTATACGCTTCGAGATGAAAGACTTGGGAGAGCTTCATCACTTTCTTTCTCGGTCTTGAAGTGGAGAGGAAGGAGAGCGGGATACTCATTTGCCAAAAGGGATATGCGGATCGCATTGTGAGTCGATTCGGCATGGGCAAAAGGAAGAGTTGCTCTACTCCACTAGAATATGGGCTGAAGCTTCGACGAGATGAAGGAAGGATTCTTCCTGATCCCTTGGTGTTCAGGGCTCTTGTAGGAGCTTGATCTACTACTGACGATTACAAGGTCCAGACATTGCTATGCTGTTGGTCGAGTAAGTCGGTTTATGTGGCTGAACCAAGGAAGTCTCATCTGGTGGCGGCAAAGAACATTTTGAAGTATGTTAAGACAACTTCTGATATGGAACTCCTCTATAGTAGAGATGCAGACTTTGCTTTACTTGGGTACACGGATGCTGATTATGGTGGTGACTCAGATGATCGGAGATCAACTTCGGGTTATGTGTTCACTTGTGGATCAGCTTGCATTTCGTGGTGTAGCAAGAAGCAGGACTCTGTGTCCGTGTCTACTACAAAAGCTGAGTATAAGGCTTCGGCCTTGGCAGCTAGGGAAGCCATCTGGTTAAGGACGCTTGTTGAAGATGTTCATGAAGAAGTGCAAGGGCCTACTTTGCTCTGGGGTGACAATGAGAGTGCTCTCAAACGGGTAAACAATCCAGTGTATCACGCAAGGACCAAGCATATTGAGATCGAGCACCACTTCATAAGGGAGAAGGTGTTGAGGGATCTCTTCTGGTCGGGCATGTTCGGAGTGAAGATAATCTTGTTGACATCATCACGAAGCCGCTGTCGAAGGGGCCATTTCAGCGGTTACGTAGCTTGCTGGGCTTGATCACCACTTCTCACTTCAAGGGGAAGTGTTGAAATTTGTGAAGTGGAAGTGGGTGATGGGCAGGTCGGGCGGACTGAGCGGCCTGTGCGGTCTGAGTCCGCGGCCTGGGCGGGCTGTTGGCAGTGCTTAGTTGATCTGCGACCTTGTTGTTTTGCTAGCTTATGTTAACCGGCGGATTGGTGTGTTCTATCCGCGGGAGGCTTTGCGGACTGGTGGAGTCCGCGGTGTCCGCTGTTGCGGACTGTCATTGGAGTTCGGATGTGGCCTTTGCTGAGCTCTGGTGGTGCAGCAGGTGTTAGCTGCTGTGGAGGACTGCGCAGACTGGTGTTGAAGTCCGGCAGGTGGCCGATGTCTTGGCAGCAGTGCGAGTAGGGCTTGCAAGATCTGCCTTCTGGTGGTGTGTTTGGCGATCTGCTTTGGGGCAGGCGGACTGGGCCTTGTCCGTCGAGCTCGCACTTGCTCTTGGTGGTTTTCTGGACTTGGTCACATTCAGTGATAAGTTCAGTGTGTCCGCGGTATCCGCCATGTCCGCTGTTGATCAGTCGGACTGCCTGTTGGTCGTGGACTTGTGGCGGATGGAGGTTTGGTTGTCCTTGAGGTGTTTGCAGGCTATGCGGACTGGTGCCTTGTCCGCATAGTATGGGCGGACTGGAGCGAGTTCGCCTGATGGTGAACATCGTTATTGCTCCTGGCAGGTTTTTTCTTGGAATCCGACTAAGTCCTTGCGGACTCAGCGGACGGGTCTTTGCTAGTGCGCGAGCTGGGGCAGTGTCTCTATTCACTAGGGTGGTGACCACACTCCTCACCTCGCCGATAAATAGAACCCCCCCGGCACGTCTACACTAACTGAGTGAACAGTAAGTGGGGCTTGGTCTATTGTTGCGGTCTGAGTTTTTCTGTCCGTGCGGGTTGAGTAGAGTTGACGGTTTGCTGTGTGCAGGTCGCGCGACTAACTTCAAGGAGCCAGGAGTTTGGCTTTGACTTCGGTCAAGTTCTGTGAAGTGTGCGGTCTCTGCGTCTCAGCGGGTCGCTTCTCTGCGGCTTGTCAGTGCTCTGCTTCAGCTTCTCCAAGTTCCAATAACCTGTCCGCCGGTCTCAGGCGGGTAGGTGGTCTGTTCTTCAGTTCATCAGCAGGCAGCGAATAACGGTGTGTCCGCGCGACCTCGCGGTCTCGGCGGACTCCGTGCTTTATTCGTCGTGTAGCAGCTTCAGCTCGGGCGGCTTCGGGGACCTTGGCGGAGTGGGCGGTCTCGGTGGTCTCCAGTGCTGTCCGCCCGGCTTGTTTTGTGCTTACTGTTTTAGCTTGTGTACTAACGAAATCATATCTCGCTATGTATACCTCGTCCTGTAAAAAAGTGTTAATAAAAATTAGATCTGCTTGTTCTTCCATTTGTATTTGGTGTTAAGCTTACTCTTTGGGCTTCCGCATGATCAATGTGTTAACTTGATAGTTCTGAGAATATTAATTTGGTTTTAAGCTATCTTGCTGACCAATTTGAGAAAATTTAACAAAAAATTTCAAAAAAAAAGACAAAATGGCATGGGTCAGAGCAGAATTCAACTATTTATGCTCGCAGGACCCAAGGGAAAAATTTTTTTTCCTGCGCTACCTGTTCTCAGAGGAGGAGCGCGGGTAGCGTAGGAGCCGTCCGATAGGCTTTAAAGAACGGGTTCTGTTTGTGTTTTTTTAGTTTTTTAATTATTGTAAATCACAAACGTTTGATCTAAGGCTGGACGGCTTGGATCTCACTCGCTCTAAGAGTAGGGAACACTACCAGTACGGAACAATTACTACAAGGGAAGGGTTTTTTTTCCGGTCCGCCGAGCAGACCTAAAAAATGGTCCGCTCGGCAATCAGAATGCGCAACCAAGCGGGGCCACAATGCACAGATTTATTGTGCATTATGCACCCCACAAATTTATAGATTTCTATCGGTGGGGATCTAAAGAAAGGTCCCCATGACAGACGGTATTTTTACTCAGGGAGGGTCCGGGGGAGGTAAAGTGCATGAAATCGGACGGACGAGATCCGCTGCACTTTACCGTAAAGTGCGATCTAATGGATGCGAGTGCGCTGAGATCGTGCACATCTCAGCGCACATATCTCAAAGCAGTGCGCGAGAGATCAAAACGTGCACACATCTCCGCGCGAGCTGAGATGCACTCGCACCCGTCAGATCTCGCGCAATGCACAAGACAGTGCATTTCTTGCACGACACCACCCCGGAACCACCTCAGGGAAGAGCACCGTGCGAGCATCGTGGGGCGCACCCATTTTTTCCCCCAAATAATCTACATTACTTAAAGAAAGGGCAAATAGGGACACATGTCATCCTACAAATAAAAATAAAAAAATCAAAAATATAAGAAAAAACCACGCTCATCATTCTAAATTCAAAAGGAGTCCCGCATTCAAACGGACGCTGCTTTCTTTCTCCCTAAACCCCCGCATGAACAAAGGGGACCGAAGCAGCAGTTTGCTTCACTCATCTCTTCCGTTCCCAGCTTCTCTCTTCCTGTCTCCGGCAATGCGAGATTAATGGAGGATTAGGAGGAAAGCAGGGGGTGGGTTCTCCGGCAATGCGAGATTAATTGAGGCTTAGGAGGAAAGCAGGGGGTGGGAAGAGGGATGAGGCTGGAGTTTCTTTGGAAAGATTTGGTTCTGGCCATCGGGAGCAGGGGGTGGGAAGAGGGATGAGGCTGGAGTTTCTTTCGAAAGATTTGCTTATGGACATCGGTTTTCTCTGAGATGGCGATGGCGATGAGCGGGAAGGATTTGGCGAAACAGTAGATGGACGCCGGGAAGTACGTTAGGTACACGCCGAAGCAGGTGGAGGCGCTGAAGAGTTTGGTTGAATCTTCCCACGCCGAGCACTTCTCCATCCTCTCCGCGCCTCCATCACATTTGTCCGTATCGCTTGCACTTCTCCATCCTCTCTGCTCTTCGAGCACAATAGAGAAAATGAAAAAAATCAAAAAATTTGCGGAGCGTAACTCGAGTCGAGACGGCGAAGGCTACCCGAGAACATCAGACACAAACTGACAAATTCTACTTGGGTGCGAACGGGCGAAGCCCGTGAGAGGCGGCCGAAGGCCGCCCGAGAACATCAGACACAAACTGACAAACCCTACTTAGATGCGAACGGACGAAGCCCTGAGCACTAGAGAAAACTGGGAGCATCGAGCACAGCCGACAGACCGTGCGAAGATGCCGTGCTTACTAATTTCTTCGTTGGATCGTGATTCGTGCACACAAATTATAGAAATTAAAGAAAAACTCTCTTTAAACTTATCAAAATAAAAGGAAACCATGAGAGTTAGCGAAGATGCAGCGCTGTGGCTCCGTAGCCACGCCTTCCGCTTCTATCCTCGTCCTCCGCCATCTTCTCTGTACTCATATCAGCTTCACACTAGCCGGAATACCATTTCTCCTCTCTTCCGCTCATTCCTATGGAAGAATCCCTTCTCTCTACCGTAGGAGCCCTCCCATCTTCTCCAAATCATCACCTGACCCCGTCGAGTTCAACCCCTATCATCTCTTCACCTGAAAGATACGAAAATCATCGGCGAGGAGGTGGAGAAACGATGGGATTTCTACCTGGAAGCTATGTCCTGGGACGAGGATTTCGAAATCGAGGTCTTGAAGGTCGAAGGAAAGAATAACAGGCGGAGGATTAGATCCCGTGTCCGAGTCGATGCCGATCTCAGTTCCGTATGGCGTGTCCTGACGAACTACGAAGGCCTCTCCACCTTTATTCCAAGCTTGGCTGTGTCCCAGTTACTCGAGAAGAGGCAAAACTTTGCCAGGATTTATCAGGTGGTAATCTATTCTATCCGTGTGGACCGTGTTACAATTCTTTTCTAAAGATTTGAGATCATAGATCCAAATTTAAACGTGTGATTTGGAAATGGGAAAAGGTTGGTGAGCATAATCTGGCTCTCGGCTTGAAATTTAACGCCAAAGGAATTCTGGAGTGCTATGAGGGAGATCTTGAAGATACTCCCATTGCTCTGAGGAGGGAGATAGAGTTTAGGATGGTTGATGGAGATTTTCAAACATTTGAAGGCAGATGGTCCATTGAACAGGTGAGGTGACACTGACAAACATGTTTCTTATGATCTTACTGTTCCTTCAAAGAGATTGTGCTTACCTAGTTCACATCAATTGTGTGACAAATAATCTCTTGTGAATATCAATTGTTTTATTAAAATTTTGTTTCCTTCAAAGATATATGCATTTGATGACTTATTCTAGAAAATATATCTTTAGAATGCCTCATGGAAAATAGTTGGTATTAGTTAGTGTAATGATTACTAGTTATGTATTTTGGTAAACTTGATAAAAATATATACTTAGTACTTACCTAGTGTAGCTTGAGCTTGTGGTTGGTTTTTTAAATGTTGGATAATTTATCTGTTCGCGCGTGTTTACTTGGGGCAACACTCTATGTTGGAGGTATTATAAATAGATATTCCAAACTTGATGGACTATGGTAGAATACCTTGAGCGAGATCCTAACCCTAACATTAAATTGATTTATCATTTTCGAGCTTGTAACATATTTATAATGTGTAACTAGGCAAGGTTTGATAGGGTTTCGACTTTATTGAGTGATTAATTATCATTTATCATGCTAACATCATCAAAGACTATCTAATTTCGCCAATATTATGGAAAATTTCAAAATCCGAAAATATGTTTTTTTTTTGGTATTGGTGGCTAAAGCTCTTCTAAAATTCCTTCACAGACTTGTTTTCATCTAAAATGTAGACCGGTTTAAACATTAGGTTGGCAACTAGGACAAGATATGATATTAATAGCTTATGTTACTTTTTATGATATACTTATTAATGAAGTATGCTTTGCAGAAGTATTTTTTTTTAAATACATAAATTCAAAACCTAATTTAGCACATAACAGTGATGCTCTCCCAAGAGGTTCATAAGTATGGATTTTAAACATGCTTATGAAATTTGCGCTTCTAACTTTGTAAGCTTTCCATTATTACTTCACGTAAAAACAACACAAGTTTATTGTTGATTATATCATATTAATCTATCTGATTGTTGCATAGAAGAGAATCGCCCACTTTAAAACTTTTTTACTTACTTTATTTTACTTTTTTACTATACTTTGTTTTGCGCAGACTATTTATTTTCTTTGTTAACATTTTTTTTAATAATTACTATTTATTAGCAGAGGAGCATAGAAAACACACTGTACTTTAACTCCCAAGCCTCACGTGCTATACTAGAATCCCTACAAAATTGAGGGTAAAGAGATCTCGGTCTTGGAGGGGATGAATGGCCATACTTGTAGTGAAGTGAAAGAGATGATTGTAAGACATCAAATAGTGAGCATACAGTGGAGCATGGGAGACATGATTGGTATCAAATAGTGCTTGCCCCCCAGACTTGGGCCCTGAACCAAATATAGTTCATGTTTGCTGGCTTTGTACAACCCAGGAAGTTGGAGTAAGATTATGACCCAATCAAGTTTTATAGTACTTTCTTCGGATGACCTTCTGGGTCCTCTTCGAGGACAAGTTTACACTTGTCTCCCTTCTGATAGCACATTCACGACTCCACCTCAGCCTTCCTCTTCTTCTGGTAGTGTGACGATTGTTCCTCGGGAATAACCTTCTTGTGTTAATTCCCTTGCCAGTAAGCCAAGAGCTACCCATTGCAGTATGGAAAGGAAGTCGTTCTTGTCGGATCAAATCTCTATTTGTTAATTCTTACCAGGGATTATTAACTTCTATACTGCGTTGCAACTCACTCTGGATCAATACCATCTTCCATCTACCGTCGTTGATGTCAAAGCTCATCCGGGTTGGGCAACTACTATGCAAAAGGAGTTGATGACCCTTCAACTTCATCACCTGTAGAACTTATTCCCTTTGCCCACTGGAAAGCGTGCTATTGGATGCAAATGGATTTACTCCATCAAGTTAAATGTGGATGGTTCCTATGATTGCTTGAAGGCCCGCTTGGTTGCCAAAGGTTATGCTCAAACTTATGAAGTGGACTATGATGAAACCATTGCTTCAATTGTCAAAATGTCCTCCATTCGTATTCTTCTCTCACTTGCATCCTCTCATCAGTAGCCTCTACACCAATTGGACATGAATGTATTTCTTCATGGGTCCATGGACGAAGAGGTGTACATGGAACAAACATCTTGGTTCGTTACTAGGGGAGAGAACCTTGGTGTGCCACCTCAAGAAGTTGTTATATGGATTGAAGCAATCCCCCCGATCATGGTTTGTTCATTTCTGATCTATAGTCACTCAGTTTGATCTTACCAAAAGTACGAAAGATTCGTCTGTCTTCTCTCAGAACTCTCCTATAGGTACTGCCCTATTAGTGGCATATGTCGATGATATTGTTATAACTTGAAATAATTCAGAAGGGACAATAAATCTCAAGACATTTTTGCACTCCAACTTTATTTAGGCTCATTGCAGTTTTTCATAGGCATTGAAGTTGTAGATTATGCTAACACTATCTTTATTTGTTAGCGTTAATATGTTCTCAATTTTTTATCAGACATTGAGATGTCTAGTTGTGTTCCTATGTACTCTCCACTTGAACCAGGGGAAAAGGATCTTCGTGTTGAAAGCAAATTTGTTGATTTACCGAGAAAATATCAAAATGCAATTGGAAAATGAAACTACCTTACCATGACTTGTCCTAACATTACTTGTGCAGTAAGTAAGGCCAAACAATTCATGATGTTAGGTTTGACCTAACTTACCTAAAGAATCGGTTCAACAGGTGAGGGTTGCCTTGCCATATAAACAGATCAGAATAAAGTTGATTGACAATGTTAGACTATTATTAACATCCCCCCTCACCCATAACATGGATTGACCGGACGGAACGTGATATAAACAGCTCATGGGCGGACTGGACGGAACCAGGCAGAAACTGGGTGGAACCTGCCTCTGATACCATGTAGAGAAAAACTCAACCTTGTATATACTATCTCAATTATCAAATACAATGTATGAATACACATATATAGGAGGGAGAAAGAGAGAAGAGAGTCCTATACAAGATGTGAGACTAAAGAGGAGAAAAGAAGAATACAAATAAATGGGCCACTTTACATGGGATTTTCTAACACGCCCCCGCAAGCTGGAGTGTACAAGTCGTATGCACCCAGCTTGGACAGACACTGGTAGAATATGGTACTTGGTAGAGCCTTTGTGAGGATATCAACAACTTGTTCAGTACCAAGAACATGCTTCAATTCTATCTTCTTCATTTGGACTTTCTCCCGGATAATTGACAGTCCACTTCAATATGTTTCGTTCTTTCATGAAAGACTGGATTCTTTGCAATGTGTATAGCCGCTTGGCTGTCGCATAACATAATGACAGGTGAGGAAAGTTTTACCCCTAGTTCGTCAAGGAGAGTTTCAAGCCAGGTAAGCTCAGAGACAACAGATGCCATCGATCAGTATTCTGCTTCACCTGATGATCGAGCAACCACTGCTTGTTTCTTACTTCGCCAGGTAACGAGATGACCTCAAAAATAGGTACAAAAACCACTAGTTGACCGGCGATCATCCAAAGAACCGGCATAGCCCGCATCAGAGTACGCAACCAATGTTGGAGTAGAGGATGAGGTTTTGTATACCAATACTTGACCCAGAGCTATTTTAAGGTATCTAAGGATGCGCTCAACAGCTTGAAGGTGAGATGTTCGCAGGGCATGCATAAACCTGCTGACCACCCCAACAACGAAAGAAATATTCAGTCTTGTGACCGTTAGATAGATCAATTTTCCAACCAGTCGTCGGTAGTATTCCGGATTTTGAAGAGGAAGATCTGTATCAGAAGAAAGTGCACACAACTTATGATTTGCATCTATTGAAGTAGTAGTAGGCTTGCATCCCGAGTAACCAACATCTTGAAGGAGATCCAGACAGTACTTCCTTTGGGAGATGACGAGTCCATCCAGTCGTCTTGCGACCTCAAGACCAAGGAAGTATCGAAGATGCCCCAGATTTTTTGTTTGAAAGACGGAGCTGAGGTGCTGTTTGACTTCTTAGATGCCCTTTGAATCGTCTCCAGTGATTAAGATGTCATCAACATAAACCAACAGAAGAACAACTCCCGTTGCATGGTGACGCGTGAACAGAGAGAAGTCAGCTGAACTCCGAGTAAAGCCGACTTGCCGGACGGCCTTACTAAACTTGTCAAACCATGCCCGCGGGGATTGTTTGAGATCATAGATGGACTTCTTAAGATGACTGACTCGGGACTCCCCCATGGTCTCAAACCCGGGAGGTTGCTGCATGTAAACCGTTTCCTGGAGGTCGCCGTTGAGGAACGTATTTTTGATGTCCAGTTGGTGTAATGTCCATTGACGATGCCCATCCACATAGAGGGGAACACGAACGGTGTTAAGCTTGGCCACTGGAGAAAATATTTCCTCATAATCGAGACCTTGCTGTTGGGTGAAGCCGCGAGCCACCAGGCGGGCCTTCAGACGGTCAATTGTTCCATCAGGGGCATGTTTGATAACAACGACCCATTTACATTCAACAAGTGTCTAACCGGTAGGTAAAGGTACCAAGTTTCCGGTCTGGTTAGCACAAAGAGCTGTCATTTTTTCTTCCATGATCGCCCGCCAGCCAGGATGTTGGAGAATCTCCTGCACAGAGTTAGGTACAGAAATCGAGGATAATGAAGTGACAAAAGTCTGAAGTTGTGGAGATAGACAATGTAAGGATACATAATTCGCCATGGAATGAGCTGTAGATTCTGTTGCCGGATCAGCAGGTCGCGAGGCATCAGAGGTCGAGGCCGACTGCAGTGGGACACTAAAGGAAGGATGGCGACGAGTGTAGACACGTATAACAGGAGACTTGGCAACAGAAGGATCCTGGGCCGGAATTCTTGGTAGTGGAGTGGTAACAAGAATGACAGAACGTAGGATGCTTGGTGGTAGAGGTGTATGATCTGAAGCACAGAAGAAAGGAAGATCCTCCCGAAAGGTAACATCAGCAGAGATTGTCACCTTGCGGGTCGCCGGAGAGTAGCATACGTAGCCTTTCTGTGTCCGTGAGTTGCAAACAAAGATGTGTTTGGCTTCTTGGGGATCCAATTTGTCCAAGGATGGACCAAGGGTGTGAACGTAGCACGTGCACCCAAAGATGCGGGGTGTGAGAGAGAATGTCAGAGTAGACGGGAACATGCGGCTGAATGAAGTGACATTGTGGAGTATGGTGGAAGGAAGACAGTTAATTAGATAGCAAGCCGTCG
This sequence comes from Platanthera guangdongensis, assembly GCA_039583875.1. Taxonomy (NCBI): domain Eukaryota; kingdom Viridiplantae; phylum Streptophyta; class Magnoliopsida; order Asparagales; family Orchidaceae; genus Platanthera; species Platanthera guangdongensis. Next base: position 122,909,471 of record CM077159.1, on the reverse strand, counting down.
AAAGAGCAAAGTTCCAATAAGCTTTGGGAACGTGCATCCGAAGCATGATGGAGCGGGCCACATCGAGAAGATATCAATTCTTACGCTCAGCGACTTCATTTTGTTAGGGGGGGGTATAGGCACATGAAGTTCGGTGAATAACCCCAAAGTCAGAGCAAAGAGTCGCAAATTCGTTGCTAGCGTATTCACGAGCATTATCAGTGCAGAGAGTTTTGATGTTTGTGGAGAATTGCGTGCGGGTCTCGAGGAGGAAATCCCGAAAGACACGGGGAAGCTCAGAGCGATCACGAAGTAAGTATAGGCACGTCATTCGCGAATAATCATCAATAAAAGTTAGAAAATAATGATAACCAGAAATGCTAGTGATTTTGTACGGACCCCAAATATCGGAGTGTACTAAAATAAAAGGAGCAGTGCTCCGAGTACAATGAGATGAAAAAGATGAACGAGATTCCTTGCCTAACACACATGATTCACACTGAAAAGAAGGTAAAAATACATCTGGTAGAGCCTTCTGGAGGACTGGTAAAGGGGCATGTCCAAGACGCTGATGCCAATCAACGGAGGAGACAAATGAGAGGATTGTTGAAACCGATTTCTCGGTCTCCTGTGGAGTTCGCCCTTGGGGAAGGGGTGGTCTCGCACCTACTTCACTCTTGCAAGCAAAACAACAAAGAAGGCAAGGAAAAACCGACCCAAGGGCTCGGCGGGGAGGTCCCACCACAAATCCGGAAGATCTCAGAGCGCTTCCCCTCCTTAGCCAGAGGCCGAGCTAAGGTACCCTCAGAAAGCACTTGAAAACTGGAACAGGAGAGCACAGGAAGCCTGCCTTCTGGGGTACCCCTTGAGTCCTATTTATAGTTTTTGGAATCTGAACTGTCAAAAACCAAAAGAACTGACCTGAAATAATAGAAAACCCTTGGCTGGGTCTGCCAACAGCCAAACTCCGCTGTTTTGAAGGACTATAGGCAGACCAGCGGGGGCAAAACAGTAAAAAGTACCTCATTCATCCAGGCGAGCTGGGGGGCTTGATCGCCTCGGCAGGTCTTGCTCGCCTACTATTGCCGAGTTCTGTTGCGAGGGCGCGAGCTGGGACTAGCTCGGCGAATGCCGAGCTCGGTGTCGGCGAATACTGATCTCCGGTCGACGAATGCCGATCTCTGGTCGACGAATGCCGAGCTCGGGTCGACGAATGCCGAGCTCGGGTCGACGAATGCCGAGATCGGGTCGACGAATGCCGAGCTCGGGCTCGGCTTTCCTACTGCCGAGCTCGCCCACTGCCTTTAGCCCGATCTGTCTGGTTCCTGGCGATCTTGCTTGCCGGACACGGGGTTGTACAAAGATAGCTGGAGAGTCATCAAGGAGTTAGAGCCCGTTCTGCAGTCGCCCTTTACCAATGATAGTCCGCGTCTTGTGATCCTGTATCAGAAAAGAAGAAGTGGTAAAGGTTACAGAGCAATTTAAATCATTAGTCAGGCGACCAACAAAAAGCAAATTAAACGGGGAGCCCGGAACATGAAGAGTCAAGCATAGAGAGAGAAAACATGAGAGGGATATCAGCCGAGCAGGAGACGGGAACAGTGTCCCCATTGGCCGCTGTGATACACTTAGGATGAGGAGAATCCAGGTATTGATGTGGGCGCAGGGAGGTGATGTGATGGGTGGCACCTGAGTAACAAGTTAGGTCTGGATAGTTCACATGATCCAACTTGAGGGGGAGTGTTAGATATATTAGTTATATTGTTGAGTTCCTGTATTATGTATTTCTCCTTTTATATAAATAAACTCTTGTGCCTCTATTGAGGTATCAAGTCTTCTAATCCCGTCTACCAGTTTTTTTTACTGTGAATATTGCGAGTTATTTTAGTAGTTTTATTTGAAAGAAATCAAGCAGATTTCAAGTCATAGATTTTTTCCCATGAGAGGCAAGGTGTCAGGTCATCACCCTCCCAATTTTCTCTTGTTTGTGAGGCCCCTAGCGATGTGAATAGGGCGAACTGAATCACATCGACGGTGTAAGCTTTATAATATATTAAAACCCTCTCGATTTTAGCTCATCTGTGAGGCCCTTGATGAGGTGAATAAGGCAAACTGAATCGCGTCAGTACTGTGAGCACTGGAATAGATCTACAGCCTCCTGACTTTTGCTTGCCCATGTGGCCCCTGTTAAGGTGGATAAGTGAGTTGAAATCATGTCGTTAATGTGAGCACCAAAATAAATTAATACCCTCCCGGATTTCACTTTTTTGCGATGCCCCTAGTGAAGTGGATAAGCAAGCCGAAACATTAACTGTGGAATTTTCAACTCGATAGGTTTTTTTAGAATGTTTGTTCATTGCCTTCTCCCTGTAATTTGTTAAAGCTCAAAAAGTCTTGAGCACATTGGTACGCAACCAATGTGTATGTAGGGAGCTGATCTCGGCCAGCCATGCAGAGACTTAGATTTAGAGATATGCACCTTGGGGTGTCGGCAGTCGGATGATTAAAAGATTGCAAGGGAGCAGGTGTATGGTCTGCTGCCCTAGAAAAAGTTCTAGAAGAGAGTCATCTCAATGTCAGTGATGCTGACTTGCTCTTTGGGAATAGACAACCAACGTTCATGGGGGAGCTGATCTCAACCGACCATGTCGAAGCTTGAGTTCTTGCATTTGTCGCATAGTCGAGATAGTTTAGGATAATAGCACGACAACAAAAAACAGACAAATAAGTATGTTACAGTGAGGTGAGTCGAATGTACTTGAAAATAATTGTCTACGTACTTTGCAAGAAAAATAACTTCTGAGGAGTAAGAAAATTACAGGTAATACATTTTCAGTCGTTTTCACTTCAAGTATTTTTGAGATCATTACCTTCATAGGTTTCTAGGCGATAACCCCCTCTTCATAAGGCTTCCGAATGCGGAGGGGTCCTTCCCAATTGGGGTTGAGTTTGCTGATGATCATCGATCTTTCCGCTGCATCCACTTTTTTAGAACCAGTTCTCCCTTCTAGAATTGTGTTATATGAATTTGCTTGTCGAAATGCCTCACCATTTTGCGCTTGATCTTTTCCCATATAATCACGGTGAGATCCCGAAGCTCCTCTATGAGGTCCAGAGAAATTATTTGTGCCTCTTTATTCTCTTATTGCCACTATTCTCCTCCTCCTGCTACTACTCATGGGCTTCTTACATCGAACTCGACTGGGGTCAATGCTTCTGAACCATAATACAACACAAAAGTGGTTTCACTCCACCTAATTCCATATCCTGTTCTTGACCTTTTTTAGAAGATTCAAAATTAACTTATTTTCCACCTCCACTTGGCCATTGCTCCAATGATGATGGATTGAGGTGAAGTGCAAATCAATCCCCATTTCTTTACAGAACTCAACAAGTCTAAATCTGATAAATTAAGGTCCGTTTTCGGCTATGATGTTGATGTGATACGAAGTTGACTCCATGGGCCTGCCACGCATCCCCATATAAGTCTATGTAGCTCTAGTGTCATTTTTGTCATTTTATGTATGTCCACTCCCGCCTACATAGAGCGTGGAGGAGAGTTATTTGGACCATCTTGAATCATTAGGCTTTAGGCTCTCTTTGGAGAGAAGGCTCTTAGAGGGATCTTACCTTCAAGAGATTAGGTTGAGCATGTCTCAAACTCTTGTATCTTCTTTTACATTACTCTATCAATTTTCATTTGACGATAACTGCAGCTATCACCTTATCCGACCTATCGACCAACTTGGCTTCACGGTTGGGTCTACTCTTTCCACTATCGCCAAGATAAGGCTCCAGCTTATGTCGGTCCAACCCCACACACCTATTTGTCCCCGCGTCGTCTGCTTCAGCGCACGCATCCCCGACGACTGACTGCTCTCGCGTCACGCACCCTTGCTCTTCGTTTTACCTGCCCCAGTGTCGATCATCCCCACATTAGCGCCAATCGTCCCCCTTCTAGTGTTGATCGTCCCTGCTCACATTGAATACCCTGGACGCCTTCTTCGACACCTCGATTGACTGCAACCTATGGTTTCCCGTGCCCGCGGACTAGTACGACCAAACACTCGCTTAGGCATTCCCTTCTCTTTAGTTGTCTGCCTGCACATCCCTATTCACTACAACCCCGACGCTTCTGACCATTGTATCCACCCGTCGTTATGCACCCTGTTCGGTCCAACACTCCGCCTTCTCCCATACGATGCGTCCTATTTGTCCCCCTGACTTGTTCTCTGTCTCCAACGTTCTCTCTTAGCCCATGAAGGTCATAGGCTCGAGACCAGGGGCCCACACTATTCGGAAAAGGACTATAAATCCATCTTGCCTTAACCTATGCGGGTTCCAATTATTTTGCGGGCTGTTGTTTCTAAGAGTTTTCTTATCAAAAGACTCATACAAGTATTAATAGTCTCCAACATAAAAGACGTAGTGTGGTTCTGAGAGTCTCCAGGTGTAGAAGACTCAGGTTGGTTCTAAAAGTCTCCAACATAAAAGACTCAGGCCTAGTGATAGGCATGGTCTTTGCGAGACGCTGGGTGGTGGTGGTGTTGGTTGTTGTTGGGCTCTAGCGTCTTCTCTTAGCCCATGAGTACAATGTGTTACTTGTTTAAATGAAATAGTAGCACCCTTCTCATGAGTTCAAGCTTATGGGCCAGTTGAGTATGCGCTTGATCATACGTGTTCCATGGCCCACAATATAGACAAGATCCATTAGAGGATCTCACGTTTCTGATCCGCGAGCTCGCGGACACCACAGTCAACTGTCCACCGACACCTCCGATAATGCAATCTCTGCTCCCACCCAACCCTCCATTGACTACCTGGGGTTCCTTCACCTCGTTGAGTCCATCCAGCAGGCCCACATTCACCATATTGAGATTCCGGCGTTCGATGACACCGGCCCCCTCGGTTGGATCGCTTGCGCTTAACTATTTTTCAACATCCAGTTTACCCATGCCAAATAGAAGGTTCTTATGATGACTATCTATATGTAGGGCCTTGCCCTCCACTATGTGCGTTGGATGAGCCAACATGTCCCAAATCTCTCATGGCTTACATTAACGGAGGAACTCCTCCGCCATCATGACATGCTCTAAGCGGGTATTTCCTACAAATTCCTTAGATCTATTCACCAGTCCGACACCATCGAATTCATCGAGGTCGCCACGTACGTCACCGGTCTATCCCCTAACCATTATTTGAGGTATTTTCTTCCGGGCCTGTCACCCCACATGTGGGTGCTCCTTCATATCCACAACCCGATCACTCTTTCCTGTGCCATGAAGCAAGCTCATTGACTCGATGAGGAACTTTATGCAGCCCAACATCCTCCTCTACTTGACCACCCCACCAGTCGCTGCTACTGCCGAAACCTCAACCACCTCTTCATCGCCTTGATAATCACCTCTTCCTGGATCCCCGTTGATTGGCCTGCCGCCGCCGCCAGTTTCACGAATCCCACCTCCGCTAGTGCCACACTATCTTAGTTCTTATCTCATCAATCGTATCTTGAGCTTCGTCGAAAACTCCTCTGTTTTCGTTTCCACTTGTCGTACCTGCCTACCCACAAATGCCCCTCAAGGACTTCTGTTTGGTGCTCGATGCTAAGGACGATGATCCTAACTTCACTGACATGGATCCTTTGATGCTTGCGGAAGACCCTACGGTTCTAGGCCTTAAGGTCAAGGTTGGTTTTCGGGAGGGGAGTATTGATACAAAGGCGACTCTACAAGCCTGCCACGCGCCCTCTATCACTCTTTGTAACCGTAGTGGCATTTTCATCATTTCATGTTGGCGCACTCCCTCTTATATATGAGAGTGGATTAGAATTATTTGGACCATCTTGGATCATTAGGCGTTCAGCTCTCTTTAGAGAGAAGGCTCTTAAAGAGATCCCATTTTCAACAGATTCAGTCGAGCCTGTCTCAAAATCTTGTATCTTCTTTTGTTTTAATCTATCTATTTTTGTTAGGCGATAGAGGAAGTTATCACCATCTGTATGCCTGCATGTTATTTCTCCTCAGTTAAAGTTTTTTACGATTTGAGTTGTCATCTTAGCCCGTGCTTTGAAAAATAATCGATCATGACTAAAATAAATTTTCGCAGACCACTAACTTGGGGAAAGGGTTCAATGAAATCCATTCCCCATAGTGTAAATGACTGATGAGCTGTGATAAACCTCATGCATTGTGCTGGTAGAAGTTGAAGAGGTAAATAAAGTTGACATTTTGGCACCTTTAAGCGAACTCCGCATCCTTCCGAATGTTCGGTCAGAAATAGACTTGCCTTAGTACCATTTTCTCCAAAGTGCAATTTTCAGAATGATTTTCGTATTCTCCTAAATGAATTTAATCCAAAAGTTAGCGTACCTTGGCCTTCATCACACACCTTGCTACTGAACCCAGTAATTCCTTTCAGTATAAATCCGGATTGTGGAGCACTAATATGAGTACTTGAATCAGAACCATCTTTTATTCTTTATCGCCTCCGGATATTTCCCGATATTAAAGGATTCAATGAACAAGTCAATCTAAGTTGATACTTAATCGATCTCCATTAGTTCTCCTTCGTTTATGACTGAAGAGTTTGGTCACAATTCTTCCGATCATCGGACCATACTTTGCGAGTCCTTCTACTACGGTGTTTTCTCGCCTTGGCACATGTTGGATGCCAAAAGATTGAAACACACCGATCAAACCTTTCATATTTGTGAGATATCGACACCCGGTCCTCGAATTCTCCGTGAATCCAGGATGCCACCACCACGAAGTTTGTGTGGGCTTGAATGTCTTCCACCCTCAATTCTCGAGCCATCCTTGACCCGACGAACATCGTACTCCGTCTAGTTGGTGACTTTGAAATGAAGTTCTAATGCTTGTTCAATCTTGGCTCTGTTGGGGCTAACTAGATTTACACGAACCCCAAGGAGATCTTCTCTGAGGTCTCGTCAACGTTCATCGCTCATCCCAAGGACTGTGTTGAGTCCTCTTCCATGTTTGGATCCATCCTAAAGTCGGCTAGAAAGCCTGCAACTGCTTGTGCCTTGATTGTCATCCGAGGTAAATAAGCGGTGTCAAACTCTCCTAACTCTACCGATTACTTGGACAACCTTCCCAAGTGTTCCTTGATTGCGTGATGATTAGTCATAACCTTGATTGCGTGAGCTTGAAACTTTGTTCTCAACCTTCTTGCCGAAATGATTAGGGCGTAGGCCAATTTATACTAGGTCTCTATGTTCTTTAGAATCCGACTCACATAATATATCAACATATACTTTTTCCCTTCCTCTCAGACCAACATTGAACTTACTATCTCCGCTCAAACTCCCAACTACAGGAAGAGATCTTCACTAGCTCGCGGGATCTGTAATAAAGGAGCTCCCATCGAGTGTTGCTTTAAGCTGAGGAAGGCTTCCTAGCACTCCTAACTCCATTCAAATTTTTGGTTAGCTCCAAGAGTTTTGAACTGTGAGCACTTCTCCCTAAACTTTGAGCGGAAACTGTTGAGGTCCACGGTCCTTCATACTAGTTGTTGAACTCCTTTAGTATTTTTTGGCACTATCATCTCTACGATGATCTTAGTTTTATCTCGGTTTGGTTCTATTCCTTTACAATCGAGGAGGTGTTCCAAGAATTTTTGCTTCCTAACCCAAAAACACATTTGGCTGTGCTAAGTTTCTTTTTGAACCTCTGCAAAGTAGCTAAAGTTTCTGTGAGATCCTTCAAATGATCTTTTACGCTCTTGCTCTTCACTATAATGTAATCCAAATAGACCTTGAGGTTCCTCCCCTTCTGTTCGTTGAAGATGCTATCTATCATCTTCTGGTAGGTCGCTTTGCATTCTTCAATCCAAAGGTCAAATAGTATTATCTTGTAGGAGTAACCACCATCGTTTGTGATGAACGAGGAGTTAGGAATATCGGGAGAATGTATCCTGATCTGGTGAAACCTGAAAAGACATCAAAAAAACTCATCACAGGAAAACCGACTATTGAATCAACCAGTCCATCGATCCAAAACTTGGGATAACAGTCATTCGGGCATTGTTCATTTAATAAAGAAACGTTGTTACACATTCGTCATTTTCCCCGTCTGTTTTCACAACAATAACATTGGACACCCAACTTGCGACCTGGATTTTGGATATTAATCTTAGGCGCATTATCGTTTGGGCTTCCTCTTGAATGAGCTTGGCCAATGTTGTGGCAATAACTCTTCTTTTGGCAAATTGGGCGAACTTTGGGGGTCCAACTTAAGCTGATGACATAAAACATCGACATCAATGTCAGCATGTTCGCTGCGCTCCAAGTAATGATGTTGATGTTGTTTCAGAGGCAAGACATCAGCTCCTCCTTGCCCTCCACCGAGAGCTGCATGCTAATTTGGACACTCCTTGGATCCTTTTTCCCCTTCAACAAATCCACTTCCTCCACTTTTTATAGCGCATTGAGGCGAGCAACTCCTTCCATGGCCTTACTTACTCCTTCAGCTTCCTCCTTCCAGGATATGTCGTTTACCGCATTGATATAGCACTCCCGGGCTACCTTTGGATTGCCTTGGACCCAAATATGAACTCTACCAATGTTATATGTCAAGCATTGGCGGAGGAAGGAGGCCACAAACTAAAAGCGTTGAGAAGTCTTTCAATGATAACATTGTAACTGTTGGGTGCATCCACTATAACGAATCGACAAATCTTCATGGTTCCTCCAAGAGTGACCACCAACTCAGCATCCTCCTCAACTTCCTTTCTTTCCCCCAGGAAACCAAATAATGAGCCATCATCATTTAAAAATCACGTTAAATGAATTACCATTATCTACTAGGATTCGCGGAACGCTGAAGTTCTCAATAACAACCTTGATTACTTCCATTTCGTTAAAAGGATTGCCTGCCTTGTTCCGACATATCCTCGATGGAGAACACAATCTCCCCAACTGTAGGGGCAACTCGCGATGTGGAGGCAACCTCCCTCTTGTAAACTACATGTAAGCTTACCTTCCATAAGGCCAGGCCGACCCCAACGTGGATTGCACCTATGCCTTCTCGCCAAGGTTGTAGACATTAGACGTCTGATTCATGTCGGTTATCAGATTGCGGGAGATATATTAGGGATATTTTACAATATCGAATTTTAATATTTAAATATATTTATATACACACATTTTTTGTAATTATATACAATTGTACACAATGTATGTTTATAAATTACACAATAAAATATATACACATAATGCATGTTTATAAATTACACAATAAAATATACACACAATAATGTATGTTTATAAATTACACAAAAAGAGACGTCGACAATAGTAAACGACATAAATAGTACCAAATGAGAGAGACGAGAAAGTTATTGAAGCCAGACGCAGAGAGATGCACAAAATGAAACACAAAACAAAATATTGTCGCTCGATTGCTTAAAATACAACAACACTCAAGCCTTTATCACAATATAGTGGGTCGGCTATATGGATCCTTTGTCACCATTGTGCCTATCTTTTGTCATAATCTCACTAATGCCTAAGTACATCATATCTTTCCTTAAAGTTTCATTCCAAGTCTTTATTGTTCTACCCCTCCCTTGTTTAACATGCCTAGTGACTAGACTCTCACAATGCCTAACAGGTGCCTCTAATGGTCTCCTTTGTACGTGTCCAAACCATCTTAGATGAGCTTCTTTCATCTTCTCTGCAATTGGTGCCACTCCTATCATATCCCTGATACATTCAGTCCTAATTTTATCCAATCTCGTGCGTCCACACATCCACCGAAGCATTCTCATCTCCGCAACTCTCATTTTTTGCTCATGTACACAATTCACTGCCCAACACTCAGAACCATAGAGCATCACAGATCTAATTGCAGTACAGTAAAACTTGTCCTTAAGTTTTAGTGGTACTTTACGAGCACATAAGATCCCTGACGCACCTGTCTACTTCAATCAACCCGCTTGGATTCTATGTGTCACAGCTTTATCAATACCTCCTTTTTGAACTCTCGATCCAAGATATTTAAAACACTCACTACGGGAAATATCTTGATCACCCAACTTAATAATGAAGTCATCCGTCCTTCTTGTGCTGCTCGATTGCTTAAAATAAATGTAAAAAATATTTTTAATACTCTCATTAATATATCAGCATCAAAATATCGCCCAGTATATCGGGTAAAACCGATATATCAGATTATCGGGCGATATTTAAAATAAATGACATTTTTACTTAAAATGTTGATGTTGTGGCGTTTTCCCCAAACCTTTATGTTGGACGACATGTTAGACATGTCGTCAGACTGTCAGACATCTACAACTTTGCTTCTCGCCCGTTGACATCCTCCCAGTCCTCGTAACGAGGCCCGTAGGAGCTTAGGCGAGTACATCTCCGACGACAGCTTCTCGTGGCCCGACCTTCTGTCTCGCCGCAACTCTTCTCTTCGACAACCTTCCTTGTTCCATTTTCTCCATGAGATTGTAGAATCCTTGGCAATTCACCAGCATCTTTCTTGCTGTGGAAGTCACAATACGACGTCGGATCTCATCATTGTTGCAGGCGTATAGCCTAATCACCCTTGTGAACTCCTGGACGCTTGACTTTCTCCATAACTTCTCTTGACAAAGAGAAATTGTGGTTCCTGTGTTCATCACCTCGGCGGCGATCTGGTGAGTTGTGCCGGTCCCACCCGATGTTGAGAGGTCCGCCTTACGGCCTCCATGGTGTCTTCACGAGAACATATCGCCGATCAAGTCATGCTGGGCCCGGATGAACTTGTTGTGCCCTGCAATGCTCTTCCTCCAGCCTTCTTGTTCCATCCGTCGTTCAGCCCTCATGTGACCTGGACGTTTTTAAAACTTGTCATAACATCCCCTGAATGTTACAAAAACCTCTCCTGAATGTTACAAAACATTACATTTATCTTCTGTGAAGTTCACCTTTCATAGCATCCATGCACAAAAATGATGTTATGAAATGTGAAATTCAGGGGAGGGGAGGTAAATGTTATGATTTGTAATATTTAGGAGAGGTTTTTGTAATTTCAATAATAAGAGGGGTGCAACCTGTAATTATGGTAACTTCCACGAGAAGTTTTGGTTATATAAACAAATTTTTTTAATAAAAATAATACATAGCAAAAGCTCATGACAAATTAATTGCAGGTAGAATCAAGGGACTGATAGGTTTATCACTCTTCCTATTAACATAATTGGATCAGGGGATAATGACAGAACTAGTAATTTATCTCAACTCGGTCACACTTTAAAAACCCTAAACAAGGAGAAAATTGTATGGGCTGTAACCAAAAATCAAGAAGAAGGAAAAAGTAGAAAACAGAGAAAAAATGTTGGAACCGAAAAACAAAGAACAGGAAAAAGGCTGAAAACTGAGGAACAAAAAAAACTAGTACCAGAAAATGAAGAAGAAACTAGAAGAAAATAGAGAGGAATTATGATGCAGAACAGAGACGAGAACTTCCAGTGGAGGACGAGTTTTGGGCCCGTTGGGGCTGATTGGTCACTTTCCATATATGGCGTGCCCGGGTCGATGATCGAACTCCGCAGATGTGTTCGGATTCGCGTTGTGAATCGATTTGATATATTATTTCACTATTTTGCATTTTATTTTGATGTATTTAGGTGACCCCACCTTCGGCCAATCATAGTCATCGATGGTGGGATGCCCTAATCCTCCTTTTATTATAAATAGATAGTTTGTTTGCTGGTTGAAGACATTGCAGAATTTGGAGAAAGAAATCCCCGATTCCAGCGATCAAGCCACGGTGCAGACTCCGTGGAACCCTACGTTACGACTCGTAGGTGCCTATCTTCCTCCCCAAGGTAACCCCTAACCCTAAGTCTCTTCTCCCCCTCCCAAATCCTCTCCCGCAACCACCCAATCCCTCCCAAACACCGCCGTTTAATGATGTCCAGCACACTTGTTTTTTTCACTTCAGAGCCACCCCCAGCCCCTTATCTCCGCCACCCTCTTGCTGAAAGCCACCGCCAGGTTTTCTTTTCTCCCAAACCAGCCGCCTCCTCCCTTTACTTCCTGTAGCGTTCCCCCCTCCTCACCCTATTTCTCCCTTGCGGACAGCCCCCTTACACGTAGAGCTACAAACCCTAACCCTTCCCCTTCCGGATCAGCCCGGATCTGGGATTTTTCAGCCCGGATCCGATTTATTATTGTCGGATCTACCCTTTCCCGCCCTGATCTCCACCTACGTGGCCGGATCTATCTATTTCCGGTCAGATCTCACAATCCACCGACGAGGACAACAGCCACTATCATCTCCATGACACCGGTTCTACATTGGATCGTCGTCCACGCATCATCGGCTCCGGATTATTCAGTGTCTTGGTCAGCCCACTATTTAGTGAATATTGTTGTATTGGATTATTATTTTTCAGCATTTATTTATCAGATTGGACATCATATTGGTTTGGATATCTCGTATGGTAGTAGTTTGTTAGATAAATATTGTGATTTGCAGGACTTTATTCGTCGTGCGCTCTAGCTTTGGCCCTCCACGCAGAGGAAAGCCTAAGATTGTTTGCCCAAGTAAATTATTTTGCCTTATCTTGAATTATCTGCGTGTGATGATTTTAATTTATTATTTAATTTGTGATCTAGCCGTCAGATTTGCATTGCATGTAAGGTTAGGTCGCAGATTTCCCGCCGCCTATAGATCTCTCCTGCGTCAATTGGTATCAGAGTCAGGTTGCGCGCACTTTTTGATACGCAGTCGTAGAGTCTATATGTTTTTCATTATGTGTAGGTGTCACAATTATTCTCTTCCTCAATTTTAAGGTCTCGAGTCCACTTGCACCCGTTCTCTTAGAACCCGGTCAGGGAGATCCTCACATTATTACGACGATCATTCTCGATCGCAGTACACCACTTTCAGAGATCGTGTTGACCCACCGACACGACCCCACTATGCTATAGACGATCAATATGATGATTGTCGTCGTTCTTATCCGTACACGCGAGCGGATCGTGTTGATCCCTCGACACGATTCAGTTACCTTAGTAATGATTATTATGAGGATAGTCATTCCGAGAGAGATCTTGAGAGTCAGTTTCGTACTGTTGCCCCTTCGTTTGACGGCTCATTAAGCCCCGAGTTTTTCAGTTATTGACTTGTGGATATGAAGTATTATCTTGATCATTTTGAGATATTCGGTGAGCGTCGCGTCAAGTTTGCGAAACTTAAACTTTTAGATCAGGCGAGGACATATTGGGCTAGCATTGAGAGGACCCGCGAGCGAGACCGTCTACATCGCATCACCAATTGAGTGGACATGAAGCGTACTTTGTGTCTGAGGTATCTTCCCTCGTCGTGTCAGAGTCGCTTGCTCGACCAATTTTTTTTCCTTCAACAAGGATCCATGTCTGTCGCTGAGTACAAAGACCTTTTTGATGAGTTATTCTTGAGGAGTGATAACCGAGAGGACCCATCCGTGACCATTCCCCGATTTCGGTCCGGACTTCGGTCTGACATACGTACTAAGGTAGCTTATCATAGCTCGAAGTCTCTTAAGCAGACATATCAGCTCGTCCTTCGTTATGAACAGTCTTTGAGACCCGTAAGAGCTTGTCGATGGGATTCTCACCTTGACCTCTGCAGTACGAGTCCCTCCCATACTTAGGTTACCACGACGTCTACCACTGTCCTGTCAGGCACGACAGTAATACCTGATCTGATTACTCTCACCCCAGTGAGATGCTTAGCCCAGTGAGTGACCTATCTCTTGTTTCTGACCCGTCTCTTGTGACCCCGACTGAGAGCGAGCATGAGCGACCTACTGAGTCTGTAGTGTCGTGTCCCTCACCTACACCTCCTCTGCCATACACCGGGTTAGCACCCGAACCACAAATTAATTTCCTGACACCGCACCCACGGATCCATTCTTGAGTGTAGGTTTGTGTTGCTCTCTCATTGCCATTAACCTTAGTCACATCACGACCGAGAGCACAGAGCCTGATGTTGATCTCATAGTGGCTATGTCACCCATTTAAGGGGACACTACCACTTGCGATGATACTCATCTGGAGGACCTTGACCCGAGTGACGAGTTCTATGACGACCCCCCCCCCCCCCTCCCCCTGTTGAGCCTCCTGATGAGCCACCACATCCTGATGAGGATGAGATTCATGTGAGCCTTGCATGTGTGAGTATCGATTTATGGAAGCCCCTTCCATTATTGTCCCTGACCCCGCCCCAGAGGATGGATATTGTGACGAGCATCCAATATTTAGGGCACTACCTACTAACACATTGCACTCTCGCTGAGTTTTGGGATGCACCACCTGCTGACCCACTAGAAGAGTTCTTAATTTTTAGGGATGATTGCCACACTATAGGGTCCCAACTTCTAGTCTGTGTACACGATTTTCACCTAGATGGTCGTCTCGTCTGCGATGACTTTTCTTACACACCTTCCGGTGAGCCCCCTGATGTGCTACATTTCCTGAGAGACATTTGGCTCTTTACGAGCTCGCATTTAAGTATAAATGTCTCTCACGGTCATCTGAGCACTCTTCACACATTGGATGAGTTTTTCTACACTCCACCGAGAGAGCCCCCTGATAGGCCACCATATTTTAGAGACGTCCGGGTCATTATTAGACTTTCTCGTAACATGTATGTTGTGACGGTCATGTTTCATTTGCATCATTTGCATGAGTCTGTCGAGTCATTGCTTCATCATTTGCATGCGTCTGTTGAGTTGTTTGTCCGTCGTTTGCATACGTGGCATGAGTCGGTTTGACGGAAAATCCCTTATGATAATAAATGTTGTAACTCACATACGGATGTTCACTGGCAAGAGTAGGTACTTCATGAAGGCGGACAGGTGATGGTGAGAATCTGCGTTGCGAGGCTTCGTGCGCGGCTTGCTAAAGGCTTTGAGCGTTTGACGAATGGATCCCTATATAATCATAAGACAGATCGAAGCAAACACCTATGATCTTGATTTCCTTGCAAGTATGGGTATCCACCTGGTATTTAGTATTGAGGATATGACGCAGTACTACGAGCCTCGCGAGTATGTGGACCCAAGCAGTGAGGATTTCCAGCCGCCCACACCTCCACTCCTGTTGCCTTGCCACCCCCATAGCCCACCTATGTCTGATGACCACCACTACTCACCTACTTCTGACACCCACCCACCCGGGGACTCGTCTTCTTTGGTTCTACCGACGGCGCCGCCAATCGCACCGGGATCCACCACTCGTGAGTTAGAGCGATGAGAGCATCATGGAGACCAGACTCCACCTGTGCATTCCCTCTGCAGATGTTGGTGACTTTTGGATACTTGCAGCAGAGCTCGATCGACTCGCCCCTAGACTTCGACTTCAGTACGGTCGCCTTCATTCACCGAAGATGACAGTTTTTCGGTCAAGAGGAGTTGATTGGCAAGGAGATTCTTCCATCGACGACACTTGGACGAGCTCTGGTAGATCTCTTCGAGTCTTACCTAGCATACATCGAGAGAATTCTGATCCTTATTCATCAGGAGATGAATTCTTTCAATCCGGGAGAATGATGCGGAGCAGAGACGAGAACTTCCAGTGGAGGATGAGTTTTGGGCCTGTTCGGTGCTGATTGGTGACTTTCCATATATGGCGTGTCCGGGTCGACAATCGAACTCCGCAGATGTGTTCGGATTCGCGTTGCGAATCGATTTGATATATTATTTCACTATTTTGCATTTTATTTTGATGTATTTAAGTGGCCACACCTTCAGCCAATCATACTAATCGATAGTGGGATGCCCTAATCCTCATTTTATTATAAATAGATGGTTTGTGGGCTTGTCTAAGACATTGCGGAATTTGGAGAAAGAAATTCCGTATTCCAGCGATCAAGCCACGATGCCGACTCCGTGGAACCCTAGGTGACGACTACTATGTGCCTATCTTCCTCCCCAAGATAACCCCTAACCCTAAGCCTTTTTCAACCACCCAATCCCTCTCAAACACCGCCGTTTAATGATGTCCAATACACTTGTTTTTTTTCCTTTTTCTATTTACTATTTAGTTATGAAATTCACTAACATATAGTTTTTTTTTACTTCAGCGCCACCGCCAGCCTCATATCTCCGCCAACCTCTTGCTGAAAGCCACCGCCAGGTTTTCTTTTTCCCAAAAACCAGTCGTCTCCTCCCTTTGCTTCTGACAGCCACCCCCTTTGTTTCCTGCAGCCACCGTCCCCTCCCCCCCCTGATAGGCCACCATATTTTAGAGACGTCCGGGTCATTATTAGACTTTCTCGTAACATGTATGTTGTGACGGTCATGTTTCATTTGCATCATTTGCATGAGTCTGTCGAGTCATTGCTTCATCATTTGCATGCGTCTGTTGAGTTGTTTGTCCGTCGTTTGCATACGTGGCATGAGTCGGTTTGACGGAAAATCCCTTATGATAATAAATGTTGTAACTCACATACGGATGTTCACTGGCAAGAGTAGGTACTTCATGAAGGCGGACAGGTGATGGTGAGAATCTGCGTTGTGAGGCTTCGTGCGCGGCTTGCTAAAGGCTTTGAGCGTTTGACGAATGGATCCCTATATAATCATAAGACAGATCGAAGCAAACACCTATGATCTTGATTTCCTTGCAAGTATGGGTATCCACCTGGTATTTAGTATTGAGGATATGACGCAGTACTACGAGCCTCGCGAGTATGTGGACCCAAGCAGTGAGGATTTCCAGCCGCCCACACCTCCACTCCTATTGCCTTGCCACCCCCATAGCCCACCTATGTCTGATGACCACCACTACTCACCTACTTCTGACACCCACCCACCCGGGGACTCGTCTTCTTTGGTTCTACCGACGGCGCCGCCAATCGCACCGGGATCCACCACTCGTGAGTTAGAGCGATGAGAGCATCATGGAGACCAGACTCCACCTGTGCATTCCCTCTGCAGATGTTGGCGACTTTTGGATACTTGCAGCAGAGCTCGATCGACTCGCCCCTAGACTTCGACTTCAGTACGGTCGCCTTCATTCACCGAAGATGACAGTTTTTCGGTCAAGAGGAGTTGATTGGCAAGGAGATTCTTCCATCGACGACACTTGGACGAGCTCTGGTAGATCTCTTCGAGTCTTACCTAGCATACATCGAGAGAATTCTGATCCTTATTCATCAGGAGATGAATTCTTTCAAGCCGGAGAGAATGATGCGGAGCAGAGACGAGAACTTCCAGTGGAGGATGAGTTTTGGGCCTGTTCGGTGCTGATTGGTGACTTTCCATATATGGCGTGTCCGGGTCGACAATCGAACTCCGCAGATGTGTTCGGATTCGCGTTGCAAATCGATTTGATATATTATTTCACTATTTTGCATTTTATTTTGATGTATTTAAGTGGCTACACCTTCAGCCAATCATACTCATCGATAGTGGGATGCCCTAATCCTCATTTTATTATAAATAGATGGTTTGTGAGCTTGTCTAAGACATTGCGGAATTTGGAGAAAGAAATTCCGTATTCCAGCGATCAAGCCACGATGCCGACTCCGTGGAACCCTAGGTGACGACTACTATGTGTCTATCTTCCTCCCCAAGATAACCCCTAACCCTAAGCCTTTTTCAACCACCCAATCCCTCTCAAACACCGCCGTTTAATGATGTCCAATACACTTGTTTTTTTTCCTTTTTCTATTTACTATTTAGTTATGAAATTCACTAACATATAGTTTTTTTTTACTTCAGCGCCACCGCCAGCCTCATATCTCCGCCAACCTCTTGCTGAAAGCCACCGCCAGGTTTTCTTTTTCCCAAAAACCAGTCGTCTCCTCCCTTTGCTTCCGACAGCCACCCCCTTTGTTTCCTACAGCCACCGTCCCCTCCCCCCCCTGATAGGCCACCATATTTTAGAGACGTCCGGGTCATTATTAGACTTTCTCGTAACATGTATGTTGTGACGGTCATGTTTCATTTGCATCATTTGCATGAGTCTGTTGAGTCATTGCTTCATCATTTGCATGCGTCTGTTGAGTTGTTTGTCCGTCGTTTGCATACGTGGCATGAGTCGGTTTGACGGAAAATCCCTTATGATAATAAATGTTGTAACTCACATACGGATGTTCACTGGCAAGAGTAGGTACTTCATGAAGGCGGACAGGTGATGGTGAGAATCTGCGTTGTGAGGCTTCGTGCGCGGCTTGCTAAAGGCTTTGAGCGTTTGACGAATGGATCCCTATATAATCATAAGACAGATCGAAGCAAACACCTATGATATTGATTTCCTTGCAAGTATGGGTATCCACCTGGTATTTAGTATTGAGGATATGACGCAGTACTACGAGCCTCGCGAGTATGTGGACCCAAGCAGTGAGGATTTCCAGCCGCCCACACCTCCACTCCTGTTGCCTTGCCACCCCCATAGCCCACCTATGTCTGATGACCACCACTACTCACCTACTTCTGACACCCATCCACCCGGGGACTCGTCTTCTTTGGTTCTACCGACGGCGCCGCCAATCGCACCGGGATCCACCACTCGTGAGTTAGAGCGATGAGAGCATCATGGAGACCAGACTCCACCTGTGCATTCCCTCTGCAGATGTTGGTGACTTTTGGATACTTGCAGCAGAGCTCGATCGACTCGCCCCTAGACTTCGACTTCAGTACGGTCGCCTTCATTCACCGAAGATGGACAGTTTTTCGGTCAAGAGGAGTTGATTGGCAAGGAGATTCTTCCATCGACGACACTTGGACGAGCTCTGGTAGATCTCTTCGAGTCTTACCTAGCATACATCGAGAGAATTCTGATCCTTATTCATCAGGAGATGAATTCTTTCAAGCCGGGGAGAATGATGCGGAGCAGAGACGAGAACTTCCAGTGGAGGATGAGTTTTGGGCCTGTTCGGTGCTGATTGGTGACTTTCCATATATGGCGTGTCCGGGTCGACAATCGAACTCCGCAGATGTGTTCGGATTCGCGTTGCGAATCGATT
Organism: Platanthera guangdongensis; assembly: GCA_039583875.1. Lineage (NCBI taxonomy): Eukaryota > Viridiplantae > Streptophyta > Magnoliopsida > Asparagales > Orchidaceae > Platanthera > Platanthera guangdongensis. The sequence continues at coordinate 122,890,527 of CM077159.1, read as the reverse complement.
TGATATATTATTTCACTATTTTGCATTTTATTTTGATGTATTTAAGTGGCCACACCTTCAGCCAATCATACTCATCGATAGTGGGATGCCCTAATCCTCATTTTATTATAAATAGATGGTTTGTGGGCTTGTCTAAGACATTGCGGAATTTGGAGAAAGAAATTCCGTATTCCAGCGATCAAGCCACGATGCCGACTCCGTGGAACCCTAGGTGACGACTACTATGTGCCTATCTTCCTCCCCAAGATAACCCCTAACCCTAAGCCTTTTTCAACCACCCAATCCCTCTCAAACACCGCCGTTTAATGATGTCCAATACACTTGTTTTTTTTCCTTTTTCTATTTACTATTTAGTTATGAAATTCACTAACATATAGTTTTTTTTTACTTCAGCGCCACCGCCAGCCTCATATCTCCGCCAACCTCTTGCTGAAAGCCACCGCCAGGTTTTCTTTTTCCCAAAAACCAGTCGTCTCCTCCCTTTGCTTCTGACAGCCACCCCCTTTGTTTCCTGCAGCCACCGTCCCCTCCCCCCCTGATAGGCCACCATATTTTAGAGACGTCCGGGTCATTATTAGACTTTCTCGTAACATGTATGTTGTGACGGTCATGTTTCATTTGCATCATTTGCATGAGTCTGTCGAGTCATTGCTTCATCATTTGCATGCGTCTGTTGAGTTGTTTGTCCGTCGTTTGCATACGTGGCATGAGTCGGTTTGACGGAAAATCCCTTATGATAATAAATGTTGTAACTCACATACGGATGTTCACTGGCAAGAGTAGGTACTTCATGAAGGCGGACAGGTGATGGTGAGAATCTGCGTTGTGAGGCTTCGTGCGCGGCTTGCTAAAGGCTTTGAGCGTTTGACGAATGGATCCCTATATAATCATAAGACAGATCGAAGCAAACACCTATGATCTTGATTTCCTTGCAAGTATGGGTATCCACCTGGTATTTAGTATTGAGGATATGACGCAGTACTACGAGCCTCGCGAGTATGTGGACCCAAGCAGTGAGGATTTCCAGCCGCCCACACCTCCACTCCTGTTGCCTTGCCACCCCCATAGCCCACCTATGTCTGATGACCACCACTACTCACCTACTTTTGACATCCACCCACCCGGGGACTCGTCTTCTTTGGTTCTACCGACGGCGCCGCCAATCGCACCGGGATCCACCACTCGTGAGTTAGAGCGATGAGAGCATCATGGAGACCAGACTCCACCTGTGCATTCCCTCTGCAGATGTTGGTGACTTTTGGATACTTGCAGCAGAGCTCGATCGACTCGCCCCTAGACTTCGACTTCAGTACGGTCGCCTTCATTCACCGAAGATGACAGTTTTTCGGTCAAGAGGAGTTGATTGGCAAGGAGATTCTTCCATCGACGACACTTGGACGAGCTCTGGTAGATCTCTTCGAGTCTTACCTAGCATACATCGAGAGAATTCTGATCCTTATTCATCAGGAGATGAATTCTTTCAAGCCGGGGAGAATGATGCGGAGCAGAGACGAGAACTTCCAGTGGAGGATGAGTTTTGGGCTGTTCGGTGCTGATTGGTGACTTTCCATATATGGCGTGTCCGGGTCGACAATCGAACTCCGCAGATGTGTTCGGATTCGCGTTGCGAATCGATTTGATATATTATTTCACTATTTTGCATTTTATTTTGATGTATTTAAGTGGCCACACCTTCAGCCAATCATACTCATCGATAGTGGGATGCCCTAATCCTCATTTTATTATAAATAGATGGTTTGTGGGCTTGTCTAAGACATTGCGGAATTTGGAGAAAGAAATTCCGTATTCCAGCGATCAAGCCACGATGCCGACTCCGTGGAACCCTAGGTGACGACTACTATGTGCCTTTCTTCCTCCCCAAGATAACCCCTAACCCTAAGCCTTTTTCAACCACCCAATCCCTCTCAAACACCGCCGTTTAAAGATGTCCAATACACTTGTTTTTTTTTCCTTTTTCTATTTACTATTTAGTTATGAAATTCACTAACATATAGTTTTTTTTTACTTCAGCGCCACCGCCAGCCTCATATCTCCGCCAACCTCTTGCTGAAAGCCACCGCCAGGTTTTCTTTTTCCCAAAAACCAGTCGTCTCCTCCCTTTGCTTCCGACAGCCACCCCCTTTGTTTCCTGCAGCCACCGTCCCCCCCCCCCCCCCCCCGCCCCCCCCGCCCCCCCCCCCCTCGTGGAACACAAACCCTAACCCTTCCCCTTTCGGATCAGCCCCGATTTGGGATTTTTCAGCCCGGATCCGATTTATTATTGTCAGATCTACGCTCTCCCGCCCGGATCTTCACCTACGTGGCCGGATCTATCTATTTCTGGTCAGATCTCACAATCCACTGCCGAGGACAGCCACCACTATCATCTCCACGCCATCGGTTCTATATTGGATCGCCGTCCACACATCTCCGGCTCCGGATTCTTCAGTGTCTTGGTCAGCTCACTATTTAATGAATATTGTTGTATTGGATTATTATTTTTCAACATTTTTTTATCAGATTGGACGTCATATTTGTTTGGATATCTCGTATGGTAGTAGTTTGTTAGATAAATATTGTGATTTGCCGGACTTTATTCGTCGTGCGCTCTAGCTTTGACCCTCCACGCGGAGGAAAACATAAGCTTGTTTGCCCAAGTAAATTATTTTGCTTTGTCTTGAATTATCTGCGTGAGATGATTTTAATTTATTATTTAATTTGTGATCTAGCCGTTGGATTTGCATAGCATGTAGGGTTAGGTCGCAGATTCCCGGCGCCTATAGATCTCTTCTGCGTCAAGTTACCTGTGCCATAGACTGAGAGGGAGGCAGCCCTGGGGATAAAGGGCATTGGGTCAGAAAGGGGCGTGATTCCGTAAAACCCAGCATTCACAGAGATAAAGGGGGTGTAACCAATTTAACTTTTTCTGTAATTTGCTTTTAAGCTGGACCGACAGAAGTCACAGAGCGTGTGGTCTCCGTGGAGACAAGGGAGATCGGAGATGACATGCAATGGTGGGGCAACGAAGGCTGAGGCAGCGACGACATTTTTGGGAGCCAGTGCGATAAAAGTCAGGTGGTGAATCTGCAGCATTAGGCGTCTAATGGGATATGCCACTGTGCTTCAAAAACTGGGGAAGAACAAAGAATTTAATATATTTCCGTCCGTTCTTCTTAGCAATTTTATAGCTACAGGCTGCTTCTAAGTTTTAAGTTATTTTATAGGCACAGTCCGCTTCTAAGTTATTTTATAGGTACAGACTGTTTCTATGTTGCATTTTAGGTCTAGGCTGTGCTTCTCTGTTGCAGTGCTTTAGACAATTTTTTCCCCTAAAAATTTAAGTAATGGAAAATGTAAGGGTGTCCCTTACTAGTTCCGCATATGTCGGGGTATCAATATGGCCTATCAGGATGCCGATCTTCACAATTCGGGGAATAGCTATCCAGACCCCAATGGATTTATCTGTTAACATTTTGTGAGTTCATTTCTGGGAATCTTTACTTGGAAGAGAGTGATGCTAGCTAGTATAAAAGTATCTTCTTGTTAACGATGTCAAATTTTACTTCTTTTACTTCAGCTCTTGTAGTCTATAGATCTTGTTCCCAATGGAAACAACAACAACAACACTAAAGCTTTTATCCCACTATAGTGGGGTCGGCTATATGGATGCTTTGTCGCCATTGTGCCCTATTTTTTGTCATAATCTCACTAATGCCTAAGTACATCATTCTTAAGGTGCCTCTAATGGTCTTCTTTGTACATGTCCAAACCATCTTAGTCGAGCTTCTTGCATCTTTTTTGCAATTATGTTACTCTTGTCTTATTCGTGATACACTTATTCCTAATTTTATCCAGTCTTGTGTCCACACATCCACCTAAGCATTCTCATCTCCACAACTCCCATTTTTGCTCATGTACACAATTCAAACACTCAGAACCATATAACATCATTGGTCGTATTATTGCGAACGGAGGTTATAGATATATAGTCACACACAATTAATTACCAAAACCTCCCCTGAATGTTACAAAACACAACACCCCTCTTATTATTGAAATTACCAACCCCCCTAAATGTTACAAAACATAACACCCCTCTTATTATTGAAATTACAAAAAACTCCCCTTAATGTTACAAAGCATAACTTTTACCTTCCGTGAAGTTCACATTTCATAACATCCATGCACAAAAATGATGTTATGAAATGTGAAATTCAGGGGAGATAAATGTTATGTTTTATAACATTTAGGAGAAGTTTTTGTAATTTCAATAATAAGATGGGCGTAACCTGTAATTATGGTAACTTCCAGGAGAAGTGTAATTATTCCTATATATATATATATATATATATATATATATATATATATATATATATATATATATATATATATATGTGTGTGTGTGTGTAGTTGTATCATTTTAGAGTGTTATTAGTGTTGAGAAGAATATTTTTCATTATGATTTTTCTTTGTCTGTTTTTTGTATTTGCCAAGATGTGGTCTTGCAAAACTTTGTATTAGATGATTCAATATTAAATAAATCTTCTATTCTACTCTCTTCTCTAACATGGCCCACGCATAGCCAACAACTTAGTATAATATCTTATCTGAGTATTGTACGGAATTTAAAACATCAAACGCAGCTCATTCACATACCTGCTTGAATATATTATTTCCACCTATGTTAAGAGTTTTAAACCCTTGAATATATTTTACGAACAATTAAGAGAAAAATTTGCTACTTTCTATCAGCTAACTTGCGATAACTTGGCCTTTGCTTTCAGGTTAATATGGAAACACGTCAGGAAGGGGATCTCTTAACAAATCAAGAATATACAACCACACTGTCTTATGTTGTAGAATTAGAACCAAAACTATGGTTACCCGTCCGTTTTCTCGAGGGGAGAGTTTGTAGGAATGTAAAAGCTCACCTACTATGCATCCGTGATGAAGCTCAAAGAATCCTCAAACTTGAAAATGAAGTTCCTACTTCCTAATAAAAGCATTTGGGGTTCCTCGGTGTATTGTTCGAGCATTCTTGCACTCTTTTATATATCTTATAAAAGCTAAGCATTTCTATGTTTGGTATTGAAATGATTCTTTGTGCTTGTCTTCTTTTATTAACTAGTATTGAAGTGCTCCCTGGAGTAATAGAGAGAACAATATCATACTCATTTGTGTCAAGCAAAGGGTCATTGATGTTGAACATTTTAGGTCTAGGTGGATGCCACAAAAACGTGCCACTTTATTGGTAAGGAAGCTGTTGGAGTATAATAATCATTTATCACATTTGATGAAAAGTAATGTAAATTTTATCAAATCCTTTCAGAAATATGCTCATCCACTTTAACTCGGAATCAGTCAGAGTTGTACTTTGGTTTTCAAAAATGACACTCGGAGCCTATATAAACTGATTTTTTTCCAATAATGCGAGAGATGTCAGACCTGATTATAGTGTGAGAATTGAGTTCACTGACAGATGCTTGTAACAAGTTAATTTTTTTAGAGGAGAAAATATCTAAACCCAAGTCTATATTCATAGATAGAGGATTCTGAGCAGCTTCATACAGAGAAGACTTGTTTTTTCAAGTAGATTTTGGACATACATTCGTTGTAAAAGAATTACTTGTTAATATGTCTCGCAATTTTGATCCCCAAGAAATAGTTGGGCGTACCCATATTTTTTCTAACAAAATGTGTCCGAAGATATTTATTTGTTATTTCTATGCTAGAGAATTCATCTCCACGGGAAAAATTCCATCCATGAATTCAATAAGAATAATTGACCCTGGGTTGGTCTTTTATATGAAAAGAGTCATCTGCATTGCTTGTGGAAAAATCAATGGTAGGATTGACCTAAGTGAGCTTGTTAAATCATGCTCTGATCTTTTATTTAAGATCATAGATGCCCTTCTACAATTTACACACATGAGACTCCCCCGGAGTAACATAATTGAGAGGTTGCTCCATATAAACTACTTTATGCAGATCATCATATAAGAACATTTTTTAACATTTAGCTAGAATATATGTCAATTCTTGTTGATGGCAGCAGGGAAGCATATTTAGATCATATGTCTGGGTTATGCGTGGAAGGAGTGATATCCCTTTGATGGCCAAAAGTTCTGTGTTGCGAAGGCTGAGATCTCCTATTCCATAGCTGCTTTCCAACATGATATATGAGATCTTCATATTATGTAGTTGGGACAGTTATGATATATATTGCTAAGGAAAACTGGTTGCAAAAAAGATTGAGATTTTCATGAGACACAACATTAGTAATAGAATATTATGTACTCCCTCGTACCCTATCTCGCGAAGCAATGAGAACACCTTGATTTGAAACTACTGATGTGAAGGAAATGTTTGAAGAGGAGAGAGGTGGTCTTAGTGCTGATGCTATGAATCTTGGAGTGGAAGGATCTATGGGAGTGGGAGTAGCAAGATGTCGATTATAATGATAAGAAAAATGTATGAGAGGAGGAATGTCTACGAGGAGCAGGAGGTGTGATATTAGGTGGAGGAGCATGAATGATTGGAAGGACACATATGTAGGACTAGAGTGAGTAGAGATACAATATGGGATCTGAAGAGTGAGACAATTGTTGTCCTTAATGAAATATGAGGTTTACACGAATAAAGTGTCATCAACAAAGACATGTATGTTTGGAGATCAGGTTAAAGTAATGATATCTCGTTTGAGTAGGACAATATCTTATGAACATACACTTGGTGACATGGTCAGAGAGCTTGTCTTGACCAGACATAAGAGTGTCATCGAATACAGTACATTCACAAGGAGTGAGGGAAAAGGAGTACTACCCGGATGAAGAATAGAAAATTAACTTGCCCTTGAGAGTAGAAGAAGATATGCGATTAATGTGAAAACAAGAAATGAGAATTGCACGACCCTAGTATGATCAACGAACATTCATTTGATATGGGAGTTTTCGAGGAATATAAAGGAGATGACAAGTTTTTCTTTTTCGCCACCTCATTTGGTTGGGATTTATGCACACCAATTATCTAATGCATGATGTCATTAGAAGTACAAAAAGAGGAGAATTGGTGACTCATATATTCTATCACATAATTTGTCCATAAAATTCTTAAGGAAACATCAAATTGAGTGTGAATTTTATTATAAATTTATAGAAAATAAAAAAAGAGTTCATAATCTTCTTCTAATAAATACACCTAAATACATCTATAGTAATCATCAATAAAAGTAACAAAATATATATTTCATCCGCTAATGGAGTTAGAGAGATTATGACCCCCAAATATCTGAATTAACAACGTCATAAGCTCATACATAACTCTTAGAAAGTTTAGCAGGAAAAATAGCATGGTGGTGCTTGCCATATTTGTAGGTTTTACATTCTAAAATTGTTGAAACCAAAAATCGATCTCTGTGGAGTTAGGGGTCCCAATAGGGGTGTGGTCTCACACTTACTTCCCTTGAGCTAGCACACCAGACTAAAGACTCAGAAAACCAGGAATAGAACCGAAATCCCAGCCAGGAGGTCTCACCTCACATCTAGAAGATCTAAGAGCGCTTCCCCTCTCAAGCCAATACTGAACTTGGGCACCTTGGAGAATACTCTAGGCTTGTCAAGAAAAGCCCTAGGAAGAAGAAAACAAGAGAGTCTGTCCCTCCAAAGGTGCCCCCTCAATTCTATTTATAGATTTCCAAACCTGGTCTGCCAATAACGTAACTCCACTATCCTGAAAGGCTAAACGCAGCCCAAATGGGTCTACCACCAACGTAACTCCGCTGTACTGAAAGGCTATTTGCGGACCTTCATGGGCATACAGGTCATTTTACCACTGGATCCCACTAGACGAGGGGCCTATAGAAGCACCACTCGCCTGAAGCAGCGAATGCGGGAGGAGCCGCGCATTCGCCCCCAGGTGAGTGCGGGCCTTACCTATCACTCGCCCGTCCTGGCGAGAACCTTATCCTTTGCGCAACAAGGTGCCGACCTTGGGCGAGTGCGTGATGAAGATCGCACTCGCCTGAGAACCTGCATGCCCCTTTCGGACCGGGCGAAAGCTCCTAGGGTGCGGGGCGAGTGCAGGCCAGCCTACCCTACTCGCCATTCTGTCTATCCTGAAACTGAAGATCCTCCTGAAATGCCTTGAATTTGTCGAAGGGGCCTGCTCAGCGAATACGAGGTTGTACACAATGCCCGCTCTTTGCGAGCTAGTCTCACGCTCAGAAAGAAAAAGTCCAACCCTAAGTATTCGATGAGTGTTTGCTGACCTGGAGGGAATCTTTGGCGGGCCCTTCCACTGCGCTATAAATATCCAATCACTGGGAGATGATACTTGCTCTTTCCAATCTTCTCGGCTTTCTCTGTCTCTATTGCCTCCCACTCAATGTCGCTATCGAAAGAAGATTAGGATCGCCTTGCTGCCGTGAGAGTAGAGGTCAAATCCTCAGTCGCCGCATTCGCTCCCTTGCTTGCTCAAAAAGCTCCGAGCTCGTCCACTAAGATAAAAAAGACCAAAATGGTTAGGCGAGACCTGACAAGGAACAAGCCAATCTCGCTGACTCAATCACACTCCGAGATCCCTCAGCTACCATCACTCGCTCCTCCTCACCTCCTTCAAAGATGAAAATAGGCACCGATGTTTCTATTCACAGGTCCTCTCCAAGGAGAAAAATACCGGAGAGGGGATGGCGAAAACCGGGCTTCACTCACTTGAAGGTGTGAGTGAGAAAATTGTCCTCGAGATCGATTCTCAAACTAAACCAGATAAACTCCCGCAAACTCCGGGTAAGTTATCTTTTATCCATTCGCCTCTCATCAAATTGCTTAACCGCGTTCTTCGCAGCTCCCGCCTTTGGGACTACGAGAATAGGTGCTTCAACGCCCAAGTCTCCTGCTCGCCTGACACCCTTAGATCCCGCCTCGAGCCTGCCACCCCCAGCAGATGAAGTTCCCAACCTTCTACCTCAATACAACATTCCTGCCGCTGAACAAGCAACTCTACACCCAGGGCTCGGGAAGGGGCATATTACATTCAACATTCCCTTCGAGTGGCGGCCCAACAATTCCCGTCGACACTCGGGCAGGGATGCGGAGACCGATCCCGGTAACAAACCACACTCTCCTTCCCATAGAAGAGCGAAGATTACGCGTCTAAAATTACTCACTGCAGGCTACCGCGAGATCTCGTCAACAGATGTCGACATCGACGAGGAGGAGTTCTCGCCTCCCCCATCTCATGACTCAATCGTCACCTTCTTGGGTGACCCGAAGGACGCCAAGGTGCTTAAGCGACAGATGACCGAACTATTCCGGAAGCACACTCTGATGCTGCACGAGATCTACAACCAGGTCCAGGAGAACCAAAACTCTACCGAGGAATGACTACTCTACTTGGAGAACAACTACTCACAACTGATTGTCGAGTTGGGGGGAAGCCGGTAGCAGGACAGACTTTCCCGGGATCCACATTGCGCGAGCCGAAGATCAGTTTGCCTTGCACAATAGGAGTTGCAGACCATTCACACACTTCAATATTCCCGCATGTTGCCCAGGGCGGGGAGGAGAGGCCGGGGACGGTGGTAATGGAACCAGGTAGGCCCACCTGCACTCGCCTTCCTGCCCTTTCTTTTTCTAATCTACTTGTAATAATAATTCTGTTAGTTGAACTTGTGCCGAAGGCACATTCATATTATAAACTTTTCCTTTGATCTCGCATCTGATCTTTCTTTTTCATTGTTGAACTGCTATTTTTAAATCTGGAGCACAACGCATAGCTCGATCTCGACGGCGAGTGGGGGGAGTGCGGGATCGAAAATGGGTCCAAGGCACGATGCGGCGAGTTGGCCATCCGCACTTTTCCCACTCCTGGATCCTCTCCCGCACAAAATTTTCTATAAAAAGACTCCAACCTACCGCATTAACCACTACTTCGATAGCTTCCAAGCCTCCTAACTCCTCTTCTCTTGCACTCGCACTTCTACGCCTTCTCTACTCCACTCGCGAGATGCTTGGCGACACTGATGGCCGGACTAAGTGCGCCGCAGCATTCGCCGACTATCCCTTCATGAACTAAGTGCGCCGCAGCATTCGCCGCAGCTTCACAGTGCATCTTCTGGGGAGGGATGAGTTGATATATCACTTCTCGCCGAATTAACTCGCCATACCTGCCGAGCACTTTGAGGTAGGGCTTTGTCTCCCAATCTAGTCTGAGGTGCGGCAGGCCTTGCAATATTTTGCCATCGTTCCCGCATAGCTCAATCCCAACTCCATAGCCTTACTGGTAGCATTCGCCTGCTACCTGCGGGAGGAGCGGATCGAGTTCAGCCTCCTAGTCTTCCGCAAACTCTTCAACTTCCGAGCCAATATGGACGGGATCACATTCTTCTCAGGCAGAAACCTCAAGATCATGGGTCTCGCCAACAAGAACCACCATTGGATTCACAAGTTTATTTTCGTATCAGGTGATTTTGGAAACCTCCCTCTCTCGCCTGTCCAGCAGGAGGAATCAATCTACCGCTCTCCCACTCTCGGTGGTCATGAGTCCAGGCTCCACCAGTTCCTTTTCCAAAAGGAATTTGACGTTCCCTACTTGAGGAGGAACGTCGACTCGCTTCTACCCGTATTCACCGAAGAAGGTAGTTCTCGCCCCTTCTTTTAACTAAAAGATTTTGGAACTTTGGCTAACTACTACCTATGCAGGGGTGCGAGACCTTCCCCTGAATCCACCTAATGAGAGAAGCACAACACTCGCCCATAGTAATGCACGTGCGGAGGCCGCCGCCGCGACCTGCAGGAGTGGACCAAAACTGCTGCCGAAGACCAGCAGCCAGAAGAGAAAATCTAACGCACTTCCTCCCCAGCCGCTCCTCAAGAAGTCCAAAAACCACAGATCTTGCCAAAGGCAAGGAGGTCACCTCGACTCCTCCCGCGAGTTCCCTGGTCGCGGGCAAGACCACAGGAAAGAAAGCCAGTGAGATTGGCGGAACCTCCGCTGTGCCAGAAGGGAAAGTGGTGCTGAGAGGCCACCAAAACTTTGGTCTAGGTGAGAAGCTGTTGGATGATGCCGACAACCCTCTGCTACTCTGGGACCGAGAGGCCAACAGGGCCTCCATTTCTTTTGTCCTTCCCTCCTGGCAGGAGGGCAGGAACGTCTCCGGTCAAGCCTACGCCTTCTCATTCATGCTATACGGGTGTTACAACACCGCTTAATTTGATGACACGTCCATGCAAGCACTCGCCTATGAGAGCTCGCGAGCCCAAATCCATGCCATCAAGCTTGCCCACATGATAGCTCGCCGTGGCATTCGCTTATCGCGTAACATGGTAGATGCCTGCGACTCGCGAGCCGTGCTATCTGAGGAAGTTAAGGTACTGAAGCAAAAGCTGGCCACTACCGAGCAAGATCTCGCCGGGCGAGTTGGTGGAGTGGTAAGCCTTCTCTCACCAAGTGCATTCGCTGAATCCCATTCTTGCTTTAACTCTTGACTTTTTGCAAGATGTCGCGACCGCTGCTCAGCTACACACACGCATAGCCCACCTTGAGGAAGAGAACCAGGGCCTGAAGCCCCAGAATAAACAGTTGGTCGACTCGCTAGTTCCCCCTCTCCTAGCTGAGAAGAAAGAGGCTCAACTGCACTCCCAACACGAGTTTGAGCTGATGATGCAAGAGAATGCCATCGTGGCGACATGGCACTCTCTTCAAGTGATGCAGAGAGCCGGCCTCCTAAAGGGAGAGGGAACAAAAGTGAATGCCGAGGACCTGGTCCCAGAACTATTCTTGCCAATCCCTGAGCTAGAGGATAGCGCCGGAGACTCCTCCGGCAAGAGCGAGCAGTCGGCATCGTTGCTCTGAAGTTCTCGTCATTTTAGCTTTCTTTCCTTGTATTTTACTTTTCAGGTCTTGCCCCATTTTTGCGAGATGTATCATTCAACAACGAAATATAAATTAAAATTTGGCGTTGTTAAATTTCTCTATCCATTTTTATTTTAGTTCTCATTGATCTGTCACGCGAAACATCGCAGATGGTGTCGACACAGTATTATAATACCTTTACATTCTCTGTCGAGACTTTAATAGTCTGTGTCGACACAATCCCAACTTTGTCGACACAATAAGCTTATTTCAACCCGCCTTTTGACCTTCTTTGTTTAGAAACATATAAATAGGTGGAAGTAAAACCCTATCGACTACGCTCTCAGTATTCTCGAGACCAAATCTTTGTGTTGACAAGCCTTCATCTTCCTTCTTCTCTCTCTCTCTCATCCCTAATGACGCCAAAGCTGAAGAGAACATCAATGAGGGCTATAAACTTGTTCGCCAAGTATTTGAGACTGCCACGCTAGACATCAATGCCGTGATTACCCTAATAACAGAAAATGGATTGGAGTACTTGGTATCAGAACCTACAAGGATATGGAAAAAGGAAGTTCTTGAATTCTACTCGTCGGCATCCATGGATTCGACGGGTATGAAAATTAGGTCGTCAGTTCAAGGAACAAAGGTAAAACTGACATAGAAAAGCTTAAGAAAAACACTTCAACTTCCCAAGAGTAAGGAAGAGGATGACATAACATCCTCCATGACAAAAGATGCTCTCCAATGGTGTGGATTGGATCCCACTACCAAGATTGGATCATCCATGAACAGGAAGGGAATGAATTCCCAGGGCAAGTTTCTTTCTGAAATTATAGGGAAAGTTATTCTGTGCAAATCCGGAGGACATGATAGGATTTCAGCCTATATGTTCAATCTAATGACCAAAGTGATATTCAAGGTGAAAACAAACTGTTCTGCTGTTGTTTTTAACAAGATCAAAGAAGGAATCAAGAAACCTAATCTGGGCAGAATACTGAGCCTACATCTGGCTGAGAATATACCAGAAGTGATAAATCAATCTGTAGGTTCTAAGATTAATCACATGAGAAGAATGGACTTAAGGATACTGTCCAGATGGGATAGGGTACTGTCCAAAGATGTTTATACCCCTCAGAAACAATCAAAGCAGATTCAGAAAAAGAAGAAAATAACCTCTAAGACCACTGAATCTTCCAGTGATTCAGAAGAAATGGTTGTTTTCAGCTCTGATGAAGGAGCAGAAAGGACTAGCAAATCTCCTGCTCAATAAACTGTAACTGATAGTCAGATGCAGGGGAGCAGATTCCAGCAGTCAACATCCAACTGGATCCGGTACAGGAAGAGCCTCATCAAGGGGGAGCTAATGAGCTTTCTCCAGTTCCAGCTCAACCACTGCCATCACCTTCGAAGGAAGCTCATGTACAAAAGCCAATTGACCAAATAGCTGAATTGGACAGTGAAGCAGCAACTCAATCAATACTTGAGGTAGTCCAGGACATAAATTATGCTGCTATAGACATTGAAAATGAAGCACTAGATGTGCATATGACTGATATTGATAAAAATAACCAAGACAATGTCCCCGAGGATGACATTACTAAGGAAGAACCTTTTGAAGTTGAAGGAGGACAATTTGCTGAGCAAGAGCAAGCTATTCCTCTAATTCAAATAAACCAAGAAGTAACATTAGAAGAGTTATTTCCTGATTTGATAGGAGTAAGGACTGAGGGGGAGCACTCAAGAATTGAGCCAGAGAGACCCATCATTGCCACAAGTCCAAAAGACACTGTGGATATAGAAAGTTCAATTGGTTCCTCAGAAGATGAAAAAGCCTCCAGGGCAAAGAAGAGAAAACTTGTGGAACTAAGGAAAAGGAGCTCTGGCTATAAGAAAGCCTTGCAGACTGTCCCATACACAACAGCTCCAATGGTAGACTTCAGTTCACTTCTAGTGCAATTGCAAGGCAAGTTGGATGAACAAAGAGCAACTCTTGAGAAATATGTAGATGAGAGTCATAAAGAACTGCAATCTACATTGGCCCAAGATATCAAATCCATCAGATTTGAGGTCAATCTGCATAAAATGGAAATGACTGAGTGTTTTCAAAAGGGAGGACATGCTGTAGTCTATTTAGCCAAGCAACAAGTGGAAGCCAAATCTAAGATAGATGACATAGCAGTGAAACAAGGCTATGTTTTGGAAAACCAACTCAGAATGAATGACAATCTAACAAAATCCCACAATGTTATTGTCACGGAACTTAAGAATACAACAACTGCTTTCACTGTAAACATTGCTAAAGAAAAGTCTGAGTTTGATAAACAACTCAAAGCAGATTTGACTGATGTTAGCACTGCTATCCAAGCTTCTCAAAAAGTGATTGCTGATAAACTGCAAAAATTCAGATCATTTTATAAAGAAGGCACCAATTACCTAGCTAATCAGATTAGATTTCAAAAGGATAATCTCAGAGAACATATTGAAAGAGAAGTCATAAAGGGGGAGAGAGTATTAGTCAATGCAGGATCTAATCATGCTAAATGGATCACTAATGCTATCAGAGCAACACTTGGTTATCCACCCCTGTGTGATGATGATAACACTGCTGAATCAGACATTCAACCGGCTTCAAATGAAGGGGTTCAGCAGGAAGTAGCTCAAATTATTTATCCACCTACTGATTTTGAGGAAATTTAATTTGCAGTACAACAAATGTACAGTCCTCCATAGGAGGTACAAAATGTTATTATTGAAAAGGTTGAAATGTCTGAAACTGCTTTGAAAAGAGAGCAAGAAGCTCAATTTTCTAAGAAAAGTTTTAGAGAGCAGGCTGAATTAAAGCCTAGTTTTGAAAGATGGAGCCCCACCTCCAGAAACATTATTCTCACTGCCTGGCAAGCAGTTAAAGACAACATGCATGATAGAGGCAAGTGATACTCTGAACAAGAATGGAGCAAGTATCAGAAACGATAAGATGTCATTTATTAGTTCAGAAGAGACCTCAAAGCTGGGAAGATACCTGTAACTTCTGTGGAGCTAAGAAAATACTTTCCGAAGCCTTATCATTATTTTGAAAGGCAAAAGGTCGAGGCTGAAGAGCTCAAGAAAAAGAATCTTAAAGGAAAGAAGCTGGCTGAAGACACGGAAGCGAATGTACAAGCAAGGATTCAGTCTGGTAAAGGCATTGTCATCAAGGAGCCTGATCAGTCCTAGAATAGATTGACTAGAATTTAGAACTATGTAATCTTTTGTTTTAAAATCTATGTAATCTGTTGTTCAAAAACATCTTGTACTTCAACAAAATACTGATTCATGTTCACTATATTTTATCATGTTTTGTGATGATATAATATGCTGGTTTTGTTTATATGTTACCCTGTCTAAATAATCCTTTTATACATCATAATCTATGTTTTATTATAAAGTGATGTATATCATTGACTAAGGGTTATGACTTCTCCAAATAGGGGGAGATTGTTGGGTACATTGGAAAATGTGTACCTGATTTGGAGAAGCCTCACATAACTCAATGATATTCATCAATGTGTATTTGATGGTGTTTTGAGTTTCAATGTGCAGGTTAAGAAAATACAGAAAAAGTTTCTAAGTACAAGTGTCGACACCTGAGAAGAATTGTGTCGACACTTGGGAAAGGTTGTGTCGACACACAGGACTTGTGTCGACACACAAAAAATCTATCGACAACAACTGTGTCGACAAACAGGACTTGTGTCGACACATTCCAGAATTCTGTCGACAACAATTGTGTCGACACACAGGACTTGTGTCGACACACTCCAGAATTTTGTTGACATCAACTTTGTCGAGACTAGGAGTTATTGTGTCGACACACATGACTTATGTCGATACATTCCACTGAAGCTGTGTTGAGAAGATAAAGAAGGGCTGTGTCGACATTGTGTTAGCTGTGTCGGCATCACCAAGGATTGTGTAGACACATGATCTATTTGTGTCGACACATTTGAAGTATTGTCTCGACTTTGCTGCTGAATTGAAGTTCAATGAAGTATCAGATGTCATGACTAGAGACTTGACACCTGTCACAACAAACAAAGCATTTACATCTGTCAGAGCTGTCAGAAGGTCGTTAGGAACCGAATCAGCCGGTAACCTCAGATGGAGTCTATATAAAGACATGTTATATCATCAAAAGGACAGCTAACAACTAAGAAGAAGAGAAGTCTTCATCCAGAAATCAACAAGTCTCTAAGGGCAGATCCTGAACAAGTCTGCAAGAAGAATTCAGAGCCATGTCTGAATAGAAGAAGGAAGCTGGATTGAAGATCATCTCCAACTTCACAAGAAGATCAACCTTACTTTGTTCAAATTCAAGAAGCTTTGAAGAAGCTAAAATAGGTTGAATCTAAAGTTATCAGATCTATCAAGAACTGATCAAGAAACCTTCAACCCATTCTCTCTCTACCTGGGTGAAGGATTTATTCTTTTTATAATCAATTTTCTCTGTAAGATCTTTTATAGATCTGAGTGTAGGAGAGTTATCTGTCTGAGTTGTAAGCTTAAATCTATAAACGCTGAGGTAGGGCTGCGTGTCTGAGGTAGGTGATTAATTTCTCTGAGTTGTAGGCCTATTGAAGAGGCTGAGGTAGGGCTTGATTGCCCGAGTTGTAGGAGTGTGGACTCACTCTGAGGTAGGATTCTCTGAGAGAATCTGAGCTGTAGGACTTGCTGAAGTCTGAGTTGTAGGAACCATTCTGGGTTTTGAGTTATAAGATCTGAGGATCTGAGAAGGAAGAAGAGAGTTAGGCTGAATCTAGTATACTTCTAGATAGGAAGTTGAAGGAGACACTTCAATCAGGATGGTTAGGTCCAGTCAATTTGGATCAATCAGATTTCCAGAGGCAATGGAAATAAGTGTAGATACAGGAGCAGTTATAGTTGGAGCAGGAGGGTGTGAGGGTGTCCCCATAATTTAGTGAATGCAGGAACTCTCCAAAAACAGGAAGTTTGCGAGAGTTTTCCAGCCAATACCTACAAAAGAAGGGGAGATTGAGCAGGGTTTGATGCGAGTGACGCTAGATAAATTATGGGATTTGAAGTAGCGCGAGTTGAATCCATCTGATACTGAATGAAGACGTGTGAATGGAAGTTGCAAGAGCTGAAGCCAGCTGCAAAACTTGTGGGAGTCGCCAACACGAGGATGTGTGAACGGAGTAGCGGTGGATATAGTTGCATAAGCATTTTCGAATTCGAGTTCATGAGTTCGCAAGGCAGAAGTATTCGTCGGACGCTTGAGAGATTGCTTGAGGCTAAGAGCAACTCTAACAGATCTCTTTTCTCCAAAAATGGCGCCCAGAATGCCTCCAATCGTTCGCCATTGCCCCCTCTATATTTACAAATTTTCTCTCTCCCCCTCTAAATTTAGAGGCGGGAGAGAGGAAATAGAGGGGCGACAAATTTAATTTTAATCTATTTTTTTTGTTTAATTTAGGTATTTATAAAACTTATTCATTTCAATGTTTTGCTCGTAATCGTCAATTTTTTTTTCAAATATGACATGTAATATATCAATAAATTTATTTTTTTGAGACATACAAAACGAGACTAATATTAAATACTTTCTAATTAGTATTGATAATGCAAATACCAAGAAAAAACGTTTTACTGATTAAACGCGTGAATACAACAAAATACATGAAAATTAATTAGCATAAAATTTTCAAATTACATTGTTTCACTGACATGTAGTGCCCACAAATGTAATAAAATAATACAATAATAATAATAATAATAATATATATACAAAATACATTAAAAATCATTACATATATTATATATATTTATATACATAAAATAATATCATGTTCTTCAAATATGAAGAATATGATTGGAGTTGCTCCTACCACATTCTTCATATTTGGAGAAATGGTACAATGTGGATCTCTATATTTAGAAATCCCCATTGAAGATGCTCTAAGGATGGAGAGGTTATTGCAGAAGAAGTCCCGGGAGATGATAAGTCTGGGCGGGTGAGGCATGCCAGTCGTAGTGGTTGACTGGAGTTCTCATAGGGAGTTTGCAGAAAAGACTGCCAGTTACGAGTATGCTGACTAGAGTTAGGTCGTGTTCTCACTAGAGTTATCACATGGTGTTCATTGCTGGAGACTGTCGTGGAAGGATTGATTCATGTTCGGGCGGATGCATCGGGCGTTTGCAAAAGGAGATCTCATGTAAGGCCGAGAGTTCACCCAAAACCAGATTAGTTTTGGCAAAACTGGGAGAAATTATGCAAGAGTAATTGAGAGGGCACGGTTGATACCATGTGAAAAAATAAAATATAAAATAAATATTTATTTTTGAAAACTAAAAACATACATAACAACTCCCCTCTTCATATAGAATAGAAAATAAAGAAAAATTTCTTTTGGAGACGCGAGACTAAAAATAAATAAATAGAGGAAAATATATGGACTCAGTTTTGTACAACTGAGCTTTAACAATTATTATGATTATTTGGAAAAGTATATATGATTTAG
Source organism: Platanthera guangdongensis (assembly GCA_039583875.1). Taxonomy (NCBI): domain Eukaryota; kingdom Viridiplantae; phylum Streptophyta; class Magnoliopsida; order Asparagales; family Orchidaceae; genus Platanthera; species Platanthera guangdongensis. Next base: position 122,872,159 of record CM077159.1, on the reverse strand, counting down.
ACAATGTGAAATTGAAAAGAGCATTTGGAGAAATAGAAGTGTTGCGGCCAACTTAACTTTCTTGGTAAACTGGACTAAATTAGACCGCCTTGACCCGTGGAGCGGTCAAACACGCACACAGTCACTGACTAAATAAAGTTGAACACAAAATGATTTTAACGTGAAAAAATCTATCAACCGGGTAAAAAAATCACGTGGCCGGAATGATGCTGCTCAAACTTCACTATTGACTGCAGTTTACAGATTATCAAGGGAATCAGGGGTGACATACCGCTCCTCGTTACAATTTGGAGGTGAGATATTTTGCAGGCGAATTTGGAGGGCGGCAGGATACCTCATACGAAACTCGTTTTCTATCACTTTATGGCGGTGACAGATGCTCTTGGACACCTCTCATATGTTGAGCACGACAACACGACTGCAAGGTGTGCGGAGATGCGTTGGCGGAGACTTGCGGAATGCTGCGCATATAGGATATTTCTTGGAGTGGCTGGTTGTCGATCAACTTCTTCCTCAGAGCGTTGTGGACTTAGACGAATTTTCAGGTGTCTCGACAGAAAGAAGCGCGTAGGAGGATTTCGGCAGAGCTCCGACCTGAGGAAGAAAAAAGCTGGGAGGAGGAAAAGTCAGAAATGAGAGGGATCCTGAGACCTTTATATAGGCTATAGGAGGTGGTTACGGTGGTTACGCGGCTACCCGCACATCATAACCACCCAAATTACTTGATGCATATCACATTTTACATAGTTTTAAGTATGTATTATTTTCATAATATTTGTTATATGCAGGTCGTTAATTAAATAAATAATATTCTTCACTAATCATGGTGGCTAGTGGGTGGTTACATGCATGGTTTCCCGCGTAACAAATGATGGTTATCATGATGGGACGATCGGACGGTGGCGAAGGCCCGTCATGAATGGGCGGCCAACTCGACAACATACAGCCACTAGCGAAGAAGGAGGAGCTGCGGTTGGTGGAACGGCTGGCTGCGGCGAGAGCCGGTCGTGGAGGGCGGCCGCCCCTTGCAGATGCGTTCTTGCGGCCACGAGACGCGACCTCCCCTCCCGGGGGGGGGGATGTTTAAGTTGTCTACCTAAATCACCTAGAGGGGGTGAATAAGTGAGTTCTGCGTCTTTTGTGGAATAAAAATTTGAGCGAGCGATGCACAAAAAATAAACAAGCATACACTGACGACATAAAGAATTATTGTGCTTCCCCAACCTTCGGTACATCCACTTTCTACCTCACCGATCTAGCAACGCACTAGACTCGGCTACTCCACTATTCTTGGATTGAAAACAATCCTACCACTCGGAACAAAGTTCCTACAACTCGATACCTCAAAACAGGATCTACACTTGGAAGAGAAATTCCTACAAAAATCTCGGAGAACAAAGCTCCTACTACTCAGAGAAGAATCTCCTACAAGAATTAAAATGATTTACAGAGAAAAATATACAAACAATATTATTCCTGATCTGAATCTTCAGCCCTTCTTCCTTCTTAAACTTTGAAGCTCTGTCAGAAATAGATCGAAGAAGACAAGGCTAAATCTCTGGATCTGAAAACTTTGGACTCAACACGATCAAGGAAAGAATCTGTCGATGTAGAAAGTCTTGATATATTGAATTTCTTATTCTGAATCTCTGGATCGAAAGCAGATCGGCGATGAAGGCGATGAACAGCGGCGGCTCCCGATTTAGAAAGAGAATTTGCGATTCAGAATACTTAGGTTTTTCTTCTTAGGGTTGGTCGAATATGATAAGACCTTTTATAGGACTTGCCTAACGGTCATAATCAAATTAAATACATGCCACGTGGACCAATCAAGTGCTAATCATTTTTGAAATTACTTCTGTTGGGACTTAAGAAAAATTCAGAAATCTATACTGCATTTCTCGAGAGAGTTACTTATACTCGAGAAGAAGTTTTATGTTTCTCAAGAAGAATTATGAGGTTCTCGGGAAAAGTACTTTGGAAAAAATGTGGAGGTGGAATTCAGCTATCTCGAGAATGAGAGCAAGTACTCGAGAAGAATAAATTTTTGTTCTCGAGAAGAGTCATTCTGGTACTCGAGAATAAGGAAGCATCTCGAGAAAGAGTTCTGACTCTCGAGAAGAGTATTCAAGGTCTCAAGAAAAGGTTTCTGGTTCTCGAGAACTATATAAGGCCATCTCAAAAAAAATCTTTGGCTTCTCGAGAGAAAGACTTAGTACAAATGTAAAGGTGGAACTTAGGTATCTCGAGAAAGAGAAGAAGTACCCGAGAAAAATGAACTTCTGGTTCTCGAGAAAATTATTCTGTTACTCGAGAGGAATAATGCTTCTCGAGAAAATAAACTTGTTACTCGAGAAGTGATTCTGTTACTCGAGAAATGACTTCTGGTTCTCGAGAAGTAATACTGACCTTCTCGAAAAATAACACGTGGCTTCGAGAAAAAGGAGTTAGAAAAATATTTTGACTGGAAACGAGGTAACTCGAGAAGGAGAATCGTGGAGTACTCGAGTACACATGACTTTCTCGAGAACAACACTAAGCTTTCTCGAGAACAGCTTCTGTAACTCGAGTATATGACAGATCTTACTCGAGTATAAACTTAAGTTCTACTTGAGTACAAAAGATCCTACTCGAGAAAAAGACTTAGCAATTTTTCTGAATGTCTGAAAACTTATTTTCTTCAATAAATTCAGCAACCAACTTTTCTCCCATGACTTTACTGACATTAGTCTACACTTGGCAAATATATCCTGCAAACACTCAACTAGAAAGGACATCAAATACAAACTTAATTCATCTTAGTTCAAGGTTGACTTCATACAAATCTGGGTTATTGTTGATGCAATACCCAACAATCTACCCCTATTTGTAGAAGTCAGAACCCTCTACACTAAGGTGAATTATATCAAGATAAACAAATAAAGAAACCAATAACCATGATATATAGAAGAAATGATGTGATATAGAAAAATCAGATCATCAAAACTAAAGGTTTATATTAATAGATATTGTCCAAGAAAAATTCAATTCCACAAGATCTCAAAAATGAATTTTCTGATCATCTGCAAATTCTTCTAGTTCTGCTGTTGTTGCTGTCTTTCTTGCTTCTCTTGTTGCTTCTTCTGATAACTGTAAGGTTTAGGAAAATATTTTGGAGGTCTGGGTGGAGCTTTGGGATTGTTCTTTTCATACTCTCTGTCATACAATCTCTTCTTGATAAGAGATTTCTCATATATATCTCATTCATAGGAGCTATAATGAATGTTCTTGTCTTCATTGAAATCAACAACAAGTTTAAGTGTTTCAAGGATTAAGGATTTGGAGGTTGGACTACATACTTCAGAAAATTCTTGAGCTCTTCTTCTTTGAGCTTCACGATAAGGAGTTGATCTGCTAGCAGAGGCACCATCACCCTATTTTCTTCTTTTAGCTTTCTGAATCTCAGGAAGTACTTGAGGAGGCACATTTACTTATTCGGATTCCCATACTTGTTCATAGGTTTAAGGAGGTGGTCCTTCAAAGTATTCAGGAGGTCAAGAGAATATTTGTCTATTCACATCCAGGCAAGCAGGAGGGGGTGCAGAAGGATCCATTGATAGATAAGGGAAAAGTTGATTGTGCATCCATACTGTAGTATCATATGTGTAATGCTTTGTACTCTTAACTTCTTTGAGCACTGATGCTTGAATTTCTTTTATTTAATCATCCCACTGATTTTTCATTATTTGAACTTATTTTTCTAGCTATTCTTTAACTTTATCCTCCCCCTTTCTGACTTCTAGAGATACGGTGTTAATGACTTCCTCTTTGAACTACCCAACTTCTTCACAAGCCTTGAAGTTGTGTTCTTGAGCTTTCTTTTTTAATTATATTTGATTGTTTGCAAGAGTAACTGACCGTTCCATTACTGTACCAATGCTGGTGATAGTGTGTTCTATTTCTTTTCCTCCAATTTGTAAAAGCCTTTTAAATTCATCAGTATTATTTTGGATTTCAGCAAATCCAAGACTCATCTCTTTTTCCAGAGCAATTACTTTATCATTTACAGCTTTAATAGAAGTATCAAAATAATTTATTTGTTTAGCTAGCATAGCTTCAATCTTGCTTAAGATAGTACCTTCAAGAAATACTTTAGTTTGAAGAGGTGCAGTAGGTAGAATTGGAGCAGTCCATGGGGCAATTTCTTCAATGAGTGTTGCAGGATGGAGACCGGGCAGTCTGTTACTGTTCGGAGACCGGGCGGTCTGGCGATTTCTCCTAGCCGGTCTGTGTGCCGAGCTGTTGCAGTTGGGTGTCCCAGCGGTCAGGCGGCTTGTCTCAGACGACTTGGAGACCGGGCGATTTAGCGGTCTCCTGAAAGAAATAGTGCCTAACCACCTAGAGGGGGGGGGGGTGAATAGGTGTATTTTTTTCTTTTGCTTTAAAGGCAGACAATCTGTTCTGAAATTTAAAGAGCAATTGCAAATTCTACAGCTATCAACACAGCAATCACAGAAATAAACATTCACAGAGTGCACACAGATTTTATAGTGGTTCCCCAAGGTCTGGGTACATCCACTTTCCCCCTTCGCCTATCTAGCAGTGTACTAGATTCAGCCTAACTTCTGCACTTCTCCTCAGATCCTCAGATCTTACGGCTCAGAACTCCAAATAGGTTCCTACAACTCAGAGTGTCCCCACTCCTACAACTCAGGCAAGCTGCCCTACCTCAGCCTTCACCAAGGCCTACACTCAGAGAACACAGTCTCCTACAACTCATGCACAAAGCCCTACCACTCAGTATTCAACAAGACCTACACTCAGGCTCAAAAGTCCTACCTCAACCTTTATAAATTTAGGCTTACAACTCAGATCGCTTAGGATCCTACAAAAAGATAATAAAGAGTTTTTATGTTACCACTTTGTTTGAGAGAATGAAGAGGGCAACCTTCTTGATCAGTTCTTGATAGAACTGATTTCTGAGATCAACTTTGTCTTTGCTTTCTTCAAGGCTTCTTGAGTCTGAACTCAGTAAAAGTTGATCTTCTTGAAGTAGTCCGGCTGGCAACTCCCTTCTTAAGAAGAAGAATTAAATCTTGATCCTTGTTTGCAGTCTGGTTCAGAACCTGCTTCTTAAGAGATTTGATTAAACAAGTCTCTTTCTTGACTTCAATTATTGGAGTTCTCTCTCTCCAAGTAAATCTGAAGTTTTTTCAAAATACTGATTTACAGTTTTCTTTAGATCTGAATTGATCTTCTTAGTCGTCTGAAAATCGTCTCTTTCTGTTGAAGGAGAAAACCTTTATATAGTCTTCCTCCATGGTAACCGGCTGATCCGGTTTCTAACAACCTTCTGACAGCTTTGACAGGTGTAGTTGACCGGTTGAAATGGCAGCTGTCAAGTCATCCAGTCACTTCTTGAAATCACTGTCTCTGTCTAAAAGTGTCGAGACTGTTCTTCATTATGTGTCGACACAAATAGACTAAGTGTCGACACAAGTGAACTAATTGTCGACACTAGCCTTGATGGTGTCGACACAACTTCTCTTGTTGTTGTAACAGCTTCTCGACACAGCTTCTGTTGAATGTGTCGACACTGATTGAGTGTGTCGACACAAGTACTTCTTCTTTAAAACTTAGTTGAATTCTGCTGTGTGTCGACACATCTCCTTTGTGTCGACACAACTTCTTTTGTTGTTGATACTTGCTGAGTGTTGACACATCTCCTTTGTGTCGACACAAGTACTTCTTTTACTTTAACTTTGTTGAAGCTTGCTGAGTGTCGACACAGCCTCCTGGTGTCGACACATTTGATGTCGACTAAGCTTCTCTGGGTGTCGACACTGCCTCTAAGTGTCGACATGATTTATGTTGACTATTCTTCATAGTGTGTCTACACTGCCTGTATGTGTCGATACATTTCTTCTGGTGTCGACTCTGCCTTTCCTGGTATCGACACAAATACTCCAAGTGTCGACACAGCTTTTCTCCAGTATCGACACAAGCCTTCATAAGTGTCGACACTGCTTCTCTAGGTGTCGACACATGGACTTAGAAACTTTTCTACATTTCTTGCACTTACTTAACCTGCACATATAAACTCAAAGCACATCAAATACACCTTAATGTATATCATTGAGTAGGGTGAGGCTTCTTCAAATCTGGTACACATTTTCCAATGTACCCAACATCTCCTGTGGCGACTTGTTCTCTTGTTTGCTTGTTCTCTCATCCTGGCTGTGGTCGGGCGGTTAGCCGGTTTGTCTAACCGCACGGCTTGTCCGGTTTGTCTTTTTGTAAAGCCGCATATACTTGTAAATTTTTAGTCCCACATTGCTTATTTGTAATCTCTCTCATCTCCTCCATTCTATAAAAAGGAGGCTATACCATTGTAATTTATACCTTTTTCAGATAATAAAGTTTCTGTTAAACCACTTCCGGTTTGTTTTTGATCCACTTCCGATTTGTTTTTGTTCGTTTCTAACATGGTATCAAAGAGAACGATCTTTTCCTCTTGATTCTTCTTCTTCTACTGTTCGCGCGGGCTACCTTCTAGCCGCTCGACTTCTTTCCCTCCGCTTGGTTCTACGGCTTGGTCGTGGCTTTTCTTACTCTGATCGTTGCCCTGTTCGCGCGGCTTGTTTCTGCTTTCCGCGCCCTATCGTTGCGGCTTGCCTTCCTCTTTTGACCGCTTCCCTGTTCGCGCGACTTGTTTTTCCTTGCCTCTCTTCTCTTGCTGCTCCTCTTTGTTGCTGCGACCTGTCATTAAGTCGCTGCGACCTGTTTCCTTCTAGCAGCTCCTGCTTCCTAGTCGTTGCGGCCTCCCTTTTGTCGTCCAACTTGTTTTCTCCTGCCTGCGGCCTTCCTAGCTACGCGACCTGATTCTGTTCGCCCGGCTTGCGAGTTGTTGTTGTCGCTGCTTCCTGTTCTCTTGTCCTCTCTCTTCAATGGATTCCACCTCCAAGCTGTCCTCCTTGGTGGTCACCTCTTCTGGTAGTGCCCACGCTGTTACTCGTGGACGATGGTTGATCGACGCTGGTGCTACAAATCATATGACAGGCAATCCTCAGTTTTTCTCTTCTCTAGAAACACATGATCGGTTGCCCCCAGTCATAGTTGCTGATGACTCTCCCTCCCCGGTCAATGGGGCGGGCGTGGTTCAAGTCACTCCTTCTCTTTGCCTGGCTGATACCCTCTATGTGCCCAAGTTTTCTTGCAATTTATTATCGGTTACTTCTTTATGCAAGCAACTACAGTGCTCCGTCACATTCACTCCTACTTCTTGATCCTTTCAGGATCCGAACTCCAAACGGACGAATGATACTGGTACTGAGAGCGACGGCCTCTACTTCCTTGACAAAGTCTCTGCTCTATCCGCCTTCTCCTCCTCCTCTACAGATCTTCTCCAATGACATCTTCGCCTTGGTCATGCACCTCCCCGGCTCCTTCGCCAACTTCTGCCCCACCTCCCTCCGCATCATCCTCCTTTTAATTGTGATGCCTGTCAACTTGGCAAGCATCACCGCTCCTCCTTTCCTCCGAAGCAAGATCGTGGTTCTACCCATCCGTTTGATCTTGTTCACTCCGACATCTGGGGTCCTGCTCCTACCCTTAACATTGGTCGGGGTAGTTCCTATTTTGTTACTTTCATTGATGACTTTTCTTGCTGTACTTTGGTATATCTCTTACGCGACCGATCTGAACTTTTTGATGTATGGACATCCTTTTATTATTCCATTCAGACTCAGTTTGATGTCTCCATTAAAATCTTACGCTCGGATAATGCAAAAGAATATCTCAGTCAAGCTTTTTCCTCTTTCTTCACGCAACATGAGATTATTCATCAAACTAGTTGCGTTTACACCTCCCAACAAAATGTAGTCACGGAACGCAAAAACTGTCACCTCCTTGATGTCGCTCGCACTTTGCTCACGCAAATGCATGTCCCTCGCTCCTACTGGGGCTATGCTGTTCTCATCGCTTGCTATCTCATCAATTGCATTCCCTCCACCGTTCTCCGTGGTCAAACTCCTTTCTCCATTCTTTATCCGGGCAAAGAACCCTTTCCTCTTCCTCTACGTATCTTTGGCTACACCGTCATTGTGCATGCTCCCTCTGCCACCCGCGACAAACTCTCCCCACGGTCCACTAAATGTGTCTTTCTGGGATACTCTCCCACGCAGAAAGGCTATTGTTGTTTTGACGTCGTTACCCGCAAGCAATTTGTCTCTGCAGATGTCACCTTCTTTGAAAATGCTTCTTACTTCTCTTCCTCTTCCTCCTCTACTCCTGCTGATCCTACCTCTCACCATAACCCCCCCATTCTCTCTGCTCCTCCTACTGTTCCACCACCTCCACTATCTCCACTCTCTCCACCCTCTACCGCCTCTTCTCCACCATTTCTCTCCTCTTCTCCGTTGTCGCACTCTCCTCCTGGGCCAGCTCTCTCCGCCACGGATGCTCCGGTTGCTGAGGAACATGCCGACCTGGATCTACCCATAGCTCTTCGCAAAGGGGTGCGGACGTGTACCCAGCACCCGCTGGCTGCTATTGTTTCATATGATCGTCTGACTCCCTCTCGCAGGGCATTTGCATTGGCTATCTCTGAGATCGCCACTCCCCATACCTTCCAGGAGGCTCTCACTATTCCTCATTGGAAGACTGCTATGGATGAGGAAATTGCTACCCTCACTGAACGGGGGACTTGGACCCTGGTTCCCCCACCTTTGGGCACGAATGTTGTTGACTGTCGTTGGGTCTTTGTTGTGAAATTCTGTCCCGATGGTAGCGTGGATCGCTATAAGGCCCGCCTGGTGGCCAAAGGTTTCACTCAGACATATGGTGTTGATTACTTCGATACTTTCTCTCCTGTGGCTCGTCTCAACACCATTCGGGTTCTTCTCCCTATCGCTGTCAACAGGGATTGGCCCATTTCGCAGCTGGATGTTAAGAATGCTTTCCTCTACGGTGATCTGCAGGAGGATGTTTACATGGAGCAACCTCCTGGGTATGTTGCTCAGGGGGAGACACGAGTATGCCGGCTAAAGAAGGCTATCTATGGCCTCAAGCAGAGTCCTCGTGCCTGGTTTGACAAGTTCAGTGGCATTGTTGCGGCCATTGTTTTTACGAGAAGCTCAACAGATCACTCCTTGTTTGTTCGGAAAACCGCCTCTGGTCTGGTTGTTCTTGCGGTTTATGATGATGACATTCTTCTTACTGGCGATGATCAGGATATGGTATTGATGACAAAGAAACACCTTCGTCAACTCCTGGTCACAAAGGATATGGGGTCCCCGAAATACTTTCTGGGGATTGAAATCTCTAGTAAGCCCAACTCCATGGTCCTTTCCCAACGGAAGTATGCTCTTGATCTTTTAAAGGAGGCAGGATTGACTGGTGCTAAACCTGCCCGTTGTCCTATGGCTGGTGGAGAAGACAAAACTTGGACAGATGACTCGCCTCTTCTATCCGATCTTACGAGGTACTGACGTCAGGTGGTCAAGCTCATTTATCTCACGGTAACCAGGCCCGACATCGCTTATGCTATTGGCAAGGTGAGCCAGTTCATGCAAGCTCCTAGGGAGTGTCATCAACAATCTGCCCTGAGGATATTAGAGTATATTAAAGCAACACCAGGGAAAGGACTCCTCTTTCAGAAGAATGGTCACCTAAGGGTTGAAGCGTACTTTGATTCAAGTTATGCTGATGACAAAGGGGACCGCAAATCGACATCAGGTTTCTACACGTTTGTTGGAGGCAATCTTGTGAGTTGGAAGAGCAAGAAACAGTCTGTGGTCTCCAGGTCTAGTGCAGAGGCGGAATATCGCAGTATGGCATCGACTACATGTGAGTTGAAATGGTTGCGGGCTCTCATGCTTGACTTAGGAGAGGTTTACAACTATCCTTTTCCTATGTTCTGTGACAACAAGGCCGCGATATACATTTCCAAAAATCCGGTCTTCTATGAGAGAACAAAATACATAGAAGTCGACTGTCATTTTATTCGGGAAGAGATATTGAAGAAGCAGATTTGCACTCCGTTTGTTACTTCCGACAACGAGTTGGCAGACGTCTTCACCAAGCCGGTGTCCGCTTCCTTTTTCCACATCTGTGACAAGCTGGGCATGATTGATATCTATGCTCCAGCTTGAGGGGGAGTGTTGCAGGATGGAGACCGGGCGGTCTGTTGCTGTTCGGAGATCGGGCGGTCTGGCGGTTTCTCCTATCCGGTCTGTGTGCTGGGCTGTTGTAGTTGGGTGTCCTAGCGGTCAGGCGGCTTGTCTCAGACGACTTGGAGACCGGGCGGTGTAGCGGTCTCTTGTGGCGACTTGTTCTCTCATTTGCTTGTTCTCTCATCCTGGTTGTGGTCGGGCGGTTAGCCGGTTTGTCTAACCATACGGCTTGTCCGGTTTGTCTTTTTGTAAAGCCGTATATACTTGTAAATTTTTAGTCCCACATTGCTTATTTGTAATCTCTCTCATCTCCTCCATTCTATAAAATAGAGGCTATACCATTGTAACTTATACCTTTTTCAGATAATAAAGTTTTTGTTAAACCACTTCCGGTTTGTTTTTGTTCCACTTCCGGTTTGTTTTTGTTCGTTTCTAACAATGAGGACTGTGGAGGTAGAGGTTTATTTTCTGCTGACTGTACTTACTTCATCTTTAGCATCTTTGGCTAGTATGGAGGGAATGTTGAAATGGAGACTGGGAAGAGGAGGTTCAACATCTTCAGCAGGTGTTTCATCTTCAGAGTCAGGAATAGAAACAACATCTTCATCATGTATATCTTCAAGTGGAGATTTTTCTGGTTCTGGTTCAAGAGATTTTTCAGGTTTTGGGGATTTTTCTCGAAGAGACTTTACTTGAGAAGAGGGATGTTCTTCAGGTACAGTGAATAGAGGCTCTTTAGAAGTGAGTTTCTCTATCATCCTGTTGATATCATCATCTGTAGGCAAGATCTGTTCATGAACCTGAGCATCAGTCAAGGTTTCCTTATCTGGTAGATCTTCAGCAATGAAATCTGAATTGTCTGTATGAAGCAAAGTGGCTGTGGCAGCAGCAGATGGAGTTGAACTATCATCTAAAATAGTATTGGCGGCAGCAGGAGAAGAGGTGTCATCTTCTTAAACTATATGAATGGCAACAGGTGGAGTGACTTGGGCAGGGATTTCTGTAGAAACTGGGGCAGGAGTTGGAGTTTGAGAGGGCTAATCCGGGACAGATGTAGCAGGCTCCCCCACAATAACTAGATCAATTATTTGTTGAGAAAGAGGAGATAGAGTCCTGTCCACATCTTCATTCCTCTTTGGTGCTTGGTCAGATTTCTGAAGCTTAATCTCCCATCTTTGGATGGAGGAGATGGTGTGACAACCTAAAATTCGCAAAAACAAAATAAATATTTTCCCCGATGATGATAAAAGCAATACAAATTTTTTCGAGATTTTTCGCGCATTTTATTTCATTATATCACGCTTGCTTTTATTTATTGTGTGCCAATAATAATTTCAAGTGGGCTTATATATTTATATGGGATAGCCTTGTTAAGCTGGGCTTGTTTCCTCTAATGGTGGGCTGGCTGTGTAGGTTGGTCTGATATATTAAATTAATGTGCTGGCTGAGGTGTGTGATGGCTGGATGTTGGATATGGATAGTGCTGGTTGAGATTGGGATTGTGTTGGATGGTATGTTGACATTTGGGTGTTGAGGTTTGACACTTGTCTTGTGTTTGGACACTTGGCTGCTGGCTTAATTGATATGTGACACCTATTTGAGTTAGCCACTCCATTTTGACTTCTTCTTGCCACTTCACCGCATATATACTTATATAAATTTCTGGTGGAGTTCCTCCTCTTCTTATCCAACTGCTATACTCTGCTCTTCCTCTCCCAAACTGCTGTTCTTTCACTGCTCCCAGCTTCTTCGAGTTGCTGCTCCCAGCTGCCCCGAGCTGCTGCTCTCTGCTGCTTTGCTGATTTGGGCCGAAAGCTTGCTGCTGCGCTGCTGCTGTTACTCTTGGCTGTTGCTCCCGAGCTCCTTGTCTAACTGAACAGTTCCCTCTCTCCTCCTCCCTCTTTCTCCTCTTTTTGCTGGTTAGTCTTAAAAGATGGGGGTTAGATCTGATTACTCTAGGGGGGGGGGGAATAGAGTAATCTAAAATTTTATGGCTATTTTTAAAACTATCAGAGTAATGAATAATAGATACCAATATTAAAAATAAGATAAAAAGAAAATGATCTAAACTAAAATACCACATCACAACAATCTAAACTATCACAACACAAAGAAAAGAGGCAACCAAACAACACAAGAATTTTATAGTGGTTCCTCAACCTTGGTACATCCACTCTTCTACCACCCTGGTAGGAATCCACTAGCAGGTTTTGATCAGGTGACTGCCACCTTTGAGCTTTTGATCAGGTGCCCAAAAACCAAATAAACTTTTGAAGGGATTTAATAAACCCGTTATACAGCAAGGGGGAGAGAGATTGATGGTGTCTTTTCTTTCTCAAAACAACTGAGAAGACAAGTGGATTGCTGTTGTCAAAGCTTCTCCAGAAATAACTTGAAGCCTTGCACAAGGTGTATGTCTTCTTTCTTGACTTGAGATAATCCAGGAACTCCTGACTGATTTGAATATGTTGTCCTTGAAAGCTCCTGGAATGGAAGTTGAAGAAGACTCTTCATTGTGTTTGTTGTTCTTCTTCTTCTTCAGTAAGGTCAAGGAGAAAACAAAATGTTTTCTGCATAGAGAATTTCTGAGAGTTGTTTCAGTGTTCTCTGTATTGCTCCGTTGTTTCTCTTTTTCTTTCCTTGATCTTGTGTCGACTGAAAAGAAAATCTCTTTTATATCTTCAGTCGAATTCTCCTTTGAATTTTGAATTCCATTGTATTGAATGATGATAGCCTGGAAAATGAAATATGGCTGGAGAATAATGTCATTAATGAGTTTCCCAACTGTCCTAGTAAATCAAGCAAATAATTAACCGGATGAAGACCATAATTAATGCTGCCAAATAATGGCTATATTCAGAGAATATATGCATTAATTACTCAGGAATTATTGCTAAATAATATATGGAATAGGACAGAAAAGAGGAAAAATTCTAAGTCTGGAACTTCACAGAAATCATCGACCAGAGAACAGATTTCGTCGACCTGAGACCAAAGTTCGTCGACTATAGAAATCATGTTCATCGACCATAGAAAACTTGTTCTTCGACCTGAGATCGAAGTTCGTCGACCTGAGTTCAGAGAACTGCATTCTGTGAATAACTTGCCAATACTGTGGTCAAAGTTCATCGAGCTGATAACTTGTCTTCTTCGACCTGAGTTAAGAGAAAGTATTCAGAAAGAATATGTTGAAGTTGAAATCCAGACTTCGTCGACCTGAGCTCAAATATCATCAAGCTCTACTCAGAGAATTAACTCTGAGTTCGTCGAGCGGAGCATGACTATCATCAAGCTGAGTTCGACAAATGTCGAACTCATTTTCTGAACTTGATTTTCTCTAAGTCTTGAGTCTTCTTAGGTCTTCTACTGGCTGGTCTATGTATGATGAATCTAATAACTCAGCCTAAATTTCTAGGACTCAAAGACATGACCCTCACTTAATATGGTGGGTCAAACATCCTAATTAGTAAACCTAGCCCAAATCCAACTAGGGATCCAACAATCTCCCCCTATTTGGGTGAGGTCACTAATATAAATTAAATAAGAACATTCATAGAGTAGGATAAACATATCTGACAGAAAATTGAAACATTCAGCAGATATTTACATAGACAGTAGCTTTGTGACAATAAACAAATAAAGTTCAGACAATCAAAATTAAACAGAGTAAATCATTTCTTCTTCTTCTTCTTTTGCTTGCCATCTTTGTCTTTCTCAGAGGGCTGTGTAAATTTGATTTCTCTATTTGGATTAGCTGTTTCTCTCTTGGACATGGTCATATTAGCAACTCCAATAATATTGAGAGAAGTGGCTCTGGGAACAACATCCTGTGGATGCAGAGTCATGTAAGCTTCTACATTGAAAAATTTATTAGTTTTTTCATACCTTTTAAATTCTTCCTTTATATATGATGACATTGTTGAATATTGAGATGGATCTCTTCCTTCAGCTTTAGCTTTATTGATCATTGATAATCCAAAAAGCTCTTGGAATCTAGCCATTCTTAAAGTATTTTAAGTTTCAGGATCCACAAAGGGAATAGGTGGAGACTCTGACCCTTTTGGGCTTTCAGCATTTTCACTTTTAGAAGCTTGGTGTTGCTGATGTTGCTGCTGTTGTTGATGATGTTGCTATTGTCTACTAGAGGAATACCTCTGCTAGCTGTTTCTTTGAGATTTTGAGAATCTACCTTGATGTCTATGATAGGTTTGAGCATAAGAGGTAGACCTCTGAGAAGTGCTACCTGAAGCACCAGCAGGAGGAGGAGGAGGATCACTTCAGTTCCTTTGAGGAGGAGGTGGAGAGTATCTCTTGCTTTTCTTTCTAGCTTTTTGTTCATTCTTTGAAAGTCACATCCATGCTGGCATCATAGGATAAGGAGTGATTTTCTGTAAAATATAATAAGGTGTATCATGAGTAGGGTTTGGTTTGGGAGCAGTAATGAGAACAACCTTTCTCTTCTTGGTAGAGGAACTATCATCATCATCAGAATCATCATCCTCATCTTCATTAGAAGGTCCCTGAGGATTGTCATATAGATCATCCAGTGCCTTCATAATATCTTGAGAGATTTGTTTTTCAGCTGGAGAAGCTGCTGAAGGTTCTGGAAGGGCTGATTGAGCAACAATGGCTTCAAAAGTTCTTTTAGCAAGTAGCTTATTTTCTTCTTCAATGTCAGTCATAAGAATTTCATCAAGATCAGGCAGGGGGCTGTCATCCATTTTGTATGTTGAAGGAGAGATGGCTTTTGGAGAAGAAATGTCCTTGGGAGCTGATACTATTTGAGGCTCTATTACAACAAAACTTGCATTGAGTTGCTTGGCAACTGTGGGGCTTATTGGTGAGGTATATGGAACTATAGCCAAAGAAGGCTTTGAGCAGACTACTGGAAGGAGATTCAAATGAATTGTATCAAAAGAATTTAATAAGCTGAATAAATCAACTGTGGTATTGGTAATGCAATCACCAACAGTTATTATTTTTGATATAACTGTATCATCCATATATGTATCAGAATCAGTATATAACTCAATTATTTCAGCTGGAACTGCCGCTTCTTCTGATGAATCTGACATCACTGAATCTACTGCTGCTTCTGTTGTTGCTGTCACAACTAGAGCTTCTTCATCACATAGCATCTCCCACTGACTGGTTTCAGGGGTCCTGAAGCCAGTCCCCTAGAAGAAGGGACAGGGGACAAAGCAGCAATTCTGGAAGATAGATTGGATGGAAGCAGAAAGTGGAGCTATAGCATGAGTTATAAGTTTATTAAGGGTGGGAGAAATGAATGCTAGAAGGTCTTTAGCAATGTCAGAAAAATTTAGATAAAGAGATTCTGGAGTAGTGGAGGAGTAAGGAGTGCGATGTCCACAATTGGAACATACAGAGAAGAGATTGGAAGGATCTGTATGTGTGGAGTCTATAGCAGTAGAGGGAATGTCAGTTTGAGTGAGTGGAGGGATGGGAATAGAGGGAGTGGCATCAGTAGAAGGTTGTACTGAGGTTGTGTGGGAGGAAATGGGTTCCTGATGTGAAGATGGTGGAGGAAACAGTAGCTTGAAGGTGTGGGATGGCATAAATGTGTCAGGGTGTATGTCATTTAAATGAGGTGGAAGTGGAGATTGAGGTGGAGTGATGTGCTCATTGGATGGAACTGGGGTTGATGCTGGTGTGGGTTGATGTTGTTGGTGAGTTGGTGGAGTATGAACTGGATATTGAACTGGTGATGGAGCTGGTGTGGGTAGATGTTGTTGTTGTTATGGTTGAGGTTGAGGAGCAGAAGGAATGCTGGTGGAGGGGAGGACATCTTCTGGAGGTGGGGGAGTGGCAAGCAAAGCCCTGGTGCTCTCAAAAGTCCCGGAGGAGGAGGTAGCCTTGGATGGCTTTGTGATTTTCCTCTCCCATCTGCCAAAAAGGGCAGAGGTAAGTGTTTTGGACGCATTTATGAACACTGTCATGGAGACCATTAGTTCAGGTGCCTTTTCTTGAAACAATATTCCCAATATCCTTCCAAAATAGACCTCTTTCTTATTATTTTTCTTCTTAATCAAATCAAACAATAACTGACCCCAGTTTATCTGCTTCTTGTTAACCACAACACACATCACAAGGAACTAATGTCTGGTGATGTAATCGTGTGCAATATGTTTTCCCAGCAACACTTTGCTGACTATTTCTGCCAAAAACTTGTATTGGACAGACAGATTCTTTTTCAATAGTTTATTGGGGTTTCCATCTGTGTGCCCCATGATAGTCAGCATACTCTCATATTCATCAGTGTCCATCTATATGTCATCTTCTCCAATAGATAACTCAAAAATCTCAGTGAGAATTATTGGAGATAAAATAACCTGAGTGTCGCCGATAGTTCCTATCTTTGTGTTTGCATCAGGTGATGTCGCAGAGAAAACCCATTCCCTTATTTCATTGGCTGATATCTTGATGCAGGTAGTCATGAATTGCTTCAGTTTCTGTTCTTCGCATAACTGGAGAATGTCGATGAAGATCTGATCAATATGTGAGAATGAATCAAAATTGACATCAAATCCTGTGTCGAACTTCATTGCAACAAGGTTGTTTGCCTGAATCGACATTAGTTCGCCTGCAACAAAAACAAAGAGATCAAGTGCAAGAGAATTGAAAGAGTGGGATAGAGCTTAAAGAAAACCTAGATATAAGGTTTTCAGAATATGAAACGGCAGTCTCCGTCCGACGAAATAAATAAAATTCTTCGATCTCAGTTCGACGAAATATTTTATAGACAAAAGAGTTCGTCGATCTCAGTCAGAAGAAGTGAAAACATTTCGTCGAGCTCAGTTCGACGAAAGTTTTCTAAAGTAAATTCGTCGATCTCCATTCGACGAAAGAACTTCACTCACAGAGAGTTCGTCGATCTCTGTTCGATGAATTTCTCTAGAACTCCTCATAATTCGTCAATCTCCGTTCGACGAACTTTGAAAAATTTGTCGACCACAGACAGAAATTAAATTAAGGCTTCTCCATTGATCGTACCAAGCTGATTTATAAAGAACAGATGGTTCCTCTCATCCAAGGGTTTGGTGAAGATATCTGCTCTTTGCAAATCAGTGTAGATGTAGACAAGCTTAATTTTATTTTTGTCTACACACTCTTTGATGAAATGATGTCTAATGTCTATATGCTTAGTTCTACTGTGATGAACTGAATTTTGTGCAATAGAAATTGCACTTGTGTTGTCACAAAGTAGAGTTGAATTATTTAAGTTGAACTCATAATATATGAGCTGGTTCTGAATCCACAACATCTGAGAACAACAACTGCCATATGTTATATATTCTGCTTCAGCAGTTGAGGTAGATACAGATGACTGCTTCTTGCAAAACCAAGATACTAATCTCATACCAAGGAACTGGCATGTCCTTGAGGTACTTTTCCTGTCCACTGTACATCCAGCAAAGTCAGCATCTAATTATCCAGTTAACTCAAACTTTGACTCAGTTGGATATCAGAGTCCTAGACTAGGACAACTCTTTATATACCTTAAAATTCTTTTTAAGAAAGTAAGGTGAGATTTTTAGGGTTCACTTGGAACCTAGTACAAAGACATGTAGCAAACATTATATCTGGTCTGCTTGCTGTAAGATATAACAGAGACCTAATAACGCCCCTATATAGTTTCTGATAAACATGCTTTCCATGTTTATCAGAGTCAATTGCAACATTAGTGGCCATGAGTGTTTTCTTTGCTGAGCCATCAGCCATCCCAAACTTTTTGATAAGCTCCTTAGCATACTTAGCCTGGGATATGAAGATGCTATCAGGTAGCTGCTTCACTTGGAGACCAAGGAAGTAGGAGAGCTCACCCATGCTACTCATTTCAAACTTTGAATGCATGAGGTCAGAGAACCTCTTGTATAGTTTGGAATCTGTAGAACCAAAAATAATGTCATCTACATAAATTTGTACTAACAAAATTTGATCCTTATGGTGTCTAGTGAATAATATTCTATCTACTATGCCTCTAGAAAATTTATGTTCTAAAATAAAGCTAGCTAAGGTTTCTGTTGGGTACATTGGAAACTGTGTACCTGATTTGGAGAAGCCTCACTTAACTCAATAATATACATCATTGTGTATTTGATGGGTTGTTGAGTTTTAATGTGCAGGTTAAGGAAATGCAAGAAAAGTTTCTAAGTACAAGTGTCGACACTTGTGAAGAAATTGTGTCGACACCAGAAGAAAATTGTGTCGACACACAGGACTTGTGTCGACACACAAAAATTCTATCAACAACAATTATGTCGACACACAGGACTTGTGTCGACACACTCCAGGATTCTGTCAACACCAACTATGTCGAGACTAGAAGCTATTATGTCGACACACAAGACTTGTGTCAACACATTCCACAAAAGCTGTGTCGAGTAGATAAAGAAGGGCTGTGTCGACATTATGTGAGCTGTGTCGACATCATCAAGAATTATGTCGACACATGGTTTATTTTTGTAGACACATTTGAATTATTGTCTCGACGCTTTTCTGCTGACATAGTGTACAATGAGGCATCATTTGTCAAGACTGAAGACTTGACAGTTGTCATAACTAACAAAGCTGTTGCATCTGTCAAAGCTGTCAGATGGCCGTTATGAACCGGATCAGCCGATAACCTCAGATGGGCCTATATAAAGACCTGTTCTATCATCATACGTATAGAGATCGAAGAAGAAAGGACTTGACATTTTACTAACAGTTGAAATCTTCATGTCATCAAGAGAAGGCAGATTCTGAACAAGTCTGCAAGAAGATTTCAGATTAATCTGATTAGAAGAAGGAAGCTGGATTGAGGATCATCTCCAACTTCACAAGAAGATCAACCTTACTTTGTTCAGATTGAAGAAGCTTTGAAGAAGGTAGGACAGGTTGAATCTTAAGCAATCAGATCACTCAAGAATTGATCAAGAAGCCTTTACCCCTTTCTCTCTCTACCTAGGTGAAGGATTTATCTCTTTTATAATCAATTTTTCTGTTAGATCTTTTATAGATCTGAGTGTAAGAGAGTTATCTCTCTGAGTTGTAAGCCTAAGTTTATAAAGGCTGAGGTAGGGCTGATTGCCTGAGGTGGGAGATTAATTTCTCTGAGTTGTAAGCCTGGTTGAAGAGGCTGAGGTAGGGCTTGATTGTCTGAGTGGTAGGAGTGTGGACTCACTCTGAGGTAGGATTCTCTGATAGAATCTGAGTTGTAGGACTTTCTGAAGTCTGAGATGTAGGAACCATTCTGGATTCTGAGTTGTAAGATCTGAGGATCTGAGAAGAAAGAAGGGAGTTAGGCCGAATCTAGTATACTGCTAGATAGGCGAAGGGGGAAAGTGGATGTACCCATCTCTTGGGGAACCACTATAAATATGTGTGTATGCTGTGATTGGCTATGTTTCTATTAATCTGTGCTGTGATAGTTGTTGCATAGGTTGTCTATTAGTGATATATTATCTGCCTTAATAAAAAGAATTGAACATATTCACCACCCCTCTAGGTGTTTAGTATATCTTGAAACCAATTCTTTCAAGTGGTATCAGAGCCAGGTTGCTCAAGAATAGACTTAACAGTGTGAGTTGATCTATAAGGCAATTATCAGTTAAACAAAATGGGTTCAGGTGAAAATCACAAGGAACTTGGATTCATGAAACTACCTATATGTAGAAAGGAAATTTTTGGCATATGGAAAGAGAGAGTCAGATTGTTCATGGAAGCTTCTGACCCAAGAATCTACATTACAGTTAAATAAGGGCCATTCATTCCTATGAACATCTCAGCTCTTGATGCCAACCTCAGGACCCCCAAAAGTTACTCTGAAATGACAAAGGATGAGATCATCTTAGCCATTATGGATAAGAGAGCACAGAACATAATAGTTAGTGCTATAGATGATTCAACTTTCCAAAACTTGGTTCACTGCAAAACCTCCAAGGAGATGTGAGACACTTTGATTGTCTACATGGAGGGATCATAAGAAGTAAGAGAGGACAGAAAGTCTATGCTAAATCAAGAATATGAAAGTTTTAGACAAACCAAAATAGACAGCATTACTGAGTGCTACAAGAAGTTTTACATAATAGTTAATGAGCTAATGTCATATGAAAGAGTCTTTAGCACATATGAGCTCAATGATAAGTTTCTCAGATCACTAACCAAGGACTGGGATACCAAGATATGTGCCATCAGGGAAGTGGCCAAACTTGCAGACACCTCTCCTCCAACTCTATTTGGAAAACTGCTATCATATGAGATGCAGCTTATGACCAGAAAGGAGGAGGATAAAAGCAATATGTCTAAGTACAAAGAGAAATCTGTAGCCTTCAAGGTTGAAGCCACAAAGAAGGATAGGAGGATGTCTCCATCTCCTCCTAGGAAAGCTGCTGAAGTTATCACAAAAAAATTTGACAACAACACATCAAACAGCCCTAATTCTGAAGAAGATTTTGCTGCCTTCACAAGGCAATTCCAAAGATTCTTGAAGAAAAAACAGTGGAGAACCAAGCCATCCTCCTCACAGTCTAAGGATGACTATTACCAGAAAAAGAAATCTTCTAAGAAAGACAGGTATGATACTAAACCTAACAAAACAACTTCTTCTAAGATTGTTTGTTATTGTTACAACATGTCTCGACATGTTGTAGCTAACTGCCCTGATAAAAGAAAGGAATCGAATGACAAGAAGAAGAATCAAAATAAGGGCAAGAAGGAGAGATCCTTTGTTGCAAAAAAGCAAAAAAGTTGGACTGACTCCTCATCATCAGGTTCAGGAGAAGAGGCTGATGCTGAAGCCTATATTGGATTGTTCACTACTGAAGAAGATTCAATAGAATCTGAATTCTTGCAAATGCTAGACTCTATAAAAGGGATTGGAGATCATCATTGCAGGGGGCTGATGGCTTTGTCTGAGGAAGATCAGTGCCAGGATCAGCCTGGTTCCAGTAAGGTAAACAACCTATCTTCAGTTTCTGATTATTATACTGGATCAGAATCAGAATCATCTGCATCAAGATATGAGGATGGTTCTGAATCTGAAGGGGATGTCCATCAACTAATTGATGAGTATGGTGATCTGTTGCAAGCTCTTAAGAGAAGCAGAATCCTTATCAAAAAACAGGCAAAGGAAATTGCATCTCTTAAATTGGCTGCATCAGATTCAGCAAAAATGTTGGATCTGAAGTTGAATGAATTTGCCAAACTGAAAAACATAACTTTTATTCAGATGGGTACAATTACCTTCAAAAATGATCACATCAAGAGTCTGAAAGTCAGACTTCAAAGAGAGAAGGATCTTGTGGCAAAATTCTCAAAGCCAAAGTCAGTTTTACCCTTAATTGATAACTTCATCATCCAAAAGGGTAAAACAGGATTAGGTTTCAAGGGAAGAACTAGGGCAGCTAATTCCAAAAGAAAATGCAAAGCCCCAGTTCAGCCACTAGCCTTCAAACCACCTTTTTCTTTCAGGAAAGTGATGCAGCCTACTAACAGGTATGACCATGACATCACTCATGGTCACTGTAAGCATGGTGATCAGAATGATAAGGGTGCAAATGCCAATAGGGCAGCCCATGAACAAACACACCATGTTCTTCAGGAATCATCAGTGTTTGATGCACCAGCCCAAACACTCAATAAAAGGACTACTGTACCTACAATTTTAAGGACTGCTGGCAGCAATGCTGTTAAAACTGAACCTAAAAGAAGAAACAATAGATATGAGTGCAGGTGTTCTGGCAAAGTGGGCCATTATGCCATTGATTGTTGGCATAACACTACTGTCAGAAAAAATGCCAGCTTACCTGTCAGAAAGGATGCAGACAAGCATGTCAAGTTTCAGTCTAACCTGAACCTATAACCTAATAATTATTGGGGTTCTAAGGTTAAGTAATTTTATTTGATGCAGGTGAGTCCAAGTGGCCATATCCCAATATGGTACTTGGACAGTGGATGTTCCAGGCATATGACTGGAACAAGAAGGATGCTGAAGGATTACTCTCCCATAGAGAATGGACCCAAAGTGATCTTTAGTGGATCTGAAAAGGGGGTCATCAAAGGGTTTGGTAACATTTCCAATAGCTCTATCACTATCACCCAAGTGGCTTATGTGAAAGGTCTGAAACATAACCTAATAAGCATAAGCCAACTAAGTGATCTTGGTTATGACACTTCTTTCATTAAGAATGGGTGTAAAATTAGAAGGACAATTGATCAAGAGGTCATCTTGTCAGGCTATAGAAAAAGAAATGTTTATTGTCTAAATTTTGTGAGTGAGAATAAAGGTTCTCCTGTTTGCTTAGTTGTAGATGAGAAAGCTTCTCATTGTGTCAAATGGCACAAGAGCCTTGCTCACCTTAACTACAAGACTATAGGTCAACGCTTTAGTAAAGAGTTAGTGAGAAATGCTCCTTAAGTCAAGTGCATCAAGGAGGGTGTATGTTCAGCTTTTCAAAAAGGCAAACATACCAAGACCTCCTTCCACAGTCTTGATACCAAAGACGCAGTGAGGTGTTTGTACCTCCTGCATATGATCTATTTGGTCCTATGTCAGTTCATAGTCTAGGTAGGAAAGTCTATACATTTGTGGTTGTGGATGAATATTCTAGATTTACATGGGTTTTCTTCCTGAGGCAGAAATCTGAAACCCCTACTGTCTTCCACAATTTTATTAGGCAAATTCAGAATGAACTTAACAATTAAGTGATCAAAATCAGAAGTGACCATGGGACTGAATTTCAGTCTGAATGCATGACAAGATTTTGTGAAGAACTTGGGATTCATCAAGAGTTCTTCTCACCTAGAACTCCCCAACAAAATAGGATTGCTAAAAGAAAGAAAAGGACTCTTATTGAGGCTGGTAGAACACTACTAAGTGACACTTCTCTCCCAGACTATTTCTGGGTTGAGCCAGTAAACACTGCATGTCATGTTCTCAACAGAGCTTCCATCACCAAAAGCCACAAGAAGACACCATATGAGATTATGAAAGGCAGAAAACCAAATATATCCTATTTTAGGATCTTTGGTAGCAAGTGTTATGTACTTAACAATGACAAGTCTTATTTAACTAAGTTTGCTGCCAAATCGCAAGAAGGGATATTTGTTGGGTATAACAACAGTAGTAAGGCATACATGATCTACAACTTGACTACTCAAGATGTAGAAGAATCTGTCTATATAGTCTTTGATGAGTCTAAGCTAATCAACTGTGAGCTGTCTAACACTTCTTGTTGCTCTACAGGTTTGAAGGAAAAGATAGACAAGTTAACCATTAGTGAAGACCAACCTGCAAGACAAGATGAGGAAAATGATGGATACTGTCCATGAGGAGTACAAGACCCACAAGCTGATGAAGATGAAGACAATGAAGTACAACTTGATGGGGAGATTGGAGGAAATCAAGTTGTGGATAGATTGCCTCTAGTGACAAGACATCTAAGGGATCATATAGTACACCAAATTATTGGTGATCCAAGACATGGTGTTCTGACCAGAAGCAAGAGCTCGAACACAGTTCTATGCTCAAGTTTCCTATCCCAGATGGAACCCAAGAAATTTGAAGAGGCCATACAAGACCCAAATTGGATTGATGCCATGCAGGAAGAACTGAATTAATTCAGAAGATGTAAAGTCTAGAAGTTGGTTCCTAAACCAAAGAATCACAATGTCATAGGGACTAATTGGATCTACAGGAACAAGTTAGATAAAAATGGCATTATAGTTAAGAACAAAGCAAGACTGGTAGCAAAATGCTATAGGCAGGAAGAAGGAATATACTTTGACCAGACATTTGCCCCAGTGGCAAGATTGGAAGCAATAAGGCTGTTCCTAGCCTATGCAGCTTATCAAGGGTTCAAGGTATTTCAGATGGATGTAAAGTCAGCATTTTTGAATGGTGAATTAAAAGAGGAAGTTTATGTTGAACAACCCTCAGGTTTTGTTGATTCTCTTTATCCTAATTATGTTTATAGGCTTAAGAAAGTTCTATATGGATTGAAACAAGCCCCTAGGGCTTGGTATGAAATACTGTCTACCTTCCTTATTGAGAACAAATTCTCAAGGGGGAAAATAGACAAAACTCTATTCCTAAGAGAATCAAAAGGCAAGATTGTCCTAGTCCAGATATATGTTGATGACATTATCTTTGGATCAACTGAAAACAACCTTTGTAGAAAGTTTGCAAAACTTATGCAAGGGAAGTTTGAGATGAGCAGCATGGGTGAGCTAAAATTCTTCTTGGGACTCCAAGTTAGACAGACTTATGATGGCTTGTCCATATCCCAGTCTAAGTTCACCAAGGAGTTAATTAAAAAATATGGCATGGAGTCATCCTCCACCATGAGAAATCCAATGGGGGTCAAGTATGCCTATAGGCAAAAATGATGCAGGAAAACCTGTAGATGAGTCTCTATATAGAGGGATAATTGGCTCCCTTCTTTACTTAACTGCTAGTAGACCAGACATCATGTATGCTATATGTGTCTGTGCTAGGTATCAAGCTTGCCCAAAAGAATCTCATTATACTGCTGTCAAAAGAATTTTGAGATATCTTAAGGGAACACCAAATCTTAGCCTTGGTACCCTAAGAATAGAGATTTTCTACTAACAGGTTATTTAGATGCAGACTTTACAGGATGCAAAAAAGATAGGAAAATCACCACTAGCACATGTTAGTTCCTAGGTGGAAGATTGGTGTCATGAAGCAGCAAAAAGCAGACAAGTGTGGCTATATCCACTATTGAGTCTGAATATGTAGCTGCAGGCAGTTGCTGTGCTCGGCTGTTATGGATACAACATCAACTTGAAGACTATGACATCAAGATAAGTAGAACTCCATTATTTTGTGATTCTGCTAGTGCCATATCTATTGCTAGAAATCCTATTTCACATAGTAGAACTAAGCACATAGAAATCAGGTTTCATTTCATTAGAGATCATGTTGAAAAAGAAGACATAAGTTTAGAATTTGTCAACACTAATTATCAAATTGCTGACATGTTCACCAAACCACTGGATGAAACTATATTCAATTACTTTAAAATTGAATTAGACATGCTAAACTTGGAACAAAATGGTAAATTTGACTAAGTAATTCTGTGTCGACACATACAAAAATATGTGTCGACACTTAGTAGTTGGTGTCGACACATAAGGAAAATTCTGTCGACACATCAAGAAGATTGTGTCGACACTCAGAATTTGGTGTCGACACATAGCTCTCCTGACACTTAGATACTGGTGTCGACACATACATACATCTGTGTCGACACGCAGAAATTAGTGTAGCCTCTTAAGGTTGTCAGTGTCGACACATCACAATTGGTGTCGGCACATAGTATTGAAATACCTTTACATTCTCTGTCGAGACTTTAGTAGTCTGTGTCGACACTATCCCAACTGTGTCGGCACAATAAGCTTATTTCCGCCCGTCTTTTGACCTTCTTGTTTAGAAACATATAAATAGGTGGAAGCAAAAACCCTATCGACTATGCTCTTAGAATTCTCGACACCCAACCATTTGTGTCGACAAGACCTTCATCTCTCTTATCCTCAATCTCTCATACCTAATGACACCAAAAATGGAGGAGAACATCAATGAGGGATATGAACTAGTTTGCAATGCATTTGAGAGTGCAACGTCAGAAATCCAAGCCGCGATTACCCTAATCACCGCTAAAGGATTGGAGTACTTAGTCTCAGAACCTACCAGGATATGGAAGAAGGAGGT
Organism: Platanthera guangdongensis; assembly: GCA_039583875.1. NCBI lineage: Eukaryota > Viridiplantae > Streptophyta > Magnoliopsida > Asparagales > Orchidaceae > Platanthera > Platanthera guangdongensis. The sequence goes on along the minus strand of CM077159.1, from coordinate 122,846,275 downwards.
TCTTGAATTCTACTCGTTGACATCACTGGATTCGAAGGGCATCAAAATTAAATCATCTGTCCAAGAAACTAAGGTAAAACTCACATAAAATAGTTTAAGTAAGACACTTCAGCTTCCCAGGGTTAAGGAAGAAGAAGACATAGCATCTTCCATGACAAAAGATGCTCTCCAATGGTGTGGACTGGATCCCACTACCAAGATTGGATCATCAATGAACAGGAAGGGAATGAATTCCCAGGGCAAATTCCTGTCTGAGATTATTGGCAAGGTTATTCTGTGCAAATCAAGCGGACATGATAGGATTTCAGCCTATATGTTCAATCTTATGATCAGGGTTATATTCAAGGTTTAAACTAATTGGTCTGCTGTTGTCTTTGAAAAGATCAAAGAAAGTATCAAGAAACCTAATCTAGGCAGAATACTAAGCTTGTATCTGTCTTTAAATATTCCAGAGGCGATGTACAGGTTCTAAGATTAATCATATGAGGAGAATGAATACAAGAATACTGTCCAGATGGGATAGGGTATTGACAAAGGATGTCTCTACACCTCAACAACACCAGAAACTGGTTAAGAAAAAGATGCAAACTCCACCCAAGCCAGCTGAATCTTCCAGTGATTCAGAAGACGAAGTTGTTTTCAGCTCAGATAACGATGGATCCGAAAGGACTCGAAAATCACATGCTCTAGAAACTGTAACTAATGATCAGGTGCAGGGGGAGCAGATTCCTGCAAGCAACATACCAGTAGATCATGTCTAAGAGGAGCCTCTTCAAGGGGGAGCTAATGAGCCTTTTCCAGTTCCAGCACAACAAGTGCCGTCACCTTCAGGGGGAGCTAATGAGCAAGAGCCAAATATCCAAATAGCTGCATTGGACAGTGAAGCAGCCACTCAATCTATACTTGAAGTAATACAAGATATAAACCAAGCTGCTATAGGCACTGAGAATGATGCACCGGTCGTGCATATGAATGAAGTTGATAAATCTAACGAAGACAATGTCCCTGAGCATGAAATTATCATAGAAGACACTTTTGAATTTGAAGGAGGACTATCTGCCGAGAAAGAGAAAGTTATTCCTCCAGTTCAACTGCAATAAGAGGTCACAATAGAAGAATTATTTCCTGATTTACTTGGAGCAAGAACTGAGGGGGAGCTGCCCATCATTGCCTCTAGACCAAAGGATACTGTGGATATTGCTACATCATCTGATTCCTCTGATGATGAAGAAGCCTCCAGGGCTAAGAAAAGGAAACTTGTAGAGCTCAGGAAGAGGAGCTAAAGTTATAAGAAAACCATGAAAAATGACCCACAAATACAAGCTCCTACAGTAGACTTCAGCTCACTCTTAGTGTCACTGCAACTGAAATTGGATGAGCAAAGAGCAGCTCTTGAGAAATATGTGGATGAAAGTCATAAAGAACTACAATCTACCTTGGCCCAAGATATCAAATCCATCAGATTTGAAGTCAATCTGCACAAAATGGAAATGACTGAATGCTTCCAAAACGGAGGTCATGTTGTTGTCTACCTGGCCAAACAACAAAAGGAGGCCAAGACTCAGATAGATGACATTGCAATAAAAGAAGGATATGTTTTGGAGAATCAAATTAGAATGAATGACAATCTCACAGAATCTCATAATGTTATCGTCATAGAACTCAAGAATACAGCCACTGCTTTCACTGAAAACATGGTTAAAGAAAAGTCTGAGTTTGATAAACAACTCAAAGCAGATTTGGCTAATGTCCACACTGCTATTCAGGACTCTCAAACGGTAATTGCTGATCAGCTGCAGAAGTTTAAATCATACTATAAAGAAGGAACAAATTACCTAGCTAATCAGATGAGTTTTCAAAAGGAGGATCTACGAGAGCATATCAAAAGAGAAGTCATAAAGGGGGAGAGAGTATTAGTCAATGAAGGCTCAGATCATGCTAAATGGATAACTAATGCTATCAGAGAAACTCTTGGTTATCCACCCCTTTGTGATGATGATAACACTACTAAATCAGGAATTCAACCTGCTTACAATGAAGGGGTTCAGCAGGAAGTAGCCCAAGTCATCTATCCACCTCCAGATTTTGATGGAATTCACTATGCAGTACAACAAATGTACAGTCCTCCACAGGAGGTACAAAATGTGATTATTGAAAAGGTATAAATGTCTGAAGCAACATTACAAAGAGCTAGGGATGCTCAGAACGAAGCTCAACTTTCTAAGAAAAGGTTCAGAGAACAAGCAAAATTAAAGCCTGATTTTGAATAATGGAGTCCCAACTCCAGGAATATCATTCTCACTGCTTGGCAAGCTGTTAAAGACAATATGCATGATAGTGACAAGTGGTATTCTGAACAGGAATGAAACAAATATCAGAAGCGGCAAGATGCCATATAACAGTTCAGAAGAGACCTCAAAGCTGGGAAAATACCTGCTAAATCTGTGGAGCCTAGCAAATATTTTCCAAAGCCTTATCATTACTTTGAAAGGCAAAAGACCAAGGCTGAAGAGCTCAAGAAGAAGGATCTGAAAGGAAAGAAGCCGGCTGATGATATAGAAGCTAATGTATAAGCTAGAATTCAGTCTGGCAAAGGAATTGTCATCAAGGATCCTGATCAATCCTAGGGATAGATTGACTAGGTTTAGAACTATATAATCTTCTGTTCTAAAATCCTTGTAATGTAATAAAAAACTGATTCCTGTTCACTGTATTTTATCATATTTTGTGATAATATTACATTTTGTTTCTGTTTATGAGTTACCCTGTCTGAGTAATGCTTTTATACATCATAATCTTTATTTTTATTTTAAGTGATGTATATCATTGACTAAGGGTTATGACTTCTCCAAATAGGGGAGATTGTTGGGTACATTGGAAACTGTGTACCTGATTTAGAGAAGCCTTACTTAACTCAATAATATACATCATTGTGTATTTGATGAGTTATTGAGTTTTAATGTGCAGGTTAAGGAAATGCAGGAAAAGTTTCTAAGTACAAGTGTCGACACTTGTGAAGAAATTGTGTCGACACCAGAAGCAGATTGTGTCGACACACAGGACTTGTGTCGACACACAGAAATTATGTCAACAACAATTATGTCGACACACAGGACTTGTGTCGACACACTCCAAGATTTTATCAACACCAACTATGTCGAGATTAGAAGCTATTGTGTCGACACACAGTACTTGTGTCCACACATTCCATATAAGCTGTGTCGAGTAGATAAAGAAGGGTTGTGTCGACATTATGTGAGATGTGTCGACATCATCAATAATTATCCCGGCACATGGTTTATTTGTGTTGACACATTTGAAGTATTGTCTCGACGCTTTTCTGCTGAGATAGTGTACAATGAGGCATCAAGTATCAAGACTGAAGACTTGACAGCTGTCATAACTAACAAAGATGTTGCATCTGTCAGAGCTGTCAGAAGGTTGTTATGAACCGGATCAGCTGGTAACCTCAGATGGGTCAATATAAAGACCTGTTCTATCATCAGATGTATAGAGGTCGAAGAATAAAGGACTTGACATTTTACTAACAGTTGAAATCTTCAAGTCATCAAGAGAAGGTAGATTTTGAACAAGTCTGCAAGAAGATTTCAGATTAATCTTATTAGAAGAAGGAAGATGGATTGCGGATCATCTCCAACTTCACAAGAAGATCAACCTTACTTTGTTCAGATTCAAGAAGCTTTGAAGAAGCTAAGACAGGATGAATCTTAAGCAATCAGATCACTCAAGAACTGATCAAGAAGCCTTCACCCCTTTCTCTCTCTACCTGGGTGAAGGATTTATCGCTTTTATAATCAATTTTTCTGTAAGATCTTTTATAGATCTGAGTGTAAGAGAGTTATCTATCTGAGTTGTAAGCCTAAGTTTATAAAGGCTGAGGTAGGGCTGAGTGCCTGAGGTATGAGATTGATTTCTCTGAGTTGTAAGACTGGTGGAAGAGGCTGAGGTAGGGCTTGATTGCCTGAGTGGTAGGAGTGTGGACTCACTCTGAGGTAGGATTCTCTGATAGAATCTGAGTTGTAGGACTTTCTAAAGTCTGAGCTGTATGAACCATTCTGGATTTTGAGTTGTAAGATCTGAGGATCTAAGAAGAAAGAAGGGAGTTAGGCTGAATCTAGTATACTACTAGATAGGAGAAGGGGGAAAGTGGATGTACCCATCTCTTGGGGAACCACTATAAATTTGTGTATATGCTGTGATTGGCTGTGTTTCTATTAATCTGTGCTGTGATATTTGTTGTATAGGTTGTCTACTAGTGACATATATTATCTGCCTTAATAAAAAGAATTGAACCTATTCACCCCCAGCTAGGTGTTTAGTATATCTTGAAACCAATTCTTTCAGTTTCATACCAAGCTCTTGGAGCTTGCTTTAGACTATAGAGAGTTTTATGCAATTTAAAAACATGAGAGGGATAAGTAGGAGAGATAAAACATGGGGGTTGTTCAACATAAACCTCCTCTTTAAGTTCTCTATTGAGGAATGCACTCTTGACATCCATTTGATAAACCTTGAATTTCTTGTAGGCAACATTTGTAAGGAAAATCCTGATTGCTTCCAGCCTTGCAATAGGTGCAAAAGTCTAGTCATAGTCAATTCCTTCCTCTTGCTTATAACCTTGATCAACCAGCCTTGCTTTATTCCTTATTATAACACCTTAGGCATCAAGCTTGTTCCTGAATACCCATTTAGTTCCAATGATTGGGTAGTCTTTTGGTTTTGAAACTAAATCCCAAACTCTGCATCTCTCAAATTGGTTGAGCTCCTCTTGCATTGCAACAATCCAGTGGGGATCTTGCTCTGCATCTTTAATGGATTGGGGATCAATTTGAGATATGAAGCAAGCATGCATCAAGTCTTGGTTGAGTTGATGCCTTGTCTGCATACCAGCTGAAATATCTCCAATCACTTGAGATACATGGTGATTTCTAAGTGTGACAAATTCAGTAGGTTGAGTTGGTTATGAAACAGCTTGGTGAATAAATTCCTCTTGTGGAATTATATTAGCTGTTGGAGGTTCTTCATTGATTCCACTATCTTCATCTTCACTTTCTTCATCCATATGTGGAGAAGGATGGCTAACAGCCTCATTGGTGACGATCAGTTCATTTAGCTTCTCACACAAGTTTGGTTCTTGCAAAGAATTGCTGGTAGAAGGAATCTTCTCCTTGTAAAACATATTAGTTTCATCAAAAGAAACATGGATAGATTCTTAAATTTTCAAGGTTGATTTATTAAATACTCTATAAGCCTTGCTTACTTGGGAATATCTAAGAAAAATTCTCATTTCAGCCTTGGCTTCAAATTTTCTAATGTGTTTCTTATTGTTGTTGTGAATGTAGCATAAACAACCAAATATTTTGAAATAGTCTACTTTAGGTTTCTTTCCTTTAAGTAGCTCATGAGGAGTCTTATTTTTAAGCTTGTGTATAAGACTTCTATTCAGTACATAATTTGTTGTGCTCACAGCCTCTGTCCAAAAGGATAGGGGAAAATGAGCATCTGCAAGTAATGTGCCTACAAATTCAATCAGGGTTCTATTCTTCCTTTCAGCAACTCCATTTTGTTGAGGTGTTCTAGGAGCTGAGAAGTAGTGTATGATACCTTCCTTCTCACAGAACTCTTGCATAAGAAGAGACTCAAACTCAGTACCATGATCACTTCTGATCAATGCAATTAGAGTAGAATACTCAATCTGTATGTTCTTGAGAAAATCTGTAAGAACCTTGAAGTTATCAGACTTAGATCTCAGAAAGAATACCCAAGTGAATCTAGAGAAGTCATCTATAATCACTAAAGTATAAGATTTTCCTCCTAAACTTTGTACACCAATACGGCCTAAAAAGTCCATATGTAGTAAGTACAATGATCTAGGTGAGTCACTTTTATTTAATGATTTAAAGCTACTTTTAGTTTGCTTGCCCAATTGACAAGCCCTACAGAGACTTTTCTTCTTGTAGGGGCAAGAAGTAAATCCTCTAACACGGTTGTCCCTAGATAATTTGACAATCTTTTTCAAGTTTACATGACCTAATCTTCTATGTCAAAGGTCATTATTATTGCTAGTTGAATTAAACAAACATATTTTAGTTTTGGCAGAATTAAAATTAACTATATAAATATTTTCTACTCTAGTGCCTGTCAAAACTACATGGTTATCTGAAGAAGTAATAATGCAGGAGGTTTTAGTAAATGATACCTGAAACCTTTCATCACATAATTGACTTATGGAGATAAGGTTGTACTTCAGTCCGCTTACATATGCTACCTTTCTGAAGGTGACAGCTCCAATCTTGACTTTTCCATAGCCTTCAGTCTGGCCATAATTGGAGTCAGCAAATATTACTTTTGGTCCTAGCTTTGCCTTGTAATGAGTTAAGTTGGCCTTGTTTCCATTCATGTGCTTAGAACAACCACTATCCAGATACCACTGTTGCTCTGTGGTAGGATAGTCTTTCACCTGCAATAAAATAGATTAGTCATTCCTGACCCAGGTTACCTTGGGTCCTTCTTTCTTTACATAATTAAAACTGGAAATAAATGAATATTCACGTTGATATTTGTAACCTAAAGGGTGATATCTTCTAGGTGGAATGATCTATTGATTAAATTGATTATTAAATATTCTTGGTTGGTTATGAGCTTTAGTAAAATTAAAATTTCTGTTATACTGAACTGCATTCGACAAATTCAAGTGAGTTCGTCGACCTAAGTTCGACGAATGGGGTTGAGTTCGTCGAACTCCACTCAGAGAATGAGAATATCCATTCTTTGGGCCCCAAAATCATAGATATCTGGTCAACGAACCAAACTAGTTTCGTCGATCGTAGTTCAACGAAGCAAACTGGTTTCGTCGATCATAGTTCAACGAATAATTATAGTAGAAATCTATGTTCGGAGTTCATCGACTAGAATTCGACGAACTGTACACATTTCGTCGATCGGAGTTCAATGAAATCTGTTGAACATTGTTTTTATTTGAGTTTTTCTTATTTTGTTTCTTTTTCTTATTCTTAAGTTTTAATTCAGTCTGTTTATCATTATTTTCTATCTTCTCTTTTTCTTTTTCAAAAACAAATTAAATTGGAGTTGTTAATATGTTTTTCTGAATTAGTGGGGGTTGGCATGATGAAGCACCTAAACACAGCTTGCCATTAAGTCTGGCATTGACTGTGCTTGTGATATCCATCAACTTGATGCTTCTCCCATTTATGGATTCTTCAAGTTTCCAAGCCTCAGCTAATTCAGTCTTAAGTGATATAATTTGTTCATTTGCTAAAGTCAATTCATCTTTTAATCTAATGTTCTCTGAAACAAAGTTTTCTTGATCAATCAACTTTTCCCTAAGTGATTTAATTTCCTTTTTTGAATTTATTAAATCTATACACATGGATTTAAATTCAATTTTAAAGTTATCAGAATTATAATCAAATGATGATAATACCTGATCAGCTTCAGATTCTGAAGCTTCTTCATTATCTAATTGTTTTGATTGTTCCTCAGCATCTGATGAGCTGCAAAAGGCATTGATATCCATAAGGCAGACTTCCATTGCCTTTGCTTCGTCTTCCTCTTCACTAGAGCTAGAGGATGTGGACTCTTCTTCTGTATCATTCCTGGTTTCAGCAACAAAGCCCTTCTCCTTCTTTTTATGTTTGCTGGAGGAAGGCCTGCTATATTGGTGCTTCCTGGAGTCTTTTTTTCTTCTTTTCTCCTTCTTTTGATTCTCAGGACACTCTGAGATGAAATGTCCTGGCTTCCTGCACCTAAAACACACAATTTCCTTAGTCGGAGTTTTATCATACCTGGGTTTGTCATCATGCCTGGATGAATTTCTCCTGAAGTCCTTCTTTGCCATTTTGTAGAATCTCTTGGCAAAGAGAATCAGGAGTTTGATGGCGAGGATGCCCCGCCATTTGCTCGTGTCGACATGGATCTCGCTTTTGATTTTCGCCGCTACATGTTCGTGGACATTGATGGTCGTTGCCGCAACTGTTGTCGCCGCCACCACCGTTACTACACATCATTTTGATTATAATGATATAACATTATAATCAAAATAATTTTGTTATAAACAATTTTTGTCTTAAGATTTATAAGTTTATAATTTATAAATTTATAAATCTTATTAGGTGTTTTTTTGTTTGTTGTTTTTATTAAGTTATATATATATACATATACATATATATATATAGACATATATACATACATATATATATATATATATATATATATATATATATATATATATATATATATATATATATATATATATATATATATATATATATGTATGTTGTGTTGGAGAGGGTATGTTGAAGAAAAAAAACAAAACCTAAACCTAATCTTGAGTTGTGTGAAGCAGCCCCCCCCCATTCGTCCAGGCCGAACCCGATACACCGGCCCCTGGATAGTCGCGCCCTAGCTGCTGCCGCCACCCCCTTCTTGGTGGCGATCCTGCTGCTCCGGCGACCTCCAACCTCCTCTGGTGTGACTCCGAAGAAAGCGGCTCAGTTCTCTCCATCCGGTGCGACTCCGGTGGACCCGTGGAAGTGTGACTCTTCCATAGTTATCTTTCTCCTCCTCCTCTTTAAATTCAGATTTGGGTAATGATTTCCCTTCCCTAAAACTTGTGTAGTGATTCTTCTTGGGTTGTGAGTTTGGTGGAATTCTAGAATCATATTTTATCCTAAATCTTGATCCCATGTTGCATTCAAAAATCTGAAATTACATTGCTTTTATCCGATTTTTCGCGAAAGTTTTTGCAAGGATAGGTCGCCTTGGACGTTTGTAAACCGGGGTTGGTTTAGCCTTTGGTTTCGAATGGATCAAGAGGATTTGGTATATCCTAATTTTATTTTGTTTTGAGGGCTACATTTGGACTCTTTTTCGAATCGAATCCTTAGTCTGGATCACTCTCTATGTGGATGGAAATGCTGTGATGTGACTGTAGATGTGTGGCTAGGTTATGAAAATTGTATACGTGAATGTTCGTGCAGGTTTGGATGGGAATTTCCCACTTGTGAGATTGCGACGTTATCGACGAAACTCTGCCGAAATTTTGAGTTTTGCGCGCACACCACGTGTTCGCTTAAATTCCCCATAGGAGTTCCTTTGCCAATTTGCAACCTAATCCCATTTTGGGGAGTGGCCTGCATCAATTTGGTATCAGAGGTTCGGTGCAAAGCTTTCTTAATCATTGCCGGTCCTCCTGCGGCACTTTCACCTTTTGCACTTACGCACGCTTGTTGGTTTTTTATTTATTTTCTTAGTTATATATATATATATATATATAAAACTTTGTGTTTCCTAAAATATATCAAAAAACAAAAAATGTTTTTCGTGTTCACTTAGTTTGATTTTTCCGTTAGTCTTTTATGGCGCACATTGGGAGTTCTGCTCACTCTCCTTCATTCATTGATCGTAATGTTATGTTAGCCCAGTATTTGACACCACCACCGCGCACCTCTAGGCCTGTTATAGTTCCTACTCCGACCTATGATGGGATAGGTGGACCGCGAGTGTTTTTTTGTTGGGTGAAGGACATGGAACGCTATTTTGAGAGATATCATATTATGGACCCCCACAAGATTCCCGTTGCGAGACTACAATTAATTGGTAGAGCTCTGACCTTCTGGCTCAATGAGGAGAGACGTTTTGGGATGTCACTCAACGACTCACTTGTAGGTTGGAAGATTATGAAGGATCTATTAACGAATGAGTATTACCCTCCCTACTGCCGTTCCCAGATTCCTAATTATCTGAGTGATTCGCCGCCTAAGACTTTGCCTACATCGAACTAGTACGTCCCCTCGTACTCCCTTACTCGGGCATCTTACGATCTTATTTCTCCCCTCCAGGGCACTCGACAAGTTTTTGATCACAGGAGTGAGTCTAAGCCTCCCGCTAGAGCCTTGCTCTGCAAAGATCTGCCTATTTCGAGCCCACGTCCTCCACCCTTTTGGGAGAAGGAGAAGGTTAGGTCTTCTGTCCCGCCGCCTGTCATTCTCACTACTAGGGATGTTAAAAATCCACGGGCTAAGCATAGGCAAACAGTTAAGATTTGCAAGGAGAACGCTACATGTTACGCTTGTGGTGTGATTGGCCACTATGACGTAGAGTGCCCCACAAAGCCTAGGGCTTTAGCTCTTTTTGCCTCTACGTCTGAGCCCACCACTGAGGGCGACGCCAATTTCTCTGATGACTTTAGTGACGATGAGGAGATTGGATATCCTAGTGACCTGGATGAGGATGTCTCCTCCAAGGTATCACCCCCTGGGATTATCCCACTTCCCCTCGACCATATTTCCGGTCCGTCTCCTATGATAGTTGAGGAACCGTCTGATGACCCTGTGTTAGTGGATGTGCCTATTGTCTTGGAAGATTCACCTTATGAGGGAAGGTTATTTTTAGATGAATTTAAAATGGAGGACCCGAAAGATATTTCCTTGTTATTATCACCACTGCCCGAAGCACAATATGGAGTAGAAATTTTGTCGGGCTCGATTTTGACTACTTCTGAGACCGTTATTGATGCTTATTTGGATGAAATAGCTAGTGGGTTGGAAGACATTTCGGCTGAGTTGGTAGAGTCATCCTGTGGCGAATGTTCATATGAAAGTGAGTTAGGTGATGACGATCCGATTGAGTTATCTGTGAGGAAGAATCTACTGTTTGATCTTCCAGTTGATTTTGATGGTTTGCACCCAGAGGACTTTTCTTTGACGTTAAATCCATGTTTTGACGGTGAGTATGACTTTACTCCTCCAAAATTGACCGTGTCGACTCTCCCTCCGGTTCACTTGACTCAATTAGATGATTTGTTAGGAAGAGAGCTTGTCATTTCTAGTCCGTGCTATTTGGAGACGCTTATTTATCTAGCTTCCCCGTTAGACTTGTAAAAGCCCAAGTTATGCAATTGGCAAAAATTGGGTGACACGACCTGGGACACGGCGTGTCCCAGGGCGTGTCCCGCTCGGGTTTTGTCGTGAGGCGCGAGGTCGATGATTTTTCGGTCGACGAAGTGTTTGGGTGGTCACGCCCTATGACACGGGCGTGACAGGGGGCGTGTCCCATCGGTTCAACGATTTGCTTGTCGATCTTCGAGCGGAGATCGTCCAGTGTCGATCGTCGAGCGGAGATCGTCGAGTGGAGATCGTCAAATGCAGAATCGTCGAGCGGAGATCGACGATCGCTAGCGAGCTCGATGATCGCTGCCTGATCGTGGAGCGAAGATCGTCGAGTGCGTGTCACGCCCTGTGACACAGGTGTGACTCGGCTGACACGGGCGTGACATGGACGTGTCAACTTGGCGTGGATAAGTTTGGATAAGGCTGTTCGTGCACATCTTTGGGGGACACGGCCTGTGACACGGGCGTGTCACAGGGCGTGTCAGGGCCGAAACATGATTTTCTAGTGTTTTTCTGGCCGTTGATTTCTCTGTCCTGGTCCAAGGGATCAGGCTTTAGCCAGGTGGATTTCTGCCCGAGATCTGAGGTTTTAAGCCCTTCCTCTTCTTCTTCTTCTTCATCTCATTTCAAGAGAGAGAAAGAGAAGGAGAGAGCAAAGGAAGGAAGGAGGAAAGTAAAGCCAGCTGCTGGAGGAGCTGCGGAGTGCGGATCGAAGGTCCGAGAGCGGATTCGTGAAGGCAGAGCCGAGGCGGTGATTTCCATCCGGCTACTTCATGGCACCGAAGCGTTCTTCGAGGGTAACGATCTCCTTCTTGGACATCGAAGTCCTTTCTTTATGCATGTTCTTGGAATCCTCCACCAAGAGGTGGATTTCGGAAGTGATTCCTTTGTTGTGTTTGCATCTAGAGCCGGAAGTGTGAAGTACGACATAAGCATGCTGTGTGAAGCCCATCTGGACGGGTAGTCTGGATTGGTGATGTTCATGGGTAAACCGGAGAAGACTCCGTGGATTTGATGATATGCAAAGATATTTATGATGTGATGATTGTATGGATGTGATAATGGATGTGAGGAGGCTTTGGTTAAGCTCCTGGTTGAAGAGAGATCAATTGGTAGTGCGCCCGGGAAGCGAGTACCCGACCGACTACACCACTAGGGTGGGTTGATCTGGTTAGAAGGGATCGATTGGTGGCATGACCCGGGAAGCGAGCACCCACCTTGCTGCACCACAATGGTGGGTCGATCAGGAAATAGGTGAGGGGTCGATTGGTGGTATGCCTGGGGAGCAACGATAACCCAGCCTGCTACACCACAAGGGTGGGTCGATCTACTCTAGTTATTTATGATGCTGGGGAGGTTGTACCTCTGAGTGGTATGGACGGGATGTCGCCAGCTTGCGAGACTGGTGGACTAGGCTTGAGCCGTCCAACCAACAAGTGAAGTACCTCTAATCAGCGGTGTATGACTGGGATGCCCGGTACGCCAAGAAGGTGCCCTGAGTGCACGGAGCGTCTGGTGGATACCAGCGTTTGTGATGTGAATGTGCTTGATAGGTTGATAAAGAGAATGAGACATTTGATGCTTGATGATGCTTGATGATAGATGATGGCAATGCATACAGGGAAGGAACCACTGCCCCAGGTAGGGGATAGGGTCGTTATAAATGGGTCAGCGAATGCTGACTGTTACTTTGTTTTCTGTTTTGGCTTGGATGGCAAATTGCAGGTAGAATGAACAAGTGGAGTGGATGGATTGCTGCGAAAGGCCCTTGAAGGCCATGCGAAGAAGTGTGTTTGGATTTCATGTGTGGCCAGCCTGCGTGCCGATGTACGAAACTGTAATTGTGTGAAAAGAGAAATTTGTAAGGCCTTAAGACCAGTGTGTGTGCGTTGTATACATTCCTGGTGTTGCTATATAACTGTGGAGTTTATATAGAAGTGGACATTCTCTGAGCTGAGTTTAACTTAACACATGTTGTTCTAGAATGGATTGAGTTAAGGATGCGAATGGAATTTGATTTCCACAAGTAATTCCATTACTTGTCTGTGACATATGGCGTGGGGCCCCAGCCGGACCCACCGTTATATGCCATGTGACGAATGAGGGCGTTACAAGACTTACCTAGACGGATGCGTGTGGGCGAGTTATTAGTTGTCGCGTTCGGTCTTTCCACTCCAGTTCGTAGATCTGACTATGCTTTTCCTAGGTTGGACCATTCATTTGACCGCTTGGCTTTGGGTAAGGCTTCGTGTTTGACTGCTAGTGATTCCTTGGCTATGGGGCTTTTTGATAGGGTGTACCCTAGACACACTTATTTGCCAAGCCCGATCGCACGCATTTATCCTCCGCCTTTGATGATCCGTGCATGCACACATTAGTGCATTTAGTTAGGTATGTTGAGTTGTGTCGCGCGTACATCCTTTCAAATCCGGGAGCGTCCAAATCTATAGTTGGTGATGAACATTTTTCGCTGGCATTTCTTTATGACATTTTAAAATCAAAATTTAAAACTATGACGTTGGACTCGACTTATGGGCTATGTATTAGTGAGTGTCCGTATGCGGATATGTCTTCGTCTGCGACTGTGTATGATTTCACGGCGACTGTGCCTTTTGATTTGGTGTCCTCACGACATTATTACCCATCAAATCAAATTGCACTTATTTTTCATCCATCCTGGTACGATCTGCACGTACACATGACGTTGACTTATGCCAGTATCTGTGGGTTGCGTCACTTTCATTTCTGTTCACCTCCGAGATCTTCTGACTGCAGAATTGTTGATTCCAATTTAGTCTGGTTAGCCCACGAGTGGATACCTTCGGGTTCTGTAACAATATTATTACGTTGGAGCGCCGATCCTTTCCTGATCTTCAAGAATTTTGGATTTAACGCAATTTTTTTTACGATGCAATCGGTGTTTCGCCGTGTTTCAATTTTTCGGATTTAATTTTGCATATCTGGTTTCCACCTGAGTGGTTTCCCCCGACATTTCTCTTGTCCACTTCATATTCTATTGGGTTGAGAGGTGAGATTCTTTTCGTGTCACTCTTCCATTTGGGTTTCCTAGTTCTCGCATTGGGTGGTAAGATCTACACTGCTTTTCTTTATGCTGCCACATCTACGAAGTTTCCTGTTGTTCTTGCTCATGACAGGTTTTGTTCTATTGCGGATTCCTGCACTGCTTGTCCTACCTCGTGGATGTCCGCACTTGCTATGCTACCTGTGGATGTTGCTGTCCCCTGCTATTCTCTCCCTGGCCACTCATCGGGGATGAGTGATTTTGAGCGGGGGAGGATTGATGGCGAGGATGCCCCGCCATTTGCCGGTGCCAATATGGATCTTGCTTTTGATCGCCGCCGCTACATGTTCGTGGACATTGATGGTCGTTGCCGCAACTGTCGTCGCCGCCACCGCCGTTACTACACATCATTTTGATTATAATGATATAACATTATAATCAAAATAGTTTTGTTATAAACAATTTTTGTCTTAAGATTTATAAGTGTATAATTTATAAATCTTATTAGGTGTTTTTTTTGTTTGTTGTTTTTATTAAGCATGAGTGGTTAGGATTAGATTAAATTTAGATGAAGGGTGGATGGAGAGGGTATGACTATATATATATATATATATATATATATATATATGTGTGTGGTGTTGGAGAGGGTATGTTGAAGAAAAAAAAAACAAAACCTAAACCTAATCTTGAGTTGTGTGAAGCAGCCCCCCCATTCGGCCAGGCCGAACCCGATACCCGCGCCCCTGGATAGTCGCGCCTAGCTGCTGCCGTCGCCCCCTTCTTGGTGGTGATCCTGCTGCTCCGGCGACCTCCAACCTCCTCCGGTGTGACTCCGAAGAAGGTGGCTCGGTTCTCTCCATCCGGTGCGACTCCGGTGGACCCGTGGAAGTGTGACTCTTCCATAGTTATCTTTCTCCTCCTCCTCTTTAAATTCAGATTTGGGTAACGATTTTCCTTCCCTAAAACTTGTGTAATGATTCTTCTTGGGTTGTGAGTTTGGTGGAATTCTAGAATCATATTTTATCCTAAATCTTGATCCCATGTTGCATTCAAAAATCTGAAATTACATTGCTTTTATCCGATTTTTCGCGAAGGTTTTTGCAAGGATAGGTCCCCTTGTACGTTTGTAAACTGGGGTTTGTTTAGCCTATGGTTTCGAATGGATCAAGAGGATTCAGTATATTCTCATTTTATTTTATTTTGAGGGCTGCATTTGGACTCTTTTTCGAATCGAATCCTTAGTCCGGATCACTCGCTATGTGGATGGAAATGCTGTGATGTGACTCTAGATGTGTCGCTAGGTTATGAAAATTGTATACGTGAATGTTCGTGCAGGTTTGGATGGGAATTTACCATTATGAGATCGCGACGTTATAGATGAAACTCTGCCGAGATTTTGAGTTTTGCACGCACACCACGTGTTCGCTTAAATTCCCCATAGGAGTTCCTTTGCTAATTTGCAAGCTAATCTCATTTTGGGGAGTGGCCTGCATTAGAGTTCTTCATTTGATGTGGGAGCTTCAATTTCTTCAGCAGCTTTAAAAGCTATATTCTGCTCCTTTCTTGCTGATGGAGGAGTCCTTTATTCTGCAGCTTCCCTGGACTTGATCAACTGCTCATAAGATTTAAGCTTTCCCATGTGAGATTCTATGGAAATCTCATTCAAACTTTTGGCCTCCTTAATTGGACAAATCATGGAATCCCATGAGCTTGGGAAGTACATGAGGATATTGTCATTGATCTATGTGAGAGAGATGTCTTTGTCCAAGGTCTTCAGCTCATAGATGATTGCACTTAATCTATTATAGATATCCCCAACAAATTATATCTCTTTCTTCTTGAAGGTCTCATACTGTGAGATAAGAGTTGACCTTCAGTCTTTCCTCTCATCAGCTGAACCAACAACCATCTGGTTTAGAGAGTCCCAGATTGCTTTGGTAGATGTGCATTTAGCCACCTTTTGGAATATGTCATCTTACATGGTCTGAGCCATAATGTTCATGGCTTTAGCATCTGCTATCTTTGCTTTCTTCTAAGCATCTGTCCACTCAGGTGGTGGAACAGAATGTGTGCTTGAAGTTGAAGTAGATGTAGCAGCTGTTGGTTGAGGAGGAGTTGTCAAAATAGAATTATAGATATCCTCATCAATGGAATTCATATACAGCCTTATTCTTGCCTTCCATATTACAAATTTATTTAAATTGCAGAATGGAGGTCTGGTGCTTGCATAGTCTTTGTTCTGTGCCATGCTGTGAAATAATCTAAACTTAAGATCAGATCTAACAAAGGATCTTTTGGTTCAAGGGTTAGCTTATACAACCAAAGGAACACCCCTCTGACACCAATTAAAAGATGGGGGTTAGATCTGATTTACTCTAGAGGGGGGGGGGGTGAATAGAGTAATCTAAAATTTTATGGCTATTTTTAAAACTATCAGATTAATGAATAATAGATACCAATATTAACAATAAGATAGAAAGAAAATGATCTAAACTAAACTACCAAAGCACAACAATCTAAACTATCACAGCACAAAGAAAAGAGGAAACCAGAAAACACAAGAATTTTATAGTGGTTCCCCAACCTGGGTACATCCACTCTTTTACCACCCTGGTAGGAATCCACTAGCAGGTTTTGATCAGGTGACTGCCACCTTTGAGCTTTTGATCAGGTCCCCAAAAACCAAATAAACTTTTGAAGGGAGTTAATAAACCCTTTATACAGGAGGGGGGAGAGAGATTGATGGTGTCTTCTCTTTCTCAAAACAACTGAGAAGACAAGTGGATTGCTGTTGTCAAAGCTTCTCCAGAAATCACTTGAAGCCTTGCACAAAGTGTAGGTCTTCTTTCTTGACTTGAGATAATCCAGGAACTCCTGACTGATTTGAATATGTTGTCCTTGAAAGCCCCTGGAATGGAAGTTGAAGAAGACTCTTGATTGTGATTGTTGTTCTTCTTCTTCAGAAAGGTCAAGGAGAAAACAAAATGTTTTATGCACAGATAATTTCTGAGAGTTGTTTCTGTGTTCTCTGTATTGCTCTGTTGCTTCTCTTTTTATTTCCTTGATCCTGTGTCGACTGAAAAGAAAATATCTTTTATATCTTCAGTCGAATTCTTCTTTGAATTTTGAATTCCATTACATTGAATGCTGATAGTCTGGAGAATGAAATACGGTTGGAGAATAATGTCATTAATGAGTTTCCCAACTGTCCCAGTAAATCAAGCAAATAATTTACCTGATGAAGAACATAATTAATGCTGCCAAATAATGGCTATATTCAGAGAATATATGCATTAATTACTCAGGAATTATTGCTAAATAATATATGGAATAGGACAGAAAAGAGGGAAAACTCTAAGTCTGGAACTTCACAGAAATTGTCGACCAGAGAACAGATTTCGTCGACCTGAGACCAAAGTTCGTCGACCAGAAAAATCATGTTCGTCGACCAGAGAAAACTTGTTCGTCGTCCTGAGATCCAAGTTTGTCGACCTGAGTTCAGAGAATTGCATTCTGTGAATAACTTGCCAATACTATGGTCAAAGTTCGTCAAGCAGATAACTTGTCTTCGTCGACCTGAGTTAAGAGAAAGTATTCTGAAAGAATGTGCTGAAGTTGAAATCCAAACTTCGTCGACCTGAGCTCAAATATCATCGAGCTCTACTCAGAGAATTTACTCTGAGTTCGTCGAGTGGAGCATGACTATCGTCGAGCTGAGTTCGACGAACGTCGAACTCATTTTCTGAACTTGATTTTCTCTAAGTCTCGAGTCTTCTTAGGTCTTCTGCTGGCTAGTCCATGTATGGTTGAATCTAATAACTCAACCTAAATTTCTAGGACTCAAAGACATGACCCTGGCTATATATGGTGGTTCAAACATCCTAATTAGTGAACCTATCCCAAATCCAACTAGGGATCCAACAAGTCTATTACTTTCATGATTGTTTTGAAACTATTTTTCGAGTTGATTTCGAACCGCCTAGTCACTATTTTTGCGCTGTATTGTTAACTGTTGTATGGCTGTACTTTTTATACCTTGTGAGACATCACTTTTAAGTGGATGGGAAGTCCATTTAGGGGCTGGTTTTAGCCCATTTCGAGGCATATTTATGGCTGTCCGGCAAGATATAAAATCAAATTCTGGCCTTTTTTGCGATTTCCGGTTTATCGTTTCAGTTTTTCGATGATTTAGAGAATCATTCTAAATCTTTTGCTGTATAATTTCAGTGGGTCCTAAGACTTCAAAATCAGAGGATGGCATCGCAAGGAAACCGTGACGAAAATGCGAATAAAGGCAAAACTATGGTGAGTATTTTATTTCTTAAAATTATGGGTATTCAATTATTTTGCAATATTTAATTTCTTGGCTCTTTAAACCAAATTTGCTTATACATATGAGTTTTGCCTTAATGACATATCGCTAAGTAGAAAAAGTGGTCAAGGGGACAATTAATCGATATTTATTCTGAGGGGATTATTTTTATTATAAACTCCTATTTACACGACAAGATAAAATTCATTTAAAAATCTGCATAGGGAAATGTGATGGCTTCGAATCCGATGATGTGGAGACATCCACTGATGGATTCACCAGTAAAGGTGAGCCTACAATTACGCTCTTCGGGGGTGGTGCCAATTCAAGTTTGCATCACCGGAGCATTTCCCATTTTATGTAACTAAAGTTAAGGGGGTAATTTAATGATTTGGTATTGAGAATAATCAAGTGATTAATTTTATTGTACTGTATGCATATTGGTATCATACCCTTTGTTTGCATATATAACCATTTCACAAAATACTGTTCTCACATAGTCAGAATTTTTATAACTAACCCAGATTGGACACATTTTTTAGGCAGCAGGACCAACTCCAAGCAGAGCACGCAGGATCTTGGCAGTTGAACTGGTAAAAACACTAATTGAAGCCCGGGACTGGCATAGAGCTTGTACTGGACCTATGTGTATCTATACTAATAAGCCTATCTAGTATATGTAAATGACCGTGTAATAAACGAAGAAATGGAATAAAAAGCTTGGGGCATGTTCTTTGTACTTTGCATTCTGATGTACTGTGACCCTTTTATTCAAAATCGTGGTCTGATCTTTGATTCAGTTAATAGAGCCCAGGATTTGGGTTTCTACAGATGGAGACTTTCTTCATATGGTGAAGGGTCATACCTTATTCATAAGGAAGACATCTGACATCATCTGGTTCAGGTACAGAGATAGGATTCTACCACAATTAGGGCTCTTGATTCTTGCCTTAATTTTATCAAAGATCATCATGCCCCACTGAAATTTCTTTCTTCATATCACACCAGTCATTATATCGAAGAACTCTGGTGTGATGTAGCTTATAGAGCTTGTGCGGGAAAGAAGTACTTTTCTAAGGATATCTGCCAGCAATTTACTCTCAGCATTCATAAACTGTCTGCGAACTATGTGAGTTGACTGGGGAAGGCCACAAAAATTGTAAGCACTTTCATAATCAGTCTTTACTAGGTAGTCTTCTTCGTCAATCAATGGTAGCCGTAGAAATTTTGAAACATAGGTGGACGTCATCTTTACCTTGATGTCTCGAAACATTTATTTCAGTACTTTTCCATTGCGCTTGATCTTGGCATGTTGGAAAAATTCTTCGACATCATAAATGAGTACTTTGCAGGGATGTTCAAGAACGAACGATAATCCGGCAGTGTCGAGTAAAATGAGAATATTCCTGAAATCATCAGAAATTTTGCCGATACCTGTTGAGATGAGTTCGCTGATGATTCCTAACTTGGACGAAGATGCCATTGATTTGGAGAAAGTGATGTTGGCTGGCTGGCAAATGGAGAAGTAGGCTTATTTGCGGCAGTTCAGCGAAGACGGAGAAGTTGAATAGTTTTCTCGAGAGAGAGGTATTTGAAATCCGGAATAAAAAATTCTTGGACCTAAATCTATTTATATTTTCCTTTAATCTTGATGATAAATGACATAAATAATGCTAGAAATACTTGGAGTATGGCGGTGAAGTGCCCTGTTGCCAATATGAAAAATTTGAACTTGAAGAGAAATTTCCCATCTGATTTCTCGAGTGGATTATTGTTCTCGGGAAGAATATTAGCACTCGAGTAGAATTCTTCTTGTTCTCGAGTAGAACTTGCCAAGTTCTTGAGTAGAGTTTTTATTCACGAGAAGTAAGTCCTTGTTCTTGAGTACAAGGGATGTACTCGAGAAATGAAGTCCACACTTTGAATTTTCTTGGATTTTGAAGTATAACCCGATCTTGAACTTGCTTGAGACCTTTTTCTTCATTCTTCCTTATTGAGCATGCCAAGTTCTGTTTTGAAGAATGAGAACTTGATCTCGTCCAACAGCTTTGTAAATATATCTGCAATCTACCCGTCAGTTGGAACATACTGGAGATTGATGTCTCCATGCTCCACATGCTCCCTGATGAAGTGGTACTGCAGCTCTATGTGCTTTGTCTGGTTGTGAGAGATTGGGTTGTTGGCTATTGCAATTGCACTGGAGGAGTTACAGAACAGAGGAATTTCCTTGACCTTCAAGTTGTAATCTTCAAGTTGATTCTTTATCCATAGCAATTGTGCACAATAATTGCCGGCAGAAATGTATTCTGACTCTGCCGTTGAGATTGCAATAAAAATTTGCTTCTTGCTGCTCCATGAAATGAGCCTCCTTCCAAGGAATTAGCAAGTCCCGAAAGTGCTCTTTTTATCATCTTTGCTTCCTGCAAAATCTACCTCTGAAAAACCAATTAGTTCGCTATCATTACTTCTTGGGTACCATAAGCCAAGATTTGGTGTACCTTTAAGGTATCTCAAAATCCGCTTTGCAGTAGTGTAGTGAGATTCCTTAGAGTTCACTTGAAATCTAGCACACATACATGTTGAAAATATTATGTCCGGTCTACTAGCAGTAAGATAGAGCAAGGATCCAATTATGCTTCTGTACTTGGCTTCATCAAAAGGTTTCCCTTTCTCATCCTTGTCTAGAGACATTGTTGAACCCATTGGAGTCCTCATAGAGGTTGCGTTCTCCATTCCGAATTTCTTAATTAACTCATTGGTGAATTTCGTTTGAGAGATGAAAATTCCATCGTCAGATTGTTTCACCTGAAATCCTAAGAAATACTTAAGCTCTCTCATACTGCTCATTTCGAACTTACCTTGTATAAGTTTGGAAAACTTTTTACAAATGTTGTCATCAGTAGAGACAAATATGATGTCATCGACATAGATTTGCACTAGCAAAATCTTGCCTTTTATTTTCCTAAGAAATAATGTCTTATCTATCTTTACTCCTGTGAACTTGTTCTCAAGAAGAAAGTTAGATAACATCTCATACCAAGCTCGAGGAGCTTGTTTCAAACCATATAAAGCTTTAAATAAAAGATAAACATGCTCAAGATAGTTAGAATCAACGAAACCTAGAGATTGTTCCACATACACCTCTTCCTTTATGCCCCCATTAAGGAAGGCCGACTTCACGTCCATCTGGTAGACAGTGAAGCCCTTAATTGCTTCATATGCTAGGAATAACCTGATTGCCTCCAGACTTGCCACTGGTGCATACGTCTGATCGAAATCGATTCCTTCTTCTTGTGTGTATCCCTTGGAGACGAGTCTGACATTGTTCTTTATAATTGTCCCATCCTCTTCCATCTTGTTCCTGTAGACCCACTTTATTTTGATAACGTTCTTACCTTTGGGTCTTGGAACAAGCTTCCATACTTGGCAACGCTTGAATTTATTCAATTCTTCTTCCATTGCCATTATCCAAGATGCATCTGAGTTTGCTTCCTCAAACTTCTTCGGTTCAACCTGTGAGAGAAAACTCAAATATAAATTTTCATTAGTTGTACCTCTACGAGTTCTGACACCATTTCGGGGATCTCCTATGATTTGATCCATTGGGTGATCCTTCAAGTGTCTAAGCTCTAGAGTCCTTGCATTTGGAGCTTCTTCAACTACTGCAGTGAATTCATCAACTTGAATGATATCATCATCATGGTCATCAGCCTCTCCAATTGGGGCTGGAATGACGATCTTGATGAACTTTTGATCTTTTTCTTCAGTCGACTTATCCAAGTTTAATTCCTTTATCCTTGAACCTGTATCTTCAATAAACATACTAGAGGAGCTGCCTTGTAGCAAGCTCATCTCATCAAATTCAACGTGAATAGATTCTTCTACAACCAGGGTTTTCTTATTAAAAATCCTATATGCCTTACTATGTCTACTATAGCCTACGAAAATACCTTCAAAGCTCTTTTTGCTAAATTTAGTGGTGTGATACTTGCCATTGTTAAGGACAAAACATTTACTACCAAAGATTCTAAAATATGAAATACTCGGTTTCCTGCACTTTAGTAGTTCGTAAGGTGTCTTATTATGGTTCTTGTTTATGAGTGCTCGATTTTGCACGTAGCATGTAGTGTTGACGGCTTCAGCCCAAAAATATTCTGGTAGTGAGACATCACTCAACATGGTGCTGCAGGCCTCTATGTGTGTTCTATTCCTTCTCTCAGCTACTCTGTTTTGTTGAGGAGTACGAGGAGAGGAAAACTCATGGAAGATACCTAGGCTTTCACATAATTCTGTCATGGCCCCAGACTTGAACTCTATTCCATTATCACTTCTGATTTTGACTACAGAACGGTTATATTCATTCTGGGTCTACCTGACAAAATTAGTAAAGATATCAAAGGTATCTGACTTGGGTTTTAGATAGAACACCCACACAAAGCGAGAGTAATCATCAACAATAACAAATGTATAATCCTTACATCCCAAACTTCTAACTTGTTGTGGACCGAACAAGTCCATATGAAGTAGGTTTAAACACCTATTAGAGTCTTTGTCTATAATGATTTTAAAGGTAGCCCTTATTTGCTTGCCTTTTACACATGCATGACAAGGTCTATCTTTAGCGCACTTGACATTTGGTGCATCACGTACTAAATTAAGAGAAAATAAGTTATTAATAGTTTTGAAATTAATATGTGTTAATCTCTTGTGTCATTGATCACCAAGAGACGCACTATCTTTAGCCAAAAAGCACACTGGCATAGAAGAGTCTATGCAAATAAAATTTAAACAAAATATATTTCTACTACGAGTTCTTGATAGAATCGTTTCCAAATTGTCTACCGATTTTATCAAGCACTTGTCTGCATGAAATTCTATTATGTATCCTTTATCGTAGAGCTGACTTATGCTTATGAGATTGTGTTCCAATCCTTCAACATAAGCCACATCTGAGAAGGATACACTACCACTAGTAATCATACCATAGCCTTTAGTAATTACTCTGTCAGAACCTCCAAAGATGACCTTTGGCCCATTCATGCCTGGAGAATAATTCTGGAGCATGCTTCTAGTCTCGGTCATATGTCGAGAGCATCCACTGTGCAAATACCAGATATGATTTTTGGTGGTCTTTAGACATACCTGCATTCACAAATCAGTTTGCCTTAGGAACCCAAACTCATTTGGGTCCTTGGTCTTTAGTTAGCATACTTCCCCTACATGTGTTAACATTGTGAATGGTCTTTCTCACATTATTAACTTGAGGAGTCACATAATTTATGGAGTTAAACCAGCAATCTATAGCATAGTGACCAACTTTGCTGTAGCACTAACAATCAAACCTGTTGTATTTTTGCCTAAATTTCTCCTGCTTGACCTTTTGAGAGTGTGGTCTAGAAGGGGCAGCGGACTTGGAGGTAGAAGCTTCATGGTGATGGCACTCACATGACTTCTTCTCCTTGAGAGAGTTTTAAATAACGAGATTTACTTTAGGTGCTTTCTTGATGTTTTGACCATGACTATAAGGGACATAGCTCAGAAGAGTGATCTCCTCATAAGGTGCCTTGAAGACACTTTCGCCAAAGTTCCGGGGACGTGTCCATCCTTAGTACCGAGACTTGGGCTCTACATAAGTAGGCCTAGCAAAGTGACTGTGGGAGGAATCAAGATCAAACTCATTGGTTGACAAGATAACCTTTTTGAATGAAGTCTTATCTTGAGGAGTGTTCTATTCCTTCTCTCAGTTACTCCGTTATGTTGAGGAGTATGAGGAGAGGAAAACTCATGAAAGATACCTAGGCTTTCACAGAATTCTGTCATGGCCCCAGACTTGAACTCTGTTCCATTATCACTTCTGATTTTGACTACGGAATAGTTGTATTCATTCTGGACCTGCCTGACAAAATTAGTAAAGATATCAAAAGTAGCTGACTTGTGTTTTAGAAAGAACACCCACGCAATGCGAAAGTAATCATCAACAATAACCAATGTATAATCCTTACCTCCCAAACTTCTAATTTGTAGTGGACCGAATAAGTCCATATGAAGTAGGTATAAACACCTATAAGAGTCTTTGCCAATGATGTTTTTAAAAGTAGCCCTTGTTTGCTTGCCTTTTACACATGCGTGACAAGGTCTATCTTTAACGCAGTTGACATTTGGGGCATCATTTACTAAATTAAGAGAAAATAATTTATTAATAGTTTTGAAATTTATATGTGCTAATCTCTCGTGTCATTGGTCACTAAGAGATGCACTATATTTTGCCAAAAAACACAGTAGTGTAGAAGAGTATATGAAAATAAAATTTAAACAAAATATATTCCTACTACGAGTGCCTGATAGAATCGTTTCCAAGTTATATACTGATTTTATCAAGAACTTGTCTGCATGAAATTCTACTATGTATCCTTTATCACAGAGCTGGCTTATGCTTATAAGATTGTGTTCCAATCCTTCAACATAAGCCACATCTGAGAATGATACACTATCATTAGTAATCATATTGTATCCTTTAATAATTCCTCTGTCAGAACCTCCAAAGATGACCTTTGGACCATTCATGACTGCAGAATAATTATTGAGTAGGCTTATAGTCCCGGTCATATGCTGAGAGCATCCACTGTACAAATACTATATAGGATTTTTGGTGGCCTTTGGACATACCTGCATTCACAAATAAGTTTGCCTTAGGAACCCAAACTCGTTTGGGTCTTTGGTATCTTGTTAGCACACTCCCCCTACGTGTGTTAACATTGTGAGTGGTCTTTCTCACATTATTAACATGAGGAGTTACATAATACCTGGGGTTAAACCAGCAATCTATAGAAAAGTGACCAACTTTATCGTAGCACCAATTGTCAAACCTGTTGTATCTTTGCCTAAAGTTCTCCTGCTTGACCTTTTGAGGGTGTGGTCTAGCAGGGGCAGCAGGCTTGGAGGTAGAAGCTTCGTGGTGATGGCACTTACATGACTTATTTTCCTTAAGAGGCTTTTTCACAATGGGTTTTACTTTTGGAGCTTTCTTGATGTTGTGACCAGGACTATAAGAGCCATAGCTCTAAAGAGTGATCTCCTCATAAGGTGCCTTGAAGACACTTTCACAAAAGTTCTGGGGACGGGTCCATCCTTGGTACCGAGACTTGGGCTCTACATAAGTAGGCCTAACAAAGTGACCATAGGAGGAATCAAGATTAAACTCGTTAGTTGGAAAGATAACATTTTTGAATGAAATTTTATCTTGAGGAGCTTTCCCCTTCTCCTTGGCCAAAGCTTTCTTGGCGGGTCTTCTATTGAGCCTTATTTCTCCTAGAGGATTTGCTAGGAGCAACCACATGGCCTAAGCTAGCATCTTTGGCTTGAGTAGAGAACTCAGCAACAAACAGAAGGACTGTCTTGGGCTTGGAGAAACTTTCAACAAGTTTCTTTTCAGCTGCAAGTTGTTCTTCCAATTCATTGATGATTTTCTCCTTCAGATCTAGGTGCTAGAGAGCCTTATTATATTCTTCAATTGCAGCATTGAAATTCTCTCCGAGTGAGTCCATATTTGCGACTTCCTCTCTCAAAGTGATCTCTTCATCCTTGAGAGATTTAATCTCCTTGACCTAAGTTTTCACAACTTTTCGACATTTGTTGTAAGCCTTGATTAACTCTTTGTATTAAGCCATGAGTTCAGACTCATCGTCAGAAGAGCAGTCCTCATGATCATGGTCAGAAGCATCTGATTCCGAGAGAAGGGTGTGAGAGTTTACCTTTCCAGTGTACTGGGGCTCTTCTTCCTCGTATGTCTGTGCCATTAGCCCAAAGTAGGCTTCTTCTTCCTCACTTGACTCAGATGAGTCAGAGTCGCTGAGAGTCTTGGCCTTCTTGGCTACCAGCTTCTTTTAGTTTTCTTCTTACTATAAGAAGATTTCTTCACCTCTCTTATTCAACCCTTCTTCTTCTTGTGAGGGCATTCAACTATGACGTGTCCTGGCTTATTGCAACAATAAACAATTTCAGAAGAATTATGTTTGTTTTGTTTAGAATGATACCTGTCTTGGCTACTTGAGCCTTTCTTGTGATGATCACCATCATGAAGTGATCTTCTGAATGAGGCATCTTTACTTCTCCACTGTTTCTTGTTGCTCAAGAACTTCTTGAACTGCCTTGAAAGAAGAGAAAACTCTCCTTCAGATAGCTTTGAGCCTGAGGTACTTGGCTCTGAAGCTTCTTCTTCACTCTCTTCCTGTGCAGGGCAGGAGATGCAGCTTTTGACTTCCTTGGGATTTCTGCCTTTAGAGCGATAGACTTCTCCTAGGATGAAGACCGACTCTTCTCTTCTTTAGCTTTTCTTGAATTTATTTGCATCTCATAGGACATAAGCTTTCTAAAGAGATTCTAAGGATCAGTCTCTGCCAGCTTACCAAACTCCTGGATTATACAGACTTTATTGTCTCATTCCTTAGTCAGGGACGACCTCATAAATTTATCATTCAGTTCTCCATTAGTGAAGACCCGGCCATAGACTCTTAGGTCGTTGGCAATCTTGAAGAAGCTTTCAAATGTATCAGCAATTGAATCCTTGGGACCTTGTCTGAATGCCTCATATTTCTGATTCAGGAGGGATCTCCTGTCATCCCTAACCTCTTCAGTACCTTCCATCAAGATGATGAGAGACTACCACATTTCCTTGGCGGATTGACAGTGAATCAGATTCTACAACATAAAGTCATCGACTGCACTTGTGATGATATTTTTGGCTTTCTTGTCTAAAGAGACAAGTGCAATCTCATCTTTATCAAGATCTATCATTTTCTTTGAGACTTTCTTGGTGGGATCAATAGTGGAGACCGTCATAGGAACAAAGGGTCCTTCCACAATCATAAAGATTCTTGGATCCACAGCTTCCATGGAAAATCTAATTCTTTCTTTCCACATGAGAAAGTTTGTCTTTGTGCATAAAGGAAGCATATCAAAATCTTTGGCTCTGTCTATGCTTGTATCACTCAAAAGACAACTAGGGGCAGATCTGTTCAAGGTATTAACCTTTTGATGAACAACCTCGCCTCTGATACCAATTGAAAATATTTAAGTTGTCTACTTAAATCACCTAGAGGGGGGTGAATAGGTGAGTTCTGCGTCTTTTTGTGGAATAAAAATTTGAGCGAGCGATGCACAGAAAATAAACAAGCATACACAGACGATACCAAGAATATAGTGGTTTCCCAACCTTAGGTACATCCACTTTTCACCTCACTGATCTAGCAACGCACTAGACTCGGTTACTCCACTATTCTCGTATTGAAAACAATCCTACCACACGAAACAAAGTTCCTACAACTCGATCCCTCAAAATAGGATCTACACTCGGAAGAGAAACTTCCTACAAAAGTCTCGGAGAACAAAGCTTCTACTACTCGGAGAAGAATCTCCTACAAGAATCAAAATGATTTACAGAGAAAAATATACAAACAGTATTATTCTAGATCTGAATCTTCAGCCCTTCTTCCTTCTTAAACTTTGAAGCGCTGTCAGAAATAGATCAAAGAAGACAACGCTAAATCTCTAGATCTGAAAACTTTGGACTCAGCATGATCAAGGAAAGAATCTGTCGATGTAAAAAATATTGATCTATTGAATCTCTGGATCGAAAGCAGATCGGCGATGAAGGCGATGAACAGCGGCGGCTACCGATTTAGAAAGAGACTTTGCGATTCAGAATACTTAGGGTTTTCTTCTTAGGGTTGGTCGAATATGATAAGATCTTTTATAGGACTTGCCTAACGGTCATAATCACATTAAATACATGCCATGTGGAACAATCAAGTGCTAATCATGTTTGAAATTACTTCTGTCGGGACTTAGGAAAAATTCAGAAATCTATACTGCATTTCTCGATAGAGTTACTTGTACTCGAGAAGAAGTTTTCTGTTTCTCGAGAAGAATTATGAGGTTCGCGAGAAAAGTACTTAGGAAAAAATGTGGAGGTGGAATTCAGCTATCTCTAGAATGAGAGCAAGTACTCGAGAAGAATAAATTTTTCTTCTCGAGAAGAGTCATTCTGGTATTCGAGAAAAAGGAAGCATCTCGAGAAAGTGTTCTGACTCTCAAGAAGAGTATTCAAGGTCTCGAGAAAAGGTTTCTAGTTCTCGAGAACTATACAAGGCCATCTCGAGAAAAATCTTTGGCTTCTCGAGAAAAAGACTTAGTAAAAATGTAAAGGTGGAACTTAGGTATCTCGAGAAAGAGAAGAAGTACTCAAGAAAAATGAACTTCTAATTATCGAGAAAATTATTCTGTTACTCAAGAGGAATAATGCTTCTCGAGAAAATAAAATTGTTACTCGAGAAGAGAATCTGTTACTCGAGAAATGACTTCTGGTTCTCGAGAAGTAATACTGACCTTCTCGAAAAATAACACGTGGCTTCTCGAGAAAAAGACTTAGAAAAATATTTTGACTGGAAACAAGGTAACAAAAGAAGGAGAGTCATGGAGTACTCGAGTACATATGACTTTCTCTAGAACAACACTAAGCTTTCTTGAGAATAGCTTCAGCAACTCGAGTACATGATAGATCTTACTCGAGTATAAACTTAAGTTCTACTCGAGTACAAAAGATCCTACTCGAGAAAAAGACTTAACACGTTTTCTGAAAGTCTAAAAACTAATTTTCTTCAATAAATTCGGCAACCAACTTTTCTCTCAGGGCTTTAGTGCTTGAAATAGAAGTGTGTCCTAATAGAGAGTCTACACATGAGTCAACACCATGGATCACACAATGAGGGATTATATTATGTGGTCCTTTGTTTGGTGACTCATTGTAGACTGATATTGGTCTACACTTGGCAAATATATCCTGCAAACACTCAACTTTAAAGGACATCAAATACAAACTTAATTCATCTTAGTTCAATAGACTGCATACAAATCTGGGTTATTGTGGACACAATACCCAATCGGGGGGGAGGGGGTGGGGGTGGGCATAGGGGGCACAGGGTGGCGGGCTGTAACACCCCCATTCGTCATTAAAACTATAACAGAAGGTCCGGCCGGGGCCGCATGCCATATTACATAAACAGACTAAAGAGTTACAAAATGAAAACATAATTCCTTTATAATTTAAAACGCACCCTAACATAGAGTTGCAAACTAGAGAAAGCATTAACGAGTTATAAATAACCACCCAATTAGGAATGTCTACTAACAGTAATTACCGCGATTGAAAAGATAAACACCAAAGAGTTTTTGCCTTAAGGCCTTACATCGATAAATTTCTCCAAAAAAAGTGGATTTCATACATCGTCACGCATGTCGGCAACACATGAAAAATACTAAACATAACAATTCGGCCTTCGAGGGCCAGCTTAGCAAAAGGGCTTCAGCCCGCTACTTCCCGCTTGGCTCCGCATCACCTGCATGCAAAACATTCCACCAAGTGGTGGTAAACAATTCAACGGTCAGCTAGAGCTGACCAAATTATAACGACCTCACCCCTTTCTCGGGGTGGTGGTGCTTCTTCCCTGCAAGAAATTAGCATGTTCACATACTTAATATAAATGTGCAACTTAAGCACCATACATCACATACATTAGCGTAACCAGCAAAATGTCTTATGCACTCAGGGCACCTTAATGGTGTACCAGGTTTCCATGAGTCCCGCCTATTGCCATCACAGGCATATGATAGTTCATAAAGCACCCCAATGGTGAACTTCGCTAGTCCACCACCATTCTTAGTCCCGGACTGGATGGTTTCACTTGAGCATTACAAGCCAGGCCTATAGCCTCGACTCACCCATATGTCAAAGGCAATTATCACATACTTTAGGTTTATTTAGCCGAACGACATAGAGTGGGTACAGTTCAGCTCTTTGTCGTTGCTCAAATCATCGTGCGAATTAAAGACGACGCGGGTCAGCATCCCCTTTCCCGTACTCGACAAAACGCACATTATGTTCCAAGGTTAGAACTCGCGGGCACCAAAGTTGGGCACCCAAGGTGCGCAACTTAACACACTAGCACACGGTCTCCGAGAGACCGGTTATGCACACAACACAACAAAAGGTCCCCGAGAGCTGATGCTAGCGTTACATCGATCATATGCAAATATTAGGGTGTTTCCTAGAGCACACCTCCAGTACTAACTGCCGCTCCGGGCAGACCCCCATTCCAAAACATTCAACTTCCACGAAGTATTCTCCAAGAACCCACAGAACATCAACAATCCATACCATACGTCCGGATGGGCTTCACACAACATGACTAAAATCGTACTTGTGCCTCCGGGTACTAAATACAATTAAATAACGGGGATGTACATATCGACCCATCGGAGAGCACCCTTCCCCCACTCGTCGGTGGGGAGGGGCTTCCATATAAACATGCTAAAATTAAGGGATTCGCCTGCCTAAGAAGAAAAGTCGTTACCATTAACGCGTGTTTCAGAGTCATAGCTCGGTCGTCACGGATTTGGTTTCCACACACCAGTGCGACCTCCAAATCGAACACTTTGTCGCGATCCCTAGCCAAGCCCTAGTTGCTCACCACCAACACCTCCGGACGGCCTCCTTCCACAAGCGTAAGCCCAACCCTAACCCCTCTTGGTCGACCAAGAGGAGATGGAGGTCGTTAAGGGAGAGAGAGACAGGGTTTCTCTTTGTTGGCGGCGATAGAGACAGGGATGGTCGGGCTCGGTCCTTCCATCAGGGACGGGAGAGAGGGAGGTGGGCTCAGCCCTTCCAGCGAAGATGGGAGAGAGAGAGGCGACTCTGCTCCTCCTTCCAACGTCGATAGGATAGAAAGACATGGGCTCTTCTCCTTCCAGCGACAACGAGAGAGAGGGACGAGGCTAGGGTGATGCGTGCGAGAGAAAAGCCGAGAGAGAGAGAGAGAGAGAGAGAGAGAGAGAGAGAGAGAGAGAGAGAGAGAGAGAGAGAGAGAGAGAGAGAGAGAGAGAGAGAGAGAGAGAGAGAGAGAGAGAGAGAGAGAGAGAGAGGGAGAGGCAAATCAATAGAGGCGGCTGAGGGAGAGGGAAATGAGAGGGGAAGGGGTAATTTAGGTTTTATAGAAAACCATAGCCCGAATTGTTATTCGCAGACCACGCCCTCTAAACGCACCCCAAAATTAATTCGGTTAAATTTGGGGCATTACAATTATCTCATCCTTAAATAAATGTTGTCCTGAAATTTATAATACGAATACTGAAATAAAACTTGTCATACCTGGGTAAAATAGATTGGGGTACACCTTCCGCATGACTTCTTCTGGTTCCCAAGAGAGCTCCTCGCAGCCTCAATTGTCCCAACGGACTCTCACCATCTTGATGGCCTTTCTCCACAACTGTCGTATGTCGCTATCAACGATGCAAATTGGCGTCACCTTGGTAGATAGGTCACTATCCACTGGCACACTATCGGCCTCTAACACGGAATAGGGCTCCCACACTGCCTTCCTCAACACAAAAATGTGGAAGACATCATGCAACCCACTCAGCTCAGTTGACAAAGAAAGTTGGTAAGCTGTCTTATTGATGCGCTCAGTGATCTCGAATGACCTTAAATACCTGGGAATCAGGTTCTTCAAGAGTCAAGTCTCGGCACTCCCTTGAAAAACTTTATCTTCAAGTACAGTCAATCTCCAACCGCGAACTCCACGTTTCAGTATTTGGTGTTGTAATACTTTTCCTGTCGATCTTGGGCAGTCAACAATCCTTCTCAAATGCTCTGTATGGACTCATTTTCCTCCTCAACATCTTTGGGTTTTAATAGCTTGGTATCACCGGTCTCTGCCCATGCTAAAGGAGTACGACACCTCCTACCATATAGTGCTTCGAACGGAGCCATCTGAATACTTGCCTGATAACTATTGTTATAGGCGAATTCTACCATGAAAAGGTGATCCTCCCAACGCTGTTTGTAATCCAAAATACACATATGCAGCATATCCTCTATCGCCCGAATCGTCCTCTCGGTCGGCCCATTCGTCTGTGGATGGAAGGAGGTGCTAAACTTGAGCTTCGTGCCCAGTAAACAATAAACATGCCTCCAATCGTCGGACGTAAATTTTCCATCACGATCGCTAACAATACTGCGGGAGATACGATGTTATTGAACGATGTTCTCCACATATAGCTTTGAGAACTTCTCCACTGAATCACTTTTCCGATTTGGAATTAAATTCGCAACCTTAGTCAACCGATCAACAATCACCCAAATTGAGTCATTTTTCTGCAATGACTTTGGCAATCCGTGCACAAAGTCCATGGAAATATCATCGAATTTTCACTCCGGGATTAACAATGACTTCAGGAATCCTCCTGACCGCTGGCACTCGGCCTTCACCAATGCGCGCATTTGGCACTTCACTACGAAAAGAGCTATATTTTCTTCATCTTTGGCCACTAGAACAACGCTTTCATGTCTTGATACATTTTTGTGCTCCCAGGATGAATCACGTGCTTGGTGAAATGAGCTTCGTACATCAATTCATCATGCAGTTTCCTATAATTAGGAACACAAAGCCTGTCATTCTTCCGTAATAGCCCATCCTCAAGTAGAAACCCAACGTTTAGCCCCTCGGCGGGATGCAATAAATAGCGTTGCATGCTTGGATCAAACTCCAAGGTAGATCTTACACAGTCGGCAATATCATACTGAACTTCTATCCAGCTAAGAATGGCAGTGGAAGATGAACCTCGATCCACACATGAGATTTCTAAGGCCTCTAGCTCACGTGCCAAACACTAATCATGAGCCAAAATCCAACTCGCCTGCGCCGACGCTCGACGAATCAAAGCGTCCACCACCACGTTCCCTTTTCCAAGGTTATAGAGTATGACGAAAGTGAAATCTCCCAGAAACTCCATCCATCTCCTCTGACGCATATTCAGATCATTTTGATCTAGCAAGTACCCCAGACTCTTATGGTATGTGAAGATTTCGACCTTCATTCCATACAAGTAATATCTCTACAACTTTAGAGCAAACACTACGGCCTCCAACTCTAAATCATGGACCAGGTAGTTTCTTTCATGCACCTTCAGCTGGCGTGAACCGTAAGTGAGAACTTTTCCAAATTGACACATCAGACAACCAAAACCACTACCCGATGTATCACTATACACCCGGTAACTTTCAGTCCCACACGACGAACATAGAATCAGGGCGGAAATCAGTCGGATTTTTAGCTCCTCGAAAGCTCGTACGCACTCTGGTGTCCAGACGAACCGATGATCCTTCCTAGTCAACGTAGTGAGGGGAAGTGCAATTCACAAAAAATTCTTTATAAAGCACCTATAATAACCAGCAAGCACCAAGAAGCTTCGGGCTTCCATTACATTCCTCAGCTCAGGCTACTCTTGGATCGCCATAACTTTCGTCGGATCTACCGCAACACTCTCTCCACTAACAATGTGCCCCGAAAATGCCACCGATGGTAGCCAAAACTTGACTTGGAGAATTTTGCATACAGCTGATGACTCCTCAAGCCTGTCAAAACTATACGATGGTGGTTGACATGGTCTTCCTCGGACTGCGAGTACACCAGAATATCATCGATGAAGACGATAATAAATAGATCCAGGTACTCCTGGAATGCTCTATTCATCAAATCCATAAAAACTGACAGTGGATTTATGAGCCCAAAGGGGAACACTGTTAACTTATAATGCCTGTAGCGTGTGCTGAATGCAATCTTTGGAATGTCCGACTCCCGTATTTGAGCTGATAATATCCGGACTTCAAATCCAACTTTGAGTACACCGTGGATTCTACCAACTGATCAAACAGGTCATCGATGCGGGGAATCAGATATTTATTCTTTTCTGTCAACTTGTTCAACTCCATATAGTGTATGCACAGACGCAAACTACCATCCTTCTTCATGAAAAGGACCGGTGCACTCCATGTTGATGAGCTCGAATGTATATACCCTTGCTCAAGCAACTCATGCAGTTGTACCTTCAGATTTATCATCTCCTTTGGCGCCATATGATAAGGAGAGCGTGACACGGGTTATCACCTGACACAAGCTCGATGCAAAAATAGATTTCCCTCTGAGATGGAGCCCTAGGAAGCTCATCTGGAAAGGTGTATGCAAATTACGCTATAACTACCAAGTCAGATAGCTTGGTATTTTGCTCTGAAGGGTTTACTAAAGCGACGTATAGCACAGTGCCTTTTCGCGTTGCTTTCACCACTTGCAGGGCGGTCATCAGGGTTATTCTCACACCCCGTAGACCCGTAAAATAAGTTCTGTCTCTACATTCTTTGTTTAACAAGACTTCTTTTGATTTGCAATCAATGCACGTGCCTTACTTTGTCAACCAATTTATGCCAAATATGATGTCAAACTCTGACAGTGGTAACATCGTAGCCTCCAAATCGAAGTCTTGCTCTCCAATTCGAACCATCATGTGGCTCTTCCTCCCCGTACTCATTTGGAACCCATTGGGTAAGAGCACATCCAACTTCGCCTATGCCAACATACAAGGCACTTTGACACGCTCCACAAAGTCTTTTGATAAGGTGTGCAACGCACCAGTATCGAACAATGCTCTCGCCGGATGATTGAATACCAATACAAAACCTAATGAGTACACGAGAATCAAATATAAACAAGAATTATAAGTAATACACATGATAGAAATTACAAGTAAATAAACCTATCATAACGTCGTTTTGTTTAACAGCCTCATGCAGGCCAAGATTGTAGACTTTGGGTTGCGCTGGAGTATGGTGAGACGCAGGTGACTCCACTGCTTTCCCCTTCTCAGCATACGATGCACCCGCCTTTATGTCCAACTTCACGGGATGGCTCCAACAATCTCGAACATAATGTCCCACCTTGCCACAGTTGTAGCATGTATGCGGACCTTGGCCTGTTGTAGCTCCAGAAGTGGTAGAAGGAGCTAGTCCAGACGACCTAGCCTTTGTAACACCTCAATTTTCTAGAACTTGAGGCTCCGGGAGCTACCGCGTGGCGATAGGTAGCTATTGTAACACCCCTTATCCGTCGCATAGCATATAGCAATAGGTCCGGTCGGGGCCCGATGCCATATACTACTGACAGACCGGGTGATTACTTATGAAAACCATCCAACCAATCATAACATCCTACACAGAGCATTCTAGCGGAAGCAGTTTATAAAAGTTGCAATAAAGAACCCAGCATAAAAAGCATGAATGTCCATTAATACCAAACTAGGAATGTTGTACATACACGAGTATAGGCCTTAAGGCCTTATAAAAATTGTTCCCTTCGTATTACATGTTTTACAAACCACGGCACGCAGGCCAGTCATACATGAATAAAAACAGTAAACACTCCAATTAGGCCTTCGAGGGCCGGCTTCGCAAATTGGGCTTTAGCCCGCTATTGACCGCTTGATCCAGCAGCACCTGCAAGCAACAAACCACCGCACGGTGGCAAAACAAGGCAACAGTCAGCAATGCTGACCAAATTATAACGATCCCGCCCCCAACTCGGGGCGGTGATGCTCCTTCCCTGCATTTCATTAGCATAAGCGAGCAATATAGATATATTCATTTCATCACAGACGTTGGCTCGCACGGCCACACGCCCCGTGCTCTCGGGGCACATTCTCGGTGAACCGGTCGATGTCACGTCAATTAAAGCCATAGACATTCCGGACTCACCACCGCCACTTTGACGGCCAAACACATGAGCAATTTGTCTTCCCGGCATGGGTCACGACAATTTAAGCCATAGACCACTGAAGATCCTCATCTATGCCAACGGCAAGTGCCACGTAACCTTAGGTCTCTTTAACCCGAACGACATAGATATGGGTACGGTTCCATCTAACCCGTGCTCACGTCGCAACAACAATATTAGCCATATGCGCAGGTCAAACTTCTCCCGAGTCCCATTTTCGTCACACAGTTTCACATAACTCAGTTATGTTCAAGTTGGCTCTCATGCCTCCAAGTTGGCAAGATCACGTATCCGCCCATTTTTCCGGGTGCACCTTTAGGTTAATCCCCAAGGCTCCCTGTTGCAATCTACCTTGTAGAAAACCCGAAAAATAATCAATCGCACGGAGTCTTCTCCGGCATTTATGCAATGCAACATCACCAATCCAGACCAACATGTCTGGGTAGGCTTCACACATCATGCCTATGTCCGTTCTCGCTTACGGACTCTAAACAACGGGGACTTCACATATCTACCCGAAGGAACGCCTCCAACTCACCGCAAACTCGCGAGAACGGGCTTCCTATGCAAAGAAGGAGAGCTACACATGCTCAAGATGAGGATCGTTACCCTTGCATTTTTCTTTGGCGCCATGGAAAAGTAAGCGGATGAAAAGCACCGCACTAGCTTTGCCTCCGTAGATCCGGAGTCGGCTCGCGATTTGGAGCTTCGAAGCTCCTCCAATGGCCGAATCTAGCTTCTTCTTCCTTCCTTGGCTCTCCTCTCTCTCTAAGTTTTAGAAAGATAACCACTCATGAAAAGTGAGGGTTTCTAAGGCCCAATCCCGGGTATATCCCTTCAGGAACAACCCCCAGCCGTTGGATCATCTATTAAAGAAACGAACAGCTTTGATTAGGGACTGAAATGCCCAATCTGGACTGTACACGGCCTGGCACACGCCCGTGTCCAGGGCCGTGTGCCTCATTCACCGTCAAAATCGACTCGCTTGGAACAACACACGGGTATCGAACACGACCGTGTTCGACCTGACACGCCCGTGTTCCACTTGATACGGCCGTGTGGCCGGCCGTGTACCCCCATCGATTTTCCCCGAAAACAACCCGAGCACTGCACGGGTTCTAGGACACGCCCGTGTCCTTGCTCGTATCTACCTCAACACGCCTGGGCTCCAGGCCGTGTACACGGTCTCGACACTCGACACTTCATCGAGCGAAGATCGTCGACCTGACAACACGACCTTGGACACGCCCGTGTCCTAGGCCGTGTGCCTTATCTCGACACATCATCGAGCACAGTTCGTCGACTCCCCGGGACGAGTGTCGACACGGGTCGACACGCCCTGCGACACGCCCATGTCGCAGGCCGTGTGCCATGTCTCGACACTTCGTCGAGCGCAGAGTGTAGACTTCGCGGGCTGAGTGTCGACACGGGTCGACACGCCCTGCGACACGCCCGTGTCGCAGGCCGTGTGCCCAGTCTCGACACAATGTCGAGAGCAAAATATCGACTTTGCCGGCTAAGTGTCGACACAATCTTGACACGCCCTGGGACACGCCCATGTCCCAGGCCGTGTGCCTCCTGCCAGAACCCAAAACTGTCCCAAAACGTCCCCCGTCGCTATTTTGAGTTTCGGGGCATTACAACTCTCCCCCTCTTAAAATAATTTCGTCCACGAAATTATATAAAGGAAAGACATGTACAAAACCAAAATTTGTACCTGAGCGGAACAACTCCGGATACTCATCAAGCATAATCTGTTCTCTCTCCCAAGAGAGCTCCTCACGACCGCAATTGTCCCATCGGACTTTGACCATCCTGATCTCTTTATTGCATAGCCGCTTGACCTCCGAGTCCTCACTCCGCACGGGCTTGACCTTTGTCGTCAACCCACTAACCACCAACACTTGATCAACTGCGATCACTTGCGTAGGCTCTTGTACCGCCTTCCGAAGCACCGAAATATGGAATACATCATGTAAACCACCAAGCTCCACTGAAAGCTTCAACTGATAGGCCGCTTCACCAACTCGCTCCAGAACCTCAAATGGCCCAAGGTACCTCAGGCTTAGCTTTTTCAATCGCCGCACTCGCGAGACACCCTTGAACGGCTTGATCTTTAAGTACACATAGTCGCCCAAAGCGAACTCCACGTTCCTATGCTTGGCATTATAGTAATTCGCTTGCCGGTCCTAAGCGATAAGCAACCTCTCCCGAATGGTTCTCACCAAAGAAGTAGCATCCTCCACTTCTAATCACTTATACAACTTGACTCACCCGTTTCTAGCCAGTAAAACGGCGTGCGACATCTTCTATCATATAAAGATGGTCTTCCCATTGCTTTTCAAAGTCCAAGACACACATGCAGAGCATGCTTTCCATAGTTCTATTGACCCTCTCGGTCTGCCCATCCATTTGCGGATGGAAGGCTGTGCTGAATTTCAACTTTGTCCCCAACATTTGTTGCACTAGCCTCCAATCATTGGACGTGAACCGCCCATCTCGGTCACTCACGATGCTGCGGGGCGCACCATGAAGCCGTACTATGTTATCCACATAAAGTTTTGCCAACTACTCCACCGGATCATCCTTACTATGCAGAATGAAATGCGACACCTTCGTTAACCGATCGACGACCACCCAAATGGCGTCGTTCCCCTTTTGCGACCTTGGAAAACCGTGCACAAAGTCCATAGAGATGTCGTCAAATTTCCACTCTGGAATAGGCAAGGACTTCAGAAATCCACCCGGCTTTTGGCACTCTGCCTTCACCAAGGCGCAAGTTTTGCACTTCGCTACATAGAGAGCCACAGCTTTCTTCAAACCCGGCCACCAAAACAGTTTCTGGACATCGCGGTACATCTTCGTGCCCCTCGGGTGAATTGAGTACTTGGTATGGTGCGCCTCGTACAACAATTCCACCCGCAAACTACCCACACTTGGGACGCACAGACGACCATCTTTCCAAAGCAATCCGTCCTCCACAACGAATTGGGAATTTGACCCATCCAGAGCCTCTACCATGAACTGCTTCATATGGACATTCATATCCAAAGCCTGCCGAATCCGATCAGCCAGGTCATATTGGACTTCAGTCCAATGTAGTACTGCTTCAGCACTTGATTGCCTATCCACACAAACAATCTCCAACGCCTCCAACTCCCGCATCAACCGCTCATCATACACCGATAGCCAATTGGCTTGAGCTGGGGCTCGGCGACTCAACGCGTCCGCAACCGCATTCCCTTTACCAGAAACGTAGTGGATATTGAATGTATAGTCTCCCAAGAGCTCCATCCATCTATACTATCGCATATTCAGATCCTTCTGATCAATCAGATACTTCACGCTCTTGTGACCGGCGTAGATATCCATCTTCACACCGTACAAAATTATGCCTTCACAGCTTCAAGGCAAAACTCACAGCCGCTAACAACAAGTCATGGACTGGATAGTTCCTCTCGTGCACTTTTGGCTGTCTCACGCCATAAGCTATTACACTTTCGTGTTGCAGTAGCACACAACCCAAACCGCTGCCCGAAGCATCGCTATTAAGGCTCTATTTGGGACAGCTCTGGCGGCTCGAGAAGCTCTTTTCCAGCCGCCAGAGCAGGTAATGGATCTGTTTGGGACAGCTTCTCAATAAAATCGCTTTTTAAAAAACAGCTCTGGGAGCTATTTTTCGGAAGCAACCCCCCCCCCCCTCCCCTCTGCGTTCACCGGTCCTAAAATCGCGAAATCCCGCGTCTACTCCTTCCGATTCTCCTTCCGCATCTTTCCCGATCCCGATCCCGCGACTACTCCCGCATTCCCGATCGCAGTCGGTTATCCTTCCACCTTCTCCCGATCGCAAATGCCGCCGCCTTTCCATTCGCAGACGTCGCTGCCGAACCTCCAGCTCGCAGCAAAAGCCGCTGCCTGTTACCGATCGCACGAACCCTAGCGTCCGGCGACGGAATCCAGCCTCTCCTCCTCCCCCAGCGCCGGCAAGGTGGTACTCCTCTGCCGCTCCTTCTTCCTCCTCTCCGGAGACAACAACGAGGAGGTTCTTCCTCCAGCGTCTACAAGGCTTTCTTCCTTCTCTGTGGCCCATTTTCTTCTTCCGGTTAGGTATACCAAATTCCTTCTCTGATACCAAATTTCTTTATATAGTTTGGGTATGTATATGAATGTGCGTGTGTGTTTTTTTTTGGTTTAGGGTTGTATGTATGTGTGTGTGTGTGTATGTGTGTGAGTTTGTTTGTATTTATGGATTGTGTATGTGTATGTGTGTGTGTGAATGTGTACTTAGGGTGTGCGTGTGTGTATTATGTATGTGTGTGTATGTGTATATGAATGTGTATGGTTGAATGTGTGTGTGTGTGTGTGTGTGTTTTTTGGGTTTGGGTATGTATATGAAAAGTGTATGGTTGTATGTGTTTGTGTGTGTATTATGTGTGTGAAAGATATTGTCCCTAAGCACCTAGAGGGGGGTGAATAGGTGACTTGAATATTTTTAACTTTTTAGGCAGCAAACAGATAATATCACAGAATTATATCTAACACAGCACACATTCAGCATTCACAGCAACTCAGCAAACACAGTAGACACAGAGTTTTATAGTGGTTCCCCAAGCTTTGGGTACATCCACTTTCCCCCTTCGCCTATCTAACAGTGTACTAGATTCGGCCAAACTCCTTCACTATCTCAGAACCGAAAACAGGCTCCTACACCTCAGGCCCAAGGCCCTACAACTCAGCTTTTCCACAAAGCCTACACTCAGCCACAAAGGCCTACACTCAGCCACCAAGGCCTACACTCAGCCACCAAGGCCTACACTCAGCCACCAAGGCCTACACTCAACCACCAAGGCCTACACTCAGAGATTTCACTCTCCTACCCTCAGCCTTTAAAATTGCAGGCTTACAATCTCAGATCCCTAAGGATCCTACAAGTTATAATGAATACAAAAAGTATAAACTCAACAACTTAGATGAAAGAGAGATAAGTTGTGAGATTCTTGATGAGTTCTTGGAAGAACTCAGCTGGACTCAATCTGACTTAGCTTTCTTCAAAGCTTCTTGAAAGTAGAACTCAATAAGATTGACTCCTTCTGCAGTTGATCCTTGATCTCTGCTTCTTAAGATTCAGACTAATCTGAATCCTTCTTCTCAGCTGGGTTCCAACAGCTGATTTCTTGGATGGAGCTCTCTCTCTCCAACTTCTTAGATCTTCACTTGATAGCTAGATCTTCTTTAAATCTGAAATTGGACTTGTGTTCAATCTCTTCAACAACTTGTTGATTAATCTCTTCTGTAGACAGTATAGGCCTATTTATAGACCTTCTTCATGGTAACCGGCTGACCCGGTTCATAACTGAATTCTGATAACTCTGACAGGTGCTGTAGACTGGCTGGAATGGCAGCTATTAAGTCATCCAGTCAGTTCTTGAAAATTCTGTAACTGTCTTTAAGTGTCGAGACTTTCTGTCTTTGAGTGTCGACACTTATAGACCAAGTGTCGACACATGTTGTCTAAGTGTCGACACTAGTCTACAAGATATCGACACAACTCCTTGTATTGTTGATTCTTTATCTCGACACTACTTCTTCTTCATGTGTCGACACTGAGATTGAGTGTCGACACAAGTACTTGTACTTCAGTATTTTGCTGAATTCTTCTAAGTGTCAACACAACACCTTTGTGTCGACACATATTCATGTGTTGAATCTGTTAAGTGTCGACACTGCTTCTTGGTGTCGACACATCTTCATGCTGATACTTGTTGAGTGTCGACACAGCTCCTTGTGTCGACACATTCTTCTTCTTGTTGAGACTTCAGCTGAGTGTCGACACATTCCCATAGTGTCGACACTTGTACTTAGAATAATTTGTTGAACTTTGCTAATCTTTGCTAAGTGTCGACACAGCTCATTGTGTCGACACTTTCTTCAAGTGTTGAGTCTTCAGCTAAGTGTCGACACATTGTTCTGGGTGTCGACACTTACTTCAAGTGTTGACTCTTCTGTTGAGTGTCGATACATTGTTCTGGGTGTCGACACTTGTACTTAGTCTCTGCAGACTTTTGTCGAGTGTCGACACAGCTCCAAGTGTCGACACTTTCTGATGTAGACACAACTTCACTGGGTGTCGACACAACTATTAAGTGTCGACACAGCTTCACAGTCTTTTCTTCACTGAGTGTCGACACAGCTCCTTGTGTCGACACTTTCTGTCTGGTGTCGACTCGGCATCCCTGGTGTCGACACAATGACTCCAAGTGTCGACACTGCTTGCCTGGGTGTCGACACAAGTCTTCTTAAGTGTCGACACTTTCCGTCTGGGTGTCGACACATGGACTTAGAAACTTTTTCATCATTTCCTGCAAATACTTAACCTGCACATGTAACTCAAAATACATCAAATACATTTTGATGTATATCATTGAGTTGGGTGAGGCTTTTTCAAATCAGGTACATTTAAACCAATGTACCCAACAATCTCCCCCTATTTGGAGAAGTCATAACCCTTAGTCAATGATATACACCATTCATAAATAAAATTACAAAATGATGTAAAGCAGGATTATATACAGCAGGGTAAACATAAACATGTATCAATCACACATGTATTCATAGACATTATCACAGAACAAATATGAAATAGACATAGACATCATCACAGAACAAATATGAAATAGATTTAACATATAACACATTGTTCTAATATCTGTCATATTCTTTTTCAGAAGTTCACAAAATGTTTTACATCAAAAATATTACAAAGTAAACTTCAAGAAAATTCTAATTCTATTTCAGTTCTGGCTCCTTAATCACAATTCCTTTTCCAACTTGAACTTTAGCTTGCACAGGAGCATCAGCAACTTCAGCATCAGCAGGCTTCTTGCCTTTCAGATCTTTCTTCTTAAGCTCTTCTGCTTTAATCTTCTGCCTTTCAAAGTAATGGTAAGGCTTAGGAAAGTACTTGCTAGGCTCTAGAGCAGTAGGAGGTAGCTTTCCCATCTTGCCCTTCCTTCTATGTTGAACTATGGCCTCCTGCCTTGATTCATGTTTCCTCCATTCAGTTTCAGAGAACCACTTATTCCTGTCTTGAATGTTATCTTTGGCAGCTTTCCAGGCAGTCAAAATGATATTTCTTGAGGTAGGGCTCCACTGCTCAAAGTCTGGCCTTTGTTCAGCTTGTTCCCTAAACCTCTTCTTAGACAATCTAGTCTCTTCTTCTTTCTGTAGAGCTTCTTCTTCTTTCTGAAGAGCTTCTTGCATAGCTTCATATATAGGCTGAACCACTTTTTCTAGAATGATATTGCACTTCCCTTCAGTTGGGCTATACATGTGATGAATATCAGCTTGCACCATTTCAAAATCTGGAGGAGGATAGATAACTTGAGCCACTTCTGGTTGCTCCCCTCCTAAATATGCAGGATGAATTCCAGATTCAGCAACATTGTCATCATCACAAAGAGGAGGATAACCCAGTGTAGCTCTGATGGAATTAGATATCCATATGGCATGATCAGAGCTAGCTTTGACTAAAACTCTCTCCCCCTTTATGACTTCTCTAGCCATGTGATCTCTGACATCATCCTTCTGGAATCTGAATTGACTATCCAAGTATCTGACTCCATCTTTAAAGAAAGGTTTGAGCTTTGTAAGTTGTTCAGATATGGCCTTCTGGGAGTCTTGAATGGCAGTCTTAACAACAGAGATTTCTTCTTGAAATACTTTGTCAAATTCAGCTTTAACAGTAGCAGTAGAGGTAGAAGGTCCAGCAACTATGTTCTTTATTTCTATGACAATTGCATTATGAGATTCTATCAAATTGTCATTCATTCTAAGTTGATTTTCAAGGACATATCCTTGCTTCAGGGCTATGTCATCAACTTGTGCTTTTATCTTCTCCTGGT
Source organism: Platanthera guangdongensis (assembly GCA_039583875.1). Lineage (NCBI taxonomy): Eukaryota > Viridiplantae > Streptophyta > Magnoliopsida > Asparagales > Orchidaceae > Platanthera > Platanthera guangdongensis. The sequence continues at coordinate 122,802,455 of CM077159.1, read as the reverse complement.
GTGTAGCCAAATACAGCACTGCATTTCCACCCTTGTGGAAACATTCAGTCATCTCCTTCTTGTTTAGATTCATCTCAAATCTTATGGATTTAATATCCTGGGCCAGATCAAATTGCAATGATTTCTGCCCTTCATCTACATACTTCTCAATTGCCTGCCTGTGCTCATCCAGTTTAATTTGCATTGCCACCATTAAAGCACTATAATCAACTGATGGTGTTTGCTGAACTATAGGTTGTGGTGCAATAATTGTAGGGCCTTCTTATAACTTTGAATCCTTCTTTTGAACACATAAAGTTTCTGCTTTTTAGCCCTGGTAGCCTCCTCATCTTCAGATGCTGAGGAGCTGGCTATATCTACCCTCTCCTTAGGGCTTGGGGGCTTCTCAGTCTGCACATCTGGTGCCTTCTCAGTTTCTTGCCTTGTAGGCACTTCAAGAATTGGTACCTGCTCCCCCTCAATTGGAGCATTCTCCTCTTCAACAGCAGCAGTTTCCTTGTCAAAATCCTCTTGATCCAGATTCAAGAAAAGATCTTCCATGCTATATTCTATTGGAGACTGAGCTGGAGAAATTCTTGGCTCTTCAACCACTGGATCAGTAACATCTTGAACAATAGCAGATGTGTCTTCTATAACAACATCTAGAACTTGACTATCAGTCTGTGGTGGCTGATAAATATCAGACAAATCAGTATCCTTTAAAGGAAAAACTAAAGCATTAAGCTCAGTGATTACCTCTAGGATTGTGGTTATAGCTTGCTCACTTTCAAGAGGAGTGGGCTCTTCTACAACTAGGGGCTCCCACTGGATGTTATCTTTGTGTATGGGGCTAGCTTGTGGTAGCTCCCCCTGGATTTCAGCATCCACTTGAGGAGCTGGAGACTTCACATCAGGCTTTTCCTCAATCTCATCTGGTGTGAAGACAACTTGTTCTTCACTGTCTGAACTGCTAGTGGAAACCTGTGCCACTGGAGCAATTTTTCTCTTCTTCTTGGGGGGTGATACTTTCTCAGGAACTTTCTTCTCAGGGGTTGGCAGCTCTTTAGACAACACCCTGTCCCACCTGGAGAAAATTCTCAGATCCATTTTCCTCATGTGATTTATTTTACTTCCAGCAGCCTGACTCATAACTTCAGGTATAACACTTGCTAGGTAAAGACTTAAAATTCTGCCCAGGTTGGGCTTCTTCAGACTTTCCTTGATTTTCTCAAACACTATAACAGACCAGTCAGTGTTTAAAGTGAAGATAATACTGGTCATAATACTAAACATGTAGGCAGACACTCTGTCATGCCCTCCTGGCTTACTGAGGATTACTTTGCCAACTATCTCAGAGAGGAATTTCCCCTAGCAATTCATTCCCTTCCTGTTAAACACAGATCCTATTTTCATTGTAGAATCTAGACCACACCAGGTCAATGCTTCTCTTGTCTTAGAATCAGTTACTTCATCCTCTTCCTTAGTTCTTGGTAGCCGCAGAATCTTCCTCAAGCTCTTAGGTGATACCTTCACCTTCTCACCATGAACCCTGGATTCGATCTTGAATCCAGTTTCATCTATCTTACCTCCATTTAGGAATTCCAAGAATTCCTTTTTCCAGATCTTTGTTGGCTCTGAGATAAGATATTCTAACCCTGAGTCGGCTACTAGGGTTACGACTGTCTGGATTTCTTGATCAGCATCATCGAAAGCATTTCGCACCAGCTCGTATCCTTCGTTGACGTTCTCCTCTAGCTTAGGCGCCATTAGGGTTGAAGAATTTGACTTGAGAGAAGAGAGGTGTCGACACAGTAGTTTTGGTCTCGAAACTTTTGAAAGCGTGTCAACAGACAAAGGCAAAACCCTATTTATACCTTTCTAATTTTGAAGATGAACAGGCGGGACAGCTAACTTAAATTGTGTCGACACTGGCAATAAGTGTCGACACTGACTTTTAATGTCTCGACACATATGTGTCGACACAAGTTTAGTCAACAGATTATATGTGTCGACACTTGTTTATGTGTCGACACCACTTAACTCGACATTTAGTCGAGACTTTACTTAGATAATGCTGAGTAAACACTATGTGTCGACACCACCTTGGATGTGTCAACACCAACTTGTCATGTGTCGATACTATTATTCTGAAGTGTCGACACCAACTTCCTAGATGTGTCGACACCTTTTCCCTGAAGTGTCGACACCTACCATCTGTGTCGACACAGAAATCTCTATGTGTCGACACCTTTTTACTTAGCCAATTTCAATACTATAAACTTACTCTAAGTTTATCATTCCTAGTTCAATCTTAAACCTATTGAACTTAGCTTCTTCTAGGGGTTTAGTATACATATCAGCTAGTTGTTCATCTGTTTTAACATATTCAAGTAAAATATCTTCTCTTTCTACATGCTCCCTAAGAAAATGATATTTAATTTCAATATGTTTTGTTCTACTATAGGATACAGGATTATTAGCTATTGAAATAACACTAATAGAATCACAAAAGAGTGGAGTTCTACTTACCTGAATTCCATAGTCCTCTAGCTGATGTTGTATCCACAAAAGTTGTGCACATCAACTTCCTGCAGCCACATACTCTGACTCTGCAGTGGAGATAACCACACTTGTTTGCTTTTTGCTACTCCAAGAAATCAGTCTCCCACCTAGGAATTGACAAGTTCCAGTAGTGCTTTTTCTATCTTCTTTGCATCCTGCAAAGTCTGCATCTGAATAACCTGTTAGATCAAAATCCCCATTCCTAGGGTACCAGAGGCCTAGATAAGGAGTGCCCTTTAGATATCTCAATATTCTCTTGACTACTATCAAATGAGACTCTTTAGGGCAGGCTTGATACCTTGCACAGACACATGTAGCATACATGATATCTGGTCTACTTGCAGTCAAGTATAATAGGGAGCCAACTATCCCTCTATACAAGGTTTCATCTACAGGTTTTCCTGCATCATCCTTGCTAAGAGACATACTTGACCTCATAGGAGTCTTCATGGTGCTGGATGAATCCATACCATACTTCCTTATGAGTTCTAGGGTGAACTTGGACTGACATATGGATAAACCACTCTCAGTCTGTCTAACTTGGAGATCCAAGAAGAACTTTAGCTCTCCCATACTACTCATCTCAAATTGACTTTGCATTAGCTTTGCAAACTTTTTGCAAAGGCTACTTTCAGTAGACCCAAATATAATGTCATCTACATATATTTGGACTAGTATTACTTTGCCTCTAGATTCCCTAAGGAATAGAGTCTTATCTATTTTCCCCCTTGAGAACTTGTTCTCAATGAGGAAACTAGATAGGGTTTCATACCAAGCCCTAGGGGATTGCTTTAACCCATATAAAGCTTTCCTAAGTCTATAGACATGATTAGGTAGAGTTGAATCAACAAAACCTGAGGGTTGTTCCACATAGACTTCTTCTTTAAGATTACCATTTAGAAATGCTAACTTGACATCCATTTGGTAAACTTTGAACCCTTGAAAAGTTACATAGGCCAGGAACATCCTTATGGCTTCCAGTCTGGCTACTGGAGCAAAGGTTTGATCAAAATCAATACCTTCTTCCTGCCTATATCCTTTAGCAACTAATCTTGCTTTATTCTTAATGATGACACCTTGTTCATCCAACTTATTCCTGTAGATCCACTTGGTTCCTATTATATTGTGGTCTTTAGGTTTAGGAACAAGTTCCCAGACCTTGCACCTCTTGAACTGTTTCAGCTCTTCTTGCATTGCTTCAGTCCATTGTGGATCTAGAATGGCTTCTTCAAACTTCTTTGGTTCAACTTGAGATAGAAAGCTGGAGTAGATTGCTGTATTCAGATTTCTGCTCCTTGTTTGTACCCCTTGTCTTGGATCTCCAATAATCTGCTCTACTGGATGATCTCTAAGATGCCTATTGGCTGGAGGCATCCTGACTTCTGGTTGAACCTCTTCAGTTTCATCATCTTGCTGTACTCCTTGTACTTCTTCTGCATTTGGTACATGTAGTTCTCCCCCTGGACAACAGCCACTGTCTTCTACTTGCTGTCTTGCAGTAGATTCTTCTTCTAGAGTGAGCTTGTCCATCTTCTTTGTTAAACCTGTGGGGCTGCATACACTACTACACAACTCATTGTTAATAAGCCTAGTTTCATCAAATACTACATGTACAGTCTCTTCTACAACTTGAGTAGACAAGTTGTAGACTCTATAAGCCTTACTATTGTTGTTGTACCCAACAAAAATTCCCTCTTGGGACTTGGCAGCAAACTTAGTCAAGTAAGACTTTCTATTGTTAAGTATGAAGCATTTGCAACCAAAGATCCTGAAGTAGGATAGGTTTGGTTTCCTGCCTTTCACAACCTCATAGGGGGTCTTGTTGAGACTTTTAGTTATGGTAGCCCTATTAATAACATGGCATGCAGTATTGACTGCTTCAGCCTAGAAATATTCTGGTAGTGATGTATCACTTAATAGGGTTCTACCTGCCTCAATCAAGGTCCTATTCTTCCTTTCAGCAATGCCATTTTGCTGAGGTGTTCTAGGTGAAGAAAACTCTTGAAATATCCCAAAGTCTTCACATAGTTTGGTCATGCTATCAGACTGAAACTCATTACCATGGTCACTTCTTATTTTGACCACTGTACTATTTAGTTCATTCTGAATTTGCTTGACAAAGCTATAGAGGACATTAGGTGTTTCAGATTTCTGTCTTAAGAAGAACACCCAGGAAAATCTTGAGTAGTCATCTACAACTACAAAGGTATAGACCTTCCTACCCAAGCTGTGAACTGGCATTGGACCAAAGAGATCCATATGCAAGAGGTATAAACACCTCACAACATCTTTGTTTTCTATGCTTCTAAAGGTGGATCTAGTCTGCTTGCCCTTTTGACAAGCTGAGCAAATACCATATTTAACACACTTAACTTGAGGACCATTTCTCACTAACTCTTTGCTAAAGAGTTTGCCAATTGTCTTGTAGTTAAGATGGGCTAGCCTCTTGTGCCATTTGACACAATAAGAGACTGTCTTATCAGCTACAAGACACACTTGAGAACCATTGGTCTCACACATAATGTCTAGGCAGTAGACATTCCTCTTCCTATACCCAGTCAAAATGATCTCTTGATCATTTGACCTCTTGATATGACAACCATCCTTAACAAATGAGATGTCATACCCTACATCATTTAATTGACTTGTACTTATTAGGTTGTGTTTCAACCCTTTAACATAAGCCACTTGAGTAATGGTAACTAAGTTACTAGAAATGTTACCAAACCCTTTGATGATTCCTTTTTCAGAACCACCAAAGGTGACTTTTGGACCAACTTTAATAGGTGTGTAGTCCCTTAGTAGTCCCCTAGTTCCAGTCATATGTCTGGAACATCCACTGTCCAAGTACCATATTGGGGCATGGCAACTTAGACTCACCTGCAAAACAGATTAATGAACCTTAGAACCCAAAGTATTCTTGGGTCCTTGGTATTTGTTAGTTTGCATCCTGACAAAGCTACCTGCAGGCTTTCCTACAGGCAGATTGCTACTCACTTTGGCACTAGCATTGTGCCAACAGTCCATTGCAAAATGTCCAACCTTGCCACAACACCAACATTCAAACTTATTGTACCTTTGCTTAGGTACTGTCTTTGCTGTCTTATCTACAGCTGACTTGTTGAGTGTTGGGGCTTTGCCCTTGGACTTGGACTTGGACTGAACAGTCCTTGCAGGTCTTGTAAAACCCAGTCCAGCCTTGCCTTTGTGATGAACAAATTCATCAATTAAAGGTAGAACTGACTTAGGTTTAGAAAACCTGGCAACTAAGTCCTTTTCCTTCTGGAGATTAATCTCCAGACTCTTGATTTGATCATTCTTAAATGATATAGTTCCCATTTGAATCACAGTTATGTGCTTCAATCTGGCTATCTCATTAAGCTTTTGATCAAAAAACTTCTCAAACTCAGTTGCAGCAGCTTTAAGAATAGCAATTTCCTTTGCCTGACTTTTGGCTAGGGACTTGCTCTTCTTGTAAGCTTGCAACAGAACCTTGTATTCATCTATCAACTGATGAATATCTGCTTCAGACTCAGATGCACTCTCATCACTTGATGATGATGAATCTGAATCTGTACTGGCACAAGAAACTGAACTGGAAGTTGAACTTTGTACCTTACTGGGTCCTGGCTGCTCCAGGATTTTGTCACTTTCAGTCAATGCCATTAGTCCTTGGCACTGACAGTCTTCTTGTTCATAAATAGAATTCATAATCTGCATGAACTCTTCTTCTTCTTCTTCTTCTTCTTCAGCAAACAGCCCTATGTATGCCTCAGCATCTGACTCAGTTTCTGAAGAAGAAATATCTGACAGAGTCTTCTCCTTTTTGGCAACAAAAGACTTCTCTTTCTTGCCTTTGAAATGAGTCTTCTTCCTGTCACCAGACTCCTTTCTCTTTTCTGGACAATCTGCAACAACATGGCCTTGACTATTGCAGCAATAACACACTATTTTTGAAACAGTTGCCTTACTAGATTTTGACTTTTTCTTGTCTTTCTTTGAAGACCTCTTTTGCTGATAAGAATCTTCCTTTCCCTGTGATGTAGAAGGTCTTGTCCTCCACTGTTTCTTCTTCAAGAACTTCTGAAAATGTCTAGTGAAGGCAGCAAAGTCCTCATCACTTTCACTGCTTTCAGACTTTGTACTAGCTGACTCATCTGACTAAGATTCAGCAACCTTTGGAGGTGAAGTAGGTGACTTACATCTGTACCTCCTGGGTGCTTCTGATTTAAAGGCCACTGTTCTTTCCTTGTGTTCATTTCTTGTGGATTTCTCCTCTTCTTTCCTCACTGTCAACTGCATTTCATATGACAACAATTTGCCAAACAGTGTAGGTGGAGGAATTTCTCCCAACTTAGCCATTTCTCTAATGACACAGATCTTGGTGTCCCAATCTTTAGTTAGGGACCTTAGGAACTTGTCATTTAGTTCATAATTACTGAACTCTCTTCCAAAAGACATGAGTTCATTCACTATTCTGTAGAACTTCTTATAGCACTCAGTTATGCTATCACCCTTTCCTTGTCTAAAACTTTCATACTCTTGATTTAGCAAGGATTTTCTGTCTTGCCTAACTTCTTCAGAACCCTCCATATACACAATAAGAGTATCCCACATCTCTTTGGCTGTCTTACAGTGTATTAGATTCTGAAAAGTTGCATCATCTATGGCACTCACTATAATGTTTTGAGCCCTTTTGTCCATGGTGGCTAGGACAATCTCATCCTTTGTCATTTCAGAGAAATCCTTTGGGGTTCTCTGATTTGCATCTAGAACTGATATCTTCATGGGCACATATGGCCCTTCCTTCACTGTGATATAAATCCTAGGGTCTGAGGCTTCCATAAACAGCCTTACCCTTTCCTTCCAGATCCCAAAAATCTCTTTCCTACATATATGTAATTTCATGGATCCCAATTCCTTGTGATTATCAGTGGAACCCATGTTTCTTGATTTTCTTGAATTGTAATTGACTTAACCTGAATCTGCCAACAGGATATCCTCAGACTGTTAGTCCTTTTTGAGTAACCTGGCTCTGATACCACTTAAAAGATATTGTCCCTAAGCACCTAGAGGGGGGGTGAATAGGTGACTTGAATCTTTTTAACTTTTTAGGCAGCAAACAGATAATATCACAGAATTATATCTAACACAACACACATTCAGCATTCACAGCAACTCAGCAAACACAGTAGACACAGAGTTTTATAGTGGTTCCCCAAGCTTTGGGTACATCCACTTTCCCCCTTCGCCTATCTAGCAGTGTACTAGATTCGGCCAAACTCCTTCACTATCTCAGAACCCAAAACAGGCTCCTACACCTCAGGCCCAAGGCCCTACAACTCAGCTTTTCCATAAAGCCTACACTCAGCCACAAAGGCCTACACTCAGCCACCAAGGCCTACACTCAGCCACCAAGGCCTACACTCAGCCACCAAGGCCTACACTCAGAGATTTCACTCTCCTACCCTCAGCCTTTATAATTGCAGGCTTACAATCTCAGATCCCTAAGGATCCTACAAGTTATAATGAATACAAAAAGTATAAACTCAACAACTTAGATGAAAGAGAGATAAGTTGTGAGATTCTTGATGAGTTCTTGGAAGAACTCAGCTGGACTCAATCTGACTTAGCTTTCTTCAAAGCTTCTTGAAAGTAGAACTCAATAAGATTGACTCCTTCTGCAGTTGATCCTTGATCTCTGCTTCTTAAGATTCAGACTAATCTGAATCCTTCTTCTCAACTGGGTTCCAACAGCTGATTTCTTGGATGGAGCTCTCTCTCTCCAACTTCTTAGATCTTCACTTGATAGCTAGATCTTCTTTAAATCCGAACTGGGACTTGTGTTCAATCTCTTCAACAACTTGTTGATTAATCTCTTCTGTAGACAGTATAGGCCTATTTATAGACCTTCTTCATGGTAACCGGCTGGCCCGGTTCATAACTGAATTCTGATAACTCTGACAGGTGCTGTAGAGCGGCTGGAATGGCAGCTGTCAAGTCATCCAGTCAGTTCTTGAAAATTCTGTAACTGTCTTTAAGTGTCGAGACTTTCTGTCTTTGAGTGTCGACACTTATAGACCAAGTGTCGACACATGTTGTCTAAGTGTCGACACTAGTCTACAAGATGTCGACACAACTCCTTGTGTTGTTGATTCTTTATCTCGACACTACTTCTTCTTCATGTGTCGACACTGAGATTGAGTGTCGACACAAGTACTTGTACTTCAGTATTTTGCTGAATTCTTCTAAGTGTTGACACAACACCTTTGTGTCGACACATCTTCATGTGTTGAATCTGTTAAGTGTCGACACTGCTTCTTGGTGTCGACACATCTTCATGTTGATACTTGTTGAGTGTCGACACAGCTCCTTGTGTCGACACATTCTTCTTCTTGTTGAGACTTCAGCTGAGTGTCGACACATTCCCATAGTTTCGACACTTGTACTTAGAATAATTTGTTGAACTTTGCTAATCTTTGCTAAGTGTCGACACAGCTCCTTGTGTCGACACTTTCTTCAAGTGTTGAATCTTCAGCTAAGTGTCGACAAATTGTTCTGGGTGTCGACACTTACTTCAAGTGTTGACTCTTCTGTTGAGTGTCGACACATTGTTCTGGGTGTCGACACTTGTACTTAGTCTCTGTAGACTTTTGCCGAGTGTCGACACAGCTCCAAGTGTCGACACTTTCTGATGTAGACACAGCTTCACTGGGTGTCGACAGAACTGTTAAGTGTCGACACAGCTTCACAGTCTTTTCTTCACTGAGTGTTGACACAGCTCCTTGTGTCGACACTTTCTGTCTGGTGTCGACTCAGCATCCCTGGTGTCGACACAATGACTCCAAGTGTCGACACTGCTTGCCTGGGTGTCGACACAAGTCTTCTTAAGTGTCGACACTTTCCCTCTGGGTGTCGACACATGGACTTAGAAACTTTTTCATCATTTCCTGCAAATACTTAACCTGCACATGTAACTCAAAATACATCAAATACATTTTGATGTATATCATTGAGTTGGGCGAGGCTTCTTCAAATCAGGTACATTTAAACCAATGTACCCAACAGTGTGTGTGTGTATGTGTATATGAATGTGTATGTGTATATGAATATGTATGGTTGTATGTGTGTGTGTGTGTGTTTTTGGTTTGGGTATGTATATGGATGTGTGTGTGTGTGTGTGTGTGTGTATATGAATGTGTGCTTAGGGTGTGTGTGTGTGTGTATTATGTGTGTGTGTGTGTATATGAATGTGTATGGTTGTATGTGTGTGTGTGTGTTTTTTTGGGTTTGGGTATGTATATGAATGTGTGTGTGTGATTGTATGAATGTGTGCTTAGGTTGTGTGTGATATGAATGTGTATGGTTGTATGTGTGTGTGTGTGTGTTTTTTTTGGTTTGGGTATGTATATGGATGTGTCTGTGTGTGTCTGTGTATGAATGTGTGCTTAGGGTGTGTGTGTGTGTGTGTGTATTATGTGTGTGTGTGTATGTGTATATGAATGTGTGTGTGTTTGTATGTGTATATGAATGTGTATGGTTGTATGTGTGTGTGTGTGTGTGTGTGTGTTGGGTTTGGGTATGTATATGAATGTGTGTGTGTGATTGCATGAATGTGTGCTTAGGGTGTGTGTGTGTGTGTGTGTTTGTTTGTTTGTGGATGAGAATGAGTAAGGGTATGTGTGTGTGTGTGTGTGTGTGTGTGTGTGTGTGTGTGTTGGTTATTTTCTTTATATGGTTTGTGTATGTATATGAATGTGTGTGTTTTTTTTGGTTTAGGGTTGTATGTATGTGTGTGTGTGTGTGTGTGTGTGTATGTGTGTGAGTTTGTTTGTGTTTAGGGATTGTGTATGTGTATGTGTGATTGTATGAATGTGTGCTTAGGGTGTGTGTGTGTGTGTATTATGTGTGTGTGTGTGTGTATGTGTATATGAATGTGTATGGTTGTATGTGTGTGTGTGTTTTTTTTTGGGTTTGGGTGTGTATATGAATGTGGATAGGGAGGAACAAAGGAATGACATTTTCTTTGATGTCAGATTTAATCAATCCACTCTAGCATTGAAGCCATTGCCAGTTGTCACGGTCAAAGAGGTTGTGGAGTTGATTTCCAGCAGCCTAGAGCTACGGGCAAACCTGGATCTATATTACTTTGCTCTCGAGCACATCAGGGACAAGACCACTAGGGAGATCTTCATGAGTATCCCAGAAGATATGAGGGTTTGGAGGATTATGAAGGCGTACGAGAAGAGGGCTCAGTGATACGAGCTTACCTTGATCGAAATCTCCTTTTATGTTTTGCATGTAAAACACTATAATGTTTATGTTTACTTTTTAATGTCGTCCATCATTTTTGAGTACTACTAGATTACATTGTAATAGATTTTTTGTTATCATCTTCGCAACACTATAATGTTCATGTTTTATTATGCTTTGAATGCAGGTACTAATAATGGAAGAGCATGACTCCTCCCCTGAAGATTCTGGGGATTCAACCAGTCTTTCGCCAGAGCGGAGACAATATATAGAATACTGCAGTGTAGTTATGTCATCGATCGAGAGGATGAATTATCATGTTCGAGATACACGTTCATGCACGACATCTACCCAAACTGGTTCGAAATGGATCAAAGAGTTACTAGAAGGACATCCAGATAGAATACATGATGCATTTAGGATGTCTAAACGCATTTTCGTAGATTTACTCCATAAACTAGAAGAGGATGCTGAACTTCAAGGATCACAGCGGACGTCTTCAAGAGAAATCCTAGGGATTACATTGTATATCTTAGCACAAGGAGGTTCCGTTAGATTGACGAAAGAACGGTTCCAGCACTCGACCGAAACAATAAGTAGATATTTTTCGAAAGGGCTTAGATCTCTTTTGTTACTGTTAATTGATGCTATAAAGCCTACTAACTGGCAATTCAGAGAGATTCCGGGTGAGATAAGGTATGATCCTCGTTACATGCCATTTTTCATGGATTGCGTTGGTGTCATTGACGGTACACATGTTGATGCGAGGATACCCGTAGAAGATCATGTACGATACATAGGACGTCATGGCACGACGACCCAAAATGTAATGGCAGTCTGTGATTTTAACATGTGCTTTACATTTGCCCTCGCTGGATGGGAAGGATCTACTCATGATAGTCGCATCTTTGCACGGGCATTGGCCGACGATAGATTGCACTTTTCGCATCCCCCACAAGGTATCCTAATCAATATGTTTACATTCATTCAAATTGTTTGTATTTCATAATGTTTACCTGCTTAACAAACCAAATAAATGCAGGTAAATATTATTTAGTGGATGCTGGTTACCCGTTAAAGATGGGTTATCTGAAGCCGTATCCAGAAACAAGATATCACTTGGCTGACTTTGCCCGTGGGAGTCGGCCTGTACAAGGAAGGCAAGAACATTTCAATAAGGCGCATTCATCTCTTCGCAGTGTGATCGAGCGAACGTTTGGAGTGTGGAAAAAGAAGTGGCACATTTTGAGCAAAATGCCACAGTACAACTTCAAGAAACGACGTTCCATTGTGCTAGCGACAATGACCCTACATAACTTCATTGGGAGACATCCTTCTCGCTGGGACCCTGAGTTTAATGCTTGTGATGCTGATGAGTCTTATTTCATTCCCTCAGAGGCTGAGGAACCTGCGGCAGAGGATGAAATTGAAAGCGATATGCGTGATGCTGCTGGAGAAGAACATATGTCTACAGTACGAGATAACATTGCCGAAGAGATATACAGCGCGCGCAGGTAAAAATTCGATCCAACGCTTACTAAAAATTTAAAGGATTAAAAATATCAAAAGTTTGATTCATATCAATTTATTTTCGAACAGTTGATCGAAAGGATTGGAAAAAGGAGTCGCCGGATGTTGCAAGACCTTTTTTTTCTATTTGCTACAACTATGTAAAAGACACCTGTTATCAGTTATTTTTAAATATTTATATATTTTCGTTTTTTAAAAAACAGCTTCCAAAAGCTGTTTCTCCAAACAGCTAAAAAAAGAAAATCGCTCTTCAAAGCGCACTTCTGCACATAACACCCAAACACTCTGCAGCTTTTCAAAACTGTTCCCCAGAAATCTATTTCAAAACAGCTATATCCGTACAGCAGCTTTTCAATCCGCCAGAGCTGTCCCAAACAGACCCTAAATCTCATAGCCTTCGGTCCCACTCGGCGAAGTCAGCGCAGGCGTCGTGGTCAACCGACATTTCAACTCCTCAAAAGCTCGCGTGCACTCCGGCGTCCAAAAGAACTTCTGCTCCTTCCTCGTCAAAGTAGTGAGGGGTAACGCTATCCGGGAGAAGTTCTCCACGAAGCGCCTGTAATAGCCGGCAAGCCCAGAAAGATCCGGACTCCCGCTACCGTAGAAAGCTCAGGCCACTCCCGCATCGCAACAATCTTCACCGGATCCACTGCAATGCCTTCCTCACTCACTATAAGACTGAGGACTCCCCTGAGGATGACCAAAACTCGCACTTCGAGAACTTGGCATACAACTGATTCCTCCTTCGCGTCTCCAAAACCAAAAGAAGATGCTTGAAGTGATCTTCCTTACTCTACGAGTACACCAGAATATCGTCGATGAAGACGATCACAAAATGGTACAAGTACTCCCAGAAGGTCCTGTTCATCAAATCGATGAACACTGACGGCGCATTAGTCAGCCCAAACGGCATGACCGTAAACTCATAATGCCCGTATCTCTTACTAAACGCTGTCTTCGGGATATCACTCTCCCTTATTCGCAGCTGATAGTACCCAGCCTTGAGATCCAACTTCGAGTACACCGTCTACCCTACCAACTGATCAAAAAGATCATCGATCCGATGGATCGGGTACTTGTTCTTCTCTGTCAACTTGTAGAGCTCCCGATACTCAATACATAGCCTCAAGCTCCCGTCCTTCTTCTTAATAAAGAGGGTCGGTGCGCTCCAAGGTGAAGGACTTGGACGCACATACCCTTGCTCCAACAACTTTTAGAAGATGCACCTTCAGCTCCGCCATTTCCTTAGGCGCTAGCCGATATGGAGAGCGTGACACAGGCTTTGCACCCGGTACTAGCTCAATCATGAAATCTATCTGCCGTTGAGGCGGGGTTCCAGGAAGATCTCTAGGGAACACATCAGGGTACTCCGATACCACTGAAATATTAACCAACGCGGGCTTCGGCTTTGCAACCCCCACTAGTGTACAGATCAGCTCTGCACCAGCACGAACCGCCTTCACCACCTGAAGAGCAGACACCAAAGTCTTGCTCGACCTCTTCGAGCCCGTAAAGGTCGTCTCACGACTTGCTCCCTGCTTGACTTCCTTGCTACCGCAATCTATATAGGCTTGCTGCTCCGAGAGCCAGTCCATGCCAAATATAACGTCGAACTACACCAATGGAAGTAATGACGCTTACATATCGTACTCCTGATTCCCAATCCAAAACTAAGCGCAATAGATACCACCCGCGCGCATTGAGCGCCATTGGACCATAAAACATCCAATTTGTCTATTACCATCGAAGGAGGTACTCCGACGCGTAAAAATAATTCCTAAATAAAGGAATGCTAAGCTTCGTTCACACGAACGGTGCTCTCACCGAATAAACGAAAATCAGGACAAATCTTAGCACAAGCAGTTCTAAGCTAACATGCCCAAGGGCGACAAGTATTCAAGGCTAAACTATCTTTAAACCATACCTGCCCTTACGACGGCGTGCTTCCTCCAGGGCTTTAGGCACTCACGGGCATAATGCCCCGACTCCCCACAGTTGAAACATGTGCCCGGGGTCCGACCCGCAGTCGCCCCAGAAACACCAGAAGGAGCTGGACCCGAAGTCCTATGCTTCTTGTACCATTTTCGATATACAGACTTTGAGGTGTTCGGCACTTTGAATGTCGTCTCCTTTGCACTAAAGTCCTTGATTGCTGCTGACATAGCTTTCTTGGCCTTGTGAGCACCTTTCCAATAGTCTCGGGCAAAGTGCCCTTTCTTTCCACAAGTAAAACATGTGTAAGTAGCTTTGCTAGTCGATGTCATAGCCCCTTTCTCCAGCATTCCAACGGATGCAACCCTTATGGGGCTTGCATAGTTCGATACCATGGTCGCTGGCATCGGGAGGGTCTTCCTCAAATCTGCCTCCAAAGATCTAGCTGATTCCACCAAGGCTCGGAATCCCAATAACTTTGGTCCTAGCAGTAGAACTCGTAACTCGGTGCGCAGGCCATTATAAAACCTATCGACTGTAGCTTGCTCATTATCCAACTCGAAGCATGGTTAGCGGCTTATCATAAGAAATGCTTGCAAGTATTCCTCAACTGAGTGCGCTCCCTGCATTAAATGCATATTCAGCTGCTTCCCCGATGGTCTACCAAAGGTCATCTGCTCCATTACGCCAACCGGCGTTGAAGCCACAACAGGGGCGCAGGGTTGTACATTTCCTCCAAGCTGTGCACCCGTCACAGCGAACACCGCTTCAACGATCCTTCTAACGGTTTCATACGAAGGAGGAGTCTCAAACACCTCAACGGGCGCACTATACTCCTCAAAAACCGTACATTCTGGCGGTCCAGCACCGCTTCTGGTCACCTATAGTGGTACAAAACACCGTTAAGCGACCAAATAAAATTGCAAATAGCAATTATAGGAACACGCAGGTTCCTCAAACACGTGTATTTTCATTCCTAAGTGGACATTCATGGGTTCTTTTACTGTTATAACGATGACGCACACACATGTGGCTCACCACCCCTTAAAAAGAATTCGTCCACGAATTCATTTTAAGCCCGACCAAAACCAGTCCTCTGATACCAAATTATAACACCCCCTATCCATCGCATAGCATATAGCAGTAGGTCCGGCCGGGGCCCGACGCCATATACTACAGACAGACCGGGTGGTTACTCATGGAAACCATCCAACCAATCATAACGTCCTACACAGAGTATTCTAGCGGAAGCAGTTTATAAAAGTTGCAATAAAGAACCCAGCATAAAAAGCATGAGTGTCCACTAATACCAAACTAGGAATGTTGTACATACACGAGTATAGGCCTTAAGGCCTTACAAAAATTGTTCCCTTCATATTACATGTTTTACAAACCACGACACGCAGGCTGGTCATACATGAATAAAAACAGTAAACACTCCAATTAGGCCTTCGAGGGCCGGCTTCGCAAATTGGGGTTTAGCCCGCTATTGACCGCTTGATCCAGCAGCACCTGCAAGCAACAAACCACCGCATGGTGGAAAAATAAGGCAACGGTCAGCAATGCTGACCAAATTATAACGATCCCGCCCCCAACTCGGGGCGGCGATGCTCCTTCCCTGCATTTCATTAGCATAAGCGAGCAATATAGATATATTCATTTAATCACAGACGTTGGCTCACACGGCCACACGCCCCGTGCTCTCAGGGCACATTCTCGGTGAACCGGTCGATGTCACGTCAATTAAAGCCATAGACATTCCGGACTCACCACCGCCACTTTGACGGCCAAACACATGAGCAATTTGTCTTCCCGGCATGGGTCACGACAATTTAAGCCATAGACCGCCGAAGACCCTCATCTATGCCAACGACAAGTGCCACATAACCTTAGGTCTCTTTAACCCGAACGACATAGATATGGGTACGGTTCCATCTAACCCGTGCTCACGTCGCAATGAAAATTTAAGCCATATGCGCAGGTCAAACTTCTCCCGAGTCCCATTTTCGTCACACAGTTTCACATAACTCGGTTATGTTCAAGTTGGCTCTCAGGCCTCCAAGTTGGCAAGATCACGTATCCGCCCTGTTTTCCGGGTGCACCTTTGGGTTAATCTCCAAGGCTCCATGTTCCAATCTACTGTGTAGAAAACCCGAAAAACAATCAATCGCACGGAGTCTTCTCCGGCATTTATGCAAAGCAACATCACCGATCCAGACCAACATGTCCGGGTAGGCTTCACACATCATGCCTATGTCCGTTCTCGCTTACGGACTCTAAACAACGGGGACTTCACATATCTACTCGAAGGAACACCTCCAACTCACCGCAAACTCGAGAGAGCGGGCTTCCTATGTAAAGAAGGAGAGCTACACATGCTCAAGATGAGGATCGTTACCCTTGCATTTTTCTTTGGCGCCATGGAAAAGTAAGCGGATGAAAAGCACCGCACTAGCTTTGCCTCCGTGGATCCGGAGTCGGCTCGCGATTTGGTGCTTTGAAGATCCTCCAATGGCCGGATCTAGCTTCTTATTCCTTCCTTGGCTCTCCTCTCTCTCTAAGTTTTAGAAAGATAACCACTCATGAAAAGTGAGGGTTTCTAAGGCCCAATCCCTGGTATATCCCTTCAGGAACAACCCCCAGCCGTTGGATCATCTATTAAAGAAACGAACGGCTTTGATTCGGGACTGAAATGCCCAATCTGGACCACACACGGCCTGGCACACGCCCGTGTCCAGGGCCGTGTGCATCATTCGCCGTCAAAATCGACTCGCCTGAAACAACACACGGGTATTGAACACGCCCGTGTTCCACCTGACACGGCCGTGTGGCTGGCCGTGTACCCCCATCGATTTTCCCCGAAAACAACCCGAGCACTGCACGGGTTCTAGGACACGCCCGTGTCCTTGCCCGTGTCTACCTCAACACGCCTGGGCTCCAGGCCGTGTACACGGTCTCGACACTCAACACTTCGTCGAGCGAAGATCGTCGACCTGACGATACGGCCTTGGACACGCCCGTGTCCTAGGCCGTGTGCCTTGTCTCGACACATCGTCGAGCACAGTTCCTCGACTCCCCGGGACGAGTGTCGACACGGGTCGACACGCCCTGCGACACACCCGTGTCGCAGGCCGTGTGTCATGTCTCGACACTTCGTTGAGCGCAGAGTGTCGACTTCGCGGGCTGAGTGTCGACACGGGTCGACACGCCCTGCGACACGCCCGTGTCGCAGGCCGTGTGCCCAGTCTCGACACAATGTCGAGAGCAAAATGTCGACTTCGCCGGCTAAGTGTCGACACAAGCTTGACACGCCCTGGGACACGCCCGTGTCCCAGGCAGTGTGCCTCCTGCCAGAACCCAAAACTGGCCCAAAACGTCCCCCTTCGCTCTTTTGAGTTTCGGGGCGTTACAACTATCGCCCGACGATAGCCTTATTTCATTGAGATCGAAGCATCGAGTGGTAGCGCGTGGCATTAGTTAGCTTTCGCTCGGCGGTGGCCCCTTTTCGTCAAGACGAAGCGTTGAGACGAAAGCGTTTAGACAAAGGCGTTGAGAGGTTACCACGCATCGGTATCGCTATGACTAGCTATAGCGAGGCGTTCTGTAGAGGTAGGCAGCTCTGTGAGCTACCACGACACGATAGGTAGCTACCGCCTTGTGGTAGTAGGTAAAAGTATTTTCATAATTGGTGAAATTAGGCCGTCCGATTTTCTTAGAAATCAATCATATGGCCCAGAATCCTTCGTCCCTGAAATTTAAGTAGGGATGAAGAACTCCTTCCACTCCTTCTTCTCATCCTTGGGTGAGAGCTAGGGTTTTAGGAGTGTTTGGAGGAGGAGGAAGAAGAAGAGCATCTTCCACCATTGACGAAGCTTCGAAGCTTCGTTATTCGATCCGAGGCTAGACCCGTGGAGAGGACTTGAAGTTACACACTTTCATCCTTGCAAACCAAAATCTCCATGTTTAGGAAGAGGAGTCGTAAGGTGAAAACATGTCTCCTCTCGATTTTTAGGATGCTTGCATGGCATCCGTTTCATTTTTTGCTTTCTTTCAAGCATTTAGGCACCAGATCTCTCAAATGAGAGGGGTACGGGTTGCCATGGTTCAAGAGGAGCCACCGGGTCGATTGTATCCGTCCTCGGCATGATGTTGCATTAGAAATCCCCTCCATTAGTGGATTAAGCATTATGGGTGAAGCCATAATCGCGATCGGTAGTTCGATTCGGTGATGTTGCCTGACGAGCACTATAGGGATTTGGCTAGAAATCCGTTTACGACAAGACGCTGTTTGTGATGCTTGCCATCTTTTTCGTGTAAGAACAAATTGTGATTTAGGGCAGAATTGATGTGATTGATTGATGTGCGAAGGAGCAGCTTTGTCTTTGTGGTCGGTTAGCTAGCATGCGACGTTGCAAGTCATGTGTGGAGAGTGTCTCGACGAGACAAGTCCCCTTCTGTGAAACTGACGAGAATGTCAAGCTATGGACAAACCCGGGTGATGAAGCTCACGAGCGGGTGGGGCCAAGCAAGGGTTCTTAGTGTCGGTTTCTTTGTGTGACGAAACTGACGTAAGAGTCAGAGCTTACGGGCAAGCCCAGGTTTGAGACCCACGAGCGGGTGGGGCCTATGCAAGAGTTCAGTGTGCGGCTTGAACGCCGATAGGGGAAAATATAAGTACCCGTGTGATGTAATGTGATGATGTGTGATGATGTGCTAGAATTATATGCCCTATAGGGTGCCTTGGGTGAAACCCAGGATTGCATACATGCTGCATGTTAGGCCCCTTTTATTAAATGCTCAACATAAAAATGTGTTTGTTGTATGAGACATCCAAACCTGTTGCTTTACTCTCTATGTTTATGTACATTTGCATACAAAGTGCTGACCTGTAGGGTGATGGAGTGCCCCGGGGTCCGCTAGAGGAGGGCGTGAGGAGATGTGTTGGTTATACTGTTGAGGTCAGCCTTTGCTGATCCGCATTACAACAAATTTTACAGCGCAAGGATCGCAAGCTGGAGCAAGCTTGCAGGCCAAAAAGGTCTAAGCCTTATGAAGTGTACCCTCTTATATTTACTTATGAGTTGTTGAATGTTATGCTCCATGAACTATAATCTGACTTGCATGCCGAGGTATCCTATGAGTGCTAAGACACATTTCTCTGTTTGTTGTTGTTACAGTTTTTGGCATTTTACTGTTGTAAGGCCTTAAGGCCATTTCAGACTCCTATGGTTGGTTATAACTTCTAGTTTGTGGTGTGTATCCACTGTCTAATTTTCTGAGTTTTGAGATGGTAGTTCTTTATATCATTTTATAATGCTAAAACTGTGAAGTCTATATGTTGTGGAGCCCAAGCCGGACACATATTATATGGGCATTACAAGGGAGGCATTACAGCCTTCTTGTTCCACCTACTACGGAACCCTGACTTCAAAGAACTCGGTGCTTTGAACTCTTGCTTCCTCCCTGAGAGGTCCTTCTTACCTTGCACTCTCTTTATATCCTGTTATAGAGACTGGGCAGTGTTTACCAAAGTAAGAAAGCTCTGCGTCATCGGACCTGCCACCAATAGCCTCAGATCGTCCTGCAGACCTTCATAGAATCGGTTGGTCTTCCTTTCTTCATCAAAAAATGAGGATCCTATATACCGCCCCAACCTAGTGAACTCATTCAAGTAGTCATCCACTAGACTCTCGCCCTGAGTTAACCTCTGGAATTGGTTTTCTATCACAATCCTTTTCACAGAAGGGAGATACCATGCAAGTAATAGTCTCAAAAATTCCTCCATCGAGACCTTAAATAGAAGCCTGCCCCCAAGTGGGTGCAACTCTAGCTCGTACCACCATAGCCTTGCCTCTCCGTCCAATAGGAAAGTGTCTAGCGCGACTTTCTGCCTTTCCTCTGTCTTTGTAGCCGTCGAGATCCTCTTCACTCATGAGAGCCAATCCTCGGCCTGAGTTAGGGATCTCATTCCCGTAAACGTAGGCGGATTGAAGCTCATAAAGTGCTTCAGTTGCTCCTCCATCGCTTGCCACTCTACCAAAGGCTCAGCAGGCACATGCCTCACCGCCTGTAACACCCCGTCCGTCGTATGGTATATAACAGAAGGTCCAGCTGGAACCCGATGCCATATACCACGGACAATCGGAAGGGATACATAAGAAAATCAAAATTTAACTACAACTATTCGCCCTAACCCAGAACATTCTAGCGGAAGCGTTTAAACAGTTTGAATGAACCCATAATTGAATAACAACTATCATGAATGTCCACTTACTACCAAAGGAATGAAATAATAAATACACCGAAAAGTACTTGGCCTTATGGCCTTACAAAAGTTCACTTAACAATGTAATGTTTTACATACATCGGCTCGCAGGCCGGCCATACATGACAAAAATAAAACAACAATTTGCTTTGGCCTTCGAGGGCCAGCTCAACAACATGGGCTTTAGCCCACTATTTGGTACTTGGCTCCGCAGCACCTGCAAGCAACATTCCACCACACGATGGAAAACAAAGAAACGGTTAGCTAAAGCTGACCAAATTATAACGAACCCGCCCCTTACTCGGGATGACGGTGCTCATTCCCTGCATTTCATTAGTCCAACTAAACAATAAAGTGCAAACACACTTCACCACAGGTGTAGGCTCACACGACCAAACACCCCGTGCACTCAGGGCACATTATCGGTGAATCTGGTCAATTCTGTGGCTTCACCACCATCCCCGGGATGGAAACATCATGAGCACTTTAGTCATTCTGACCACAGTCTAAGACTCCCGACTATGCCAACGGCCAGTCACTCTTTTGGGTCTCTAGCACCGAACCACATAGCCCAGGTCCGATTCCACTTGCCTGTTGCTCACTCCGCCTAGTCACTTTAAGACGTACGCGCGGGACAATCTTCTCTCGGATCCCAAAACATTCCCAAACATCACATAACCCAATTATGTACAAGGCTGGCTCCCCGACCGCCAAGTTAGAAGAACTACATTTCCGCTCAATTTTTCGAATGCGCCTTGGAGTTAATCCCCAAGGATCCCTGCTGCAATCTACCGTATAGAAACTCAAAAACACAAAGCACGGAGTCTTCTCTGGCAAACCATACAATATGAAACATCACCGATCCAGACCAACACGTCTGGGTAGGCTTCACACACAATGTCTATGTCCGTACTTCGATTCCAGACTCTATATGCAACATAAGGGGGATTATTCACATCTACCCCAAGGAACACCACACACTCACCGCACACTCACGGGAGCGGGTTTCCTTATGAAAAAGAAAGAAAGCTTCACATGATCAAGTAGAGAATATTTACCCTTGTAGTTCGCTTTTGCGCCATGGGAATTTATCAGGATGGAAAGCTTCGCAAGGGAATTTCCTCCGCAGATCCGGTCTCAGTTCACGATTCGGTGCTCCGATGCTCCGCCGGTGGCCGAATTCCTCCTCTTCCTTCCTCCTTGATCTCTCCTCACTCTAACTCCTTAGAAAGAGAATGCTTTAAGAGATAATGAGGAATTAATCTTCAATACCCGGCCTCAAAAAGATAGGACCACATCTGGGCCATCAGATCTTGAGTAAAGAAAATGAACGGCTCAGATCCGCCCAAAATTTCTCAATCCTGGGCCGAACATGGCCTTGCACAAGGTCGTGTCCCAGGGCGTGTGCCTCGATCCTGGCACGTTCGTCGAGCACAGAAAAGGACACAGGTCAAGACACGCTCGTGTCTCAACCTGACATGCCCGTGACCTAGGGGCGTGTCACAAATAACCGCCACGCCAACTATCACGTCCCTTGGTGAACATGGGGGGGATACAGGTATGAACACGCCCGTATCATGCTTGACACGCCCGTGTCGCTACTGCTCAAAGCCGTGTTTCCTTCCATGTCTTTTTCTGGACACAGTCGGCCAACACAAAGAAAGACACGACCATGGACACGCCCGTGTCCCAGGCCATGTAACCCTATTTAGGCACCAAAAATTCCTTAGGACGCGACCAGTTCGATTATGATTTTCGGGGCGTTACAAATATCCCCCCTTAAAAAAATTTGTCCCGAAATTATGTAAATGTACACAAAATTTAAATGTTACCTGAGTGGAATAACTCAGGGTATTCCTCCAACATAGACTGTTCTTACTCCCATGAAATCTCCTCATGTCCGCAGTTATCCCAACAGACTTTAACCATTCGGATTTCCTTGTTGTGGAGTTGTTTGATTTCAAAGTCTTCAATGCGTACTGGCTTGACCTTTACTGTCAACCCGTAATCAACCGGCACTTGATCGACGGCAACGACCTGCGAAGGCTCTTGCACCGCCTTCTGCAACACCGATATGTGGAACACATCATGAAGCCCACTCAAATCCACTAACAGCTTCAATCGATACGCTGTTTCGCCAACACGCTCCAGGATTTCAAACAGTCCAAGGTATCTCGGACTCAGCTTCTTCAAGCGTTGAACCCGTGAGACACCCTTGAACGACTTGATTTTCAAATACACCCAGTCGCCAACACCAAACTCCATGTTCCTATACTTGGCATTATAGTATTTTGCCTGCCTGTCCTGAGCGATCTTCAACCGTTCCTAAATTATACATATCATTAAAGTGGCGTCTTCCACTGCTTGATGTTTGTATAACTTCGACTCGCCTGTCTCCAACCAAGACAACAGCGTGCGACACTTTCTCCCATACAAGGCCTTGAAAGGCGTCATTCCAATACTCGCTTGATAGCTGTTGTTATAAGCAAACTCCACCATGTACAGGTGATCTTCCCACTACTTTATGAAATCCAAGACGCACATGCGAAGCATGTACTTCATCGTCTTGTTGACCCTCTCGGTCTGACCATCCGTCTATGGATGAAAGGTTGTGCTGAAACTCAGCTTAGTTCCCAATATACTATGCACCATCTCCAATCATTTGACGTGAAGTGTCCATCTCGGTCACTAACAATACTGTGGGGTACATCATGCAATCGTACAATACTATCTACATAGAGTTTGGCTAGCTTTTCCACCGGATCTTCCTTCCTGTTCGAGATGAAGTGCGACACTTTTGTCAATCTATCTACGACCACCCAGATGGAGTCGTTTCCCCTCTGCGACTTTGGAAAACCATACATAAAATCCATAGAAATGTCGTCGAACTTCAACTACGGGATAGGTATGGACTTCAAGAAAGCTCCGGGCTTCTGGCACTCCGCCTTCACCAAGGCACATGTTTGGCACTTGGTCACATAAAGTGCTATATCTTTCTTTATTCTTGGCCACCAGAATAACTTCTTCATGTCTTTATACATCTTCGTGCTCCCCGGGTGGATTGAGTACTTGGTGTGATGAGCCTCGTACATCAACTCCTCCAGAAGGTTATCCGTAGGAGGGACACATATGCGACCGTCCCTCCTTAGCAGTCTATCCTCAATAGCAAATTTGGAATTTGACCCATACAAAGATTCATCTAAGAACTGCTTCATGCTGCTATCCTGAACCAAAGCCCGCCGAACCCTATCAGCTAGGTCATACTGCACCTCTATCCAATACAATTTCGCCTCGACACTAGTCTACTTGTCGACGCAAGAGATCTCTAATTCCTCCAAATCACGGACCAAACTCTCATCATGTACCGACAACCAGCTGGGCCGCACAGGAGCCCTGCGACTCAACGCATCTGCCACTGCATTTCCTTTCTCAGGCACATAATGTAGCTCGAAGGTGTAGTCCCCCAGGAACTCCATCCACCTCCGCTGCCTCATGTTCAGGTCCTTCTGAACTAACAAGTACTTTAGGCTCTTATGATCGGTGTAGATATCGACCTTCACACCGTACAGGTAGTGCCTCCACATCTTTAGAGCAAATATCACGGCCGCTAACTCTAAGTCATGGACCGTATAATTCCTCTCGTGAACCTTCAATTATCGTGAACCATAGGCTATCACGCTCCCATGCTGTAGCAGAACACAGCCCAAACCACTGCCCGAAGCATCACTATAGATTTCAAACCCTTCGGTCCCACTTGGCGAACACAAAATAGGTGTTGTGGTCAACCTCCTCTTCAATTCCTCAAAAGCCTGCTCGAACTCCAACGACCACACAAACTTTTAATCCTTCCATGTCATCATCATTAGTGGTAGCGCTATCTGCGAGAAGTTCTCTACGAAGCGCCTGCAGTAGCCGTCAAGCCCCAGAAAGCTCCGGACTTCCGCCACTGTAGTCAATACAAGCCACACCTGTATCGCCACTATCTTCGCCGGATCCACTGCTATCCCTTCTCCACTAACAATATGACCATGGAACTCTACCGAGGATAAGCAGAACTCACACTTGGAGAACCTATCATACAACTGATGTCTTCTCAACGTCTCCAACACGATATGCAGATGCTTGTAGTGATCATCCTCATACTGCGAGTACACCAAGATATCGTCGATAAATACTATCACGAAACGATCCAGGTACTCTCTGAACGTCAGGTTCATCAGATCCATAAACACGGATGGCACATTGGTCAATCCAAACGACATGACCGTGAACTCGTAATGCCCAAACCTCATGCTGAATGCTGTCTTTGGGATGTCGCTTTCCCTTATCCTTAATTGGTAGTAGTCAAATTTCAGATCTAAATTCGAATATACTGTTGACCCAACCAACTTATCAAATAGATCGTAAATCCTTGGGATCGGATACTTATTCTTTTTCGTAAGCTTGTTAAACTCCTGATAGTCGATACAGAGTCACAAGATCCCATCCTCCTTCTTAACAAAGAGGACCGGTGCGCTCCAAGGCGACGAACTTGGACGTACATACCCTTGTTCCAACAACTCTTGCAGTTGTACCTTCAGCTCCGCCATCTCCCTTGGCGCTATCCAATACGGAGAGCGTGACACCGGTTTGGCACCCGACACCATCTCAATTGTAAAATCAATCTCCCGCTGAGTTGGGGCTCCTGGGAGATCATCTGAGAACACATTAGGATACTCGGACACAACTGGAATACTGACCAGACTTGTCTTAGGCATTGAAGTCTGCACTAATGTGACAAACAGCTCTGCCCCAGACCGAACTGCCTTAATCACCTAAAGGGCCGACATAAAAATCTTACTCGACCCATTCATGCCCGCAAACGTAGTGTCCCGATCAGTATTCAGTCCCAACTTAACCTCCTTTCGTTTGCAATCAATGCATGCTCGCTGCTCCGAGAGCCAGTCCATACCAAAGATTACGTCGAACTCCACCAACGACAATACCGACACTTGCAAGTCAAACTCCTGATCCCCAATCCATATCTTTACCACACAGATTCTATCGGCGCGCATTGAGCACCCATTGGGCAACAACACATCTAACTTGTCTTTTGCCATCGAGGAAGGGACTCTGATGCGTGTTACGAATCTTTCGAACAAGAAGGAATGCGAAGCTCCCGTATCAAATAGGGCTCTCGCCGGACAATCAAAAATCAACACAAAGCCTAGCACCAACACTGATAAGCTAACATATGAAAAGGGTAACAATTACATAAAGTTAAACTTCTATAATTTAACTCATACCTGTCACCACGTCAGCTTGTTTTATGGCCTCTTGCAGACCAAGATTATATACTCTAGGCTGGGCTGGAGCATGGTGGGATGCGGTTGACTCCATCGCCTTCCCTTTTTCATCATATGTTGCTCCAAGCTTCCTCTCGGACTTTGCACGTCCGCTCCAACATTCACGAGCAAAATGCCCCATCTTTCTACAGTTGTACCAAGCTCCTAGAACTTGACTTGTGGTTGCCCCCGTCGCAGAAGACGAAGGGGCTGAGTTCGAAGTCTTCAACTTCTTATTCCATCTGCGGAAACCTGACTTTGTATTTGGCACTTTGAACTTTGACTTCTTTTCCCCTGGGTCCTTCTTCTATAGCAATTTCATCGCGACCTTTTCCAATGACCGGACCGAATTGACCAAGGCTAGGAAGCCCTGCGCCTTAGGCCTAACAAGGAGTAGTTGTAGGTCGCCATGTAGACCCTCAAAGAATCGGTTGATCTTCCGCTCCTCCTTAGTAAACGTAGCACCAACATAACGACCCAACAGTGTAAACTCGTGGAGATACTCATCAACGCTTCTGCCTCCCTAAGTCAAACCAAGGTACTGGTTCTCTGTCTCAAGCTTCTTAGTAGAGGATAGATATCTGGCCAAGAACAACCTTGAGAATTCCTCCATAGGCAGATCCGCAAGTTGCCTTCCCACTAAGAGGTGAACCTCCAACTCGTCCCACCACAACCTCGCCTCACCAGCCAAAAGGAAGGTCGCTATGGTGGTCTTCTGCCACTCCTCAGTTTTTGTGGCCGTCAAGACTCTCTTTATCGTAGAGAGCCAATCCTTAGTTTGAGTTGGTGTTCCAATCCCGTCGAACACCAGAGGATTAAAGCTCATTATATGCTTGAGCTGGTTCTCCGTATCTCTCCTTCGTGCTACTTGATCAACTGCCACACATTCTACCACACCCGGCTCTGCCACCCTAATCGGTTCTTGCTCATTAACAAGTGGTGCATGGTGCATTTGACTTGCAGCTTCGGGATTTATCATAGCAAAAACTGCTTCAGCCACCAATCTGTTAGTTTCTGCTGAAGGGGGTGTTGTAGGCACGTCACTTGATGCACTACTTTCCGCCGATCGCGGACACTCTGATTGCCCAGCACCGCTCCTAGCTGCCTATAATAGCATAAACCCTTGATTAGGCGACAAACAGATTGCTAAAAACAATCATTGGAACACTCAGGTTTCTCAAAACAAGTGTATTTTTTCATTCCAAAGTGGACATTCATGGGTTCTTTTATGTTATAACGATGACTCACATACATGTGCTCACCACCCCTTAAAAGAATTCACCCACAAATTCAAATAAAGAAGACTGTCGTATGGCTCTGATACCAAAGTGTAACACCTCGTCCGTCGTATGACATATAACAGAAGATCCAGCTGGAACCCGATGCCATATACCACGGATAGTAGGAAGGGATACAAAAGAATATCAAAATTTAACTACAACTATTCGTCCTAACCCAGAGCATGCTAGCGGAAGCTTTTAAACAGTTTGAATGAACCCATAATTGAATAACAACTATCATGAATGTCCACTTACTACCAAAGGAATGAAATAACAAATACGCTGGAAAGTACTTGGCCTTATGGCCTTACAAAAGTTCACTTAACAACGTAATGTTTTACATACATCGGCTCGCAGGCCGGCCACACATGACAAAAGTAAAACAATAATTCGCTTTGGCCTTCGAGGGCCAGCTCAGCAACATGGGCTTCAGCCTGCTATTTGGTACTTGGCTCCGCAGCACCTGCAAGCAACATTCCATCGCATGGTTGCAAACAAAGCAACGTCAGCTAAAGCTGACCAAAATATAACGACCCTGCCCCTTACTCGGGACGGCGGTGCTCATTCACTATATTTCATTAGCCCAACTAAACAATAAAGTGCAAACACACTTCGCCATAGGTGTAGGCTCACACGGTCAAACACCCCGTACACTCAGGGCACATTATCGGTGAATCCGGTCAATTCCGTGGATTCACCACCATTCCCGGGATGGCAACATCGTGAGCACTTTAGTCTTTCTGACCACAGTCAAAGACTCCCGACTATGCCTATGGCCAGTCTCTCTTTTGGGTCTCTAGCACCAAACCACATAGCCCATGTCCGATTCCACTTGCCTGTTGCTCACTCCGCCTAGTCACCTTAAGACGTTCGTGCGGGCCAAGCTTCTCTCGGATACCAAAACATTCCCAAACATCACATTACCGAGTTATGTACAAGGCTGGCTCCTCGCCCACTAAGTTAGCAGAACTACGTTTCCGCTCAGTTTTCCGTGTGCGCCTTGGAGTTAATCCCCAAGGATCCCTGCTGCAATCTACCGTGTAGAAACCCAAAAACACAAAGCACAGAGTCTTCTCCGGCAAACCATACAATATGCAACATCACCGATCCAGACCAACACGTCCGGGTAGGCTTCACACACAATACCTATGTCCGTACTTTGATTCCGGACTCTATATGCAACACAAGGGGGACTATTCACATCTACGCCAAAGAACACCACACACTCACCGCACACTTGCGAGTGCGGGTTTCCTTATGAAAAAGAAAGAGAGCTTCACATGCTCAAGTAGAGAATCGTTACCCTTGTAGTTCACTTTTGAACCATGGGAATCTATCCGGATAGAAAGCTTTGCAAGGGAATTTCCTCCGCGGATCCGGTCTCGGTTCACGATTCGGTGCTCCGATGCTCCGCCGGCGGACAGATTCCTCCTCTTTCTTTCTCCTTGCTCTCTCCTCACTCTAACTCCTTATAAAGAGAATGCTTTAAGAGATAATGAGGAATTAATCCTCAATACCTGGCCTTAAAAAGATATGACCACATTTGGGTCGTTAGATCTTGATTAAAGAAAACAAACAGCTCAGATCCTCCCAAAATTTCTCAATCCTGGGCCGAACACGGCCTTTCACACGGCCGTGTCCCAGGCCGTGTGCCCCGATCCAGGCATGATCGTCGAGCACAGAAAAGGACATATGTCGAGACACACGCCCGTGTCTCAACTTGACACGCCCGTGTCGGGCCCCGACATGCCCGTAACCTAGGGGCGTATCACAAATAACCGCCACGCCAACTGTCACGTCCCTTAGTGAACACGGGTGGGGACACAGGTATGAACATGCCAGTCTCACAATTGACACGCCCGTGTCGCTACTGCTCAAAGCCGTATTTCCTGCCGTGTCCTTTTTTGGACACAGCCGGCCAACACAGAGAAAGACACAGCCCTGGACACGCTCGTGTACTAGGCCGTGTACCCCTATTTAGGCACCAAAATTCCTTAGAACACGACCAGTTCGATTACGATTTTTTGGGGCGTTACACCGCCACTAGCTCAACTACGCCAGCATGCACCGGGGCCACCAAAGTGTGTACTTGCCCTCTTGGCTGCACATTGATCATTGTGAATACAACTTCAACAACTAAATGGATTGTCTCGGTTGGAGGAGGCGTAGACACCTAAGAAGGTGCAGTACTTTCTACATAGTGTTGATTTTGAGACTGCTCTGCACCGCTCCTTGTCACATATAATTGCACAACACGCAATTTAGTGACTAATAAACATAGCAAACATCAAACAAAGGAACGCTCAGGCTCCACAAATAATGTGTTTAACAAGTTTCATGTGTATTTTTCATTCCTAAGTGAACATTCACCGGTGATTTTACGTCTTTAAGGTAACGCACCAACGTGTTCTTCACCCCTTTAAATAATTCGACCATGAATTCAGCGGACATGGACCGACAACTATAAGATTTGATACCAAATTGTAATACCCCATCCGTCACGAATAATATAACTAAAGGTCCGGTCAGGGCCCTATGCCATATTACACGAACAGACTAAAGGGATACGAAATGAAACCATAATTCCTTTATAATTTCAAACACACTCTAACACAAAGTTGCAAACTAGCGGAAGTATTAATGAGTTATAAACAACCACCTAATTAGGAATGTCCACTAACTGTAATAACCGGAAATGAAAAGATAAACACCAAAGAGTTTTGGCCTTAAGGCCTTACATCAATAAAGTTTCTCCAAAACAAAAGTGGATTCCATACATCGGCACACATGCTGGCAACACATAAAAAAATACCAAACATAAAAATTAGGCCTTCGAGTGCTAGCTCAAAAAAAGGGATTCATCCCACTACTTCCTGCTTGGCTCCGCAGCACCTGCACGCAAAACATTCCACCAAACGGTGATAAGCAAGGCAACGATCAGCTAAAGCTGACCAAATTATAACGACCCCACCCCTTTCTCGAGGTGGTGGTGCTTCTTCCCTGCAACTAATTACCATTTTTACATATTAAATATAAATGTGCAACTTAAGCACCATACATCACAGACGTTGGCGCAACCAGCCAAACATCTCGTGCACTCAGGGCACCTTAACTGTGTATCGGGTTTCCCCAAGTCCCACCTTTTGCCGTCATAGGCATATTATAGTGCATGAAGCACCCAAATGGTGAACTCTGCTAGTCTACCAACATTCTCAATCCCGGACTGGATGGTTCTGCTTGAGCATTGCTAGTCAGGCCTATAGCCTCGACTCACCCCTATATCAATGGCAATTGCCATGTACTTTAGGTCTATTTAGCCAAATGATATAGAGCGGGTACAGTTCGACTCTTTGCCTTTGCTAAACTCATCATGCCAATTAACGACAACGATGTGGGTCAACATGCCCTTTCCCGTACATGACATAATTCATGTTATGTTCCAAGTTTGGCACTCGCGACCACCAAAGTTGGGCACCCAAGGCGCGCAAAACAACACGCTAGCATACGGTCTCCGGGAGACCGGTTATGCACACATCACAACAAAAGCTCCCTGGGAGCTAATGCTAACGATACATCGATCCTATGCAAACGTTAGGGTGTTTCCTGGATCACACCTCCAGTACTAATTGCCACTCCGAGCAAACCCCCATTCTGAAACATTCAATTTCCATGGAGTCTTCTCCAGGAACTCACAAAAGATAACCAATCCAGATCACACCTCCGGATGGGCTTCACACAGCATGCCTAAAAAAGTACTTGAAAGTTTTTATTTTCATGGTAGCTTACAACCTAGGGGGGTGAATAGGTTGTATGACTGATTTTATTAGCTTTTGATTTTATCTTCTTTAGTACTTAATGTGTTGGCAGTAATTAGCTTTCAAGTACCTACACAAAGTAAACAACACAAAAGACACACAGATTTATAGTGGTTCCCCAACTTTTGGGTACATCCACTCTCCTCCCACCTTGCCAACTTCTTGTTAGTCAAGGCACTTCTCCAAAACTCTGCTCCACAGAGCTTACACCTCAGATCCCTCAGGATCTCTTAGTCTCCTCCAAGACCTACAGTTTGGCCACAAAGGCCAGCAACTCAGTGATCAGTATATCACTTACCTCAGGCCAAAGGTCCTACACTCAGGCTGGGAGGACAACCCTACCTCAGATCCACTAGGGATCCTACCTCAGACCCAAAGGTCCTTCACTCAGAGAGTATTCCTCTCCTAAAACTCAGTGATCAATTGACCACTACCTCAGATCCAAACTGGATCCTACAGCTCGGGAAAATTTTCCCTACCTCAGGATCAAAGAGCCCTACAACTTAGATCCAAAAGGATCCTACTAGAGTGTAATATATTTATATTTATCACAGAGAAATTTCTCTATGACAGCCCCTTGAGCTGAGTTATCTCAGCTCAAACTTTCTTCACAGCTACAAGGATCTTGAGCTGGAAGTGTCTAGCAGTAAACTGCTCTGCTTCCTCTTCCTTCCCAAGACAGAGTCAGCCACTTTATTCTTTCTTCTTCTCAGCTTCAGAAGTAGATCTTTAGTTTTGACCATGTTGAACTAAGAAGCCACTTGATCTGTAGAAACTTCTTCATTTTTTCTACTTCTCCCTCAGAAGTAAGCCTTCTGACCTTGTCGGTGCAGGTGAAGATGACACCGGCTAACTTACCATCTTTTCCTCAAAGGTTTGCTCTGAAGGATGGTAAAAGCTTTACCACTTGAGGGGATAGATCTATTTAACTCGAAGGGGGGGGGGGGTGAATAGAGTATTTTAAAACTGAATTGGTTTTATAGCAGAATTAAAAAAAAAATAGTGATATATATAACTTAAGAGAGTGCAGGAAAGAAAAACTAACTAACACAGCACACAACACACAACAATAAGAAAATAGGAAGCAATCCAGACGACACAAGAAATTTATAGTGGTTCCCCTAAACTTGGGTGCTTCCACTCTTCTGCCACCCTGGTAGGAATCCACTACAGGTTTTGGATTAGGTGCCCTGTCACCAATAAGTTTTTGATCAGGTGCCCTGTCACCAATAGGTTTTTTCTCAGGTGCCCTGTCACCACAAGATCTATTTGAAGGGAGATCTCACAAACCTTTAGGCTTTTGATCAGGTGCCCCAAAACCAACATAAGTCTTTTGTTAAGGAGACTTAAGAACCAGGTGGTTAACTTTTGAAGGAAGTTAAAACCCTGTGTACAGTGGGGTAAAAAGAATATGATATTGTCTTCCTTTTCTCACACAGCTAGAAGACTTTAGTGGATTGTTTGATGATGTCAAAGCTCCCCCTGAGATGATAATGTTCAGGAATTTGCTGGAAGCTTTGCAGGGTGTAGGTCTTCTTTGATGAACTCCAGAAGCTTTTAGACTGATTGTGTTTTGATGTCTCTTGAAAGCTTGGTGAAGAGTTGCAGATTGATGAAGACTGTATGAGTATGAAGACTGAATGAATTTCTTCTGTCTGTTTGTCTGTATCTCCTTGGTGAATTCTCTTCTCCTTTTTATGTTTTCTGCAGAAATTCTATGTTTGAATTTGAATTCTTCTCCATGATTAACTGCAGAAATATTGGAACTTGGACAAACGACTAGAAGGGTAATAAATTGATTCCTTAACTGTCCCAATTATTAAGCTGAATATTAACTCTGTGAAATCCAGTAATTAATACTGCCAATGAACGACTATATTCATAAGAATATATGCAATTAATTATGCAGAGCAATATAAACAATAATATATTATATAAGCCTTGGTCAATCTGAAGAAATAACTGCAGAGAATAGAAAATAATAAACTGACGGATTTTTTCAACCTGAACTCTAAGTTCATCGAGTTGAGAAATCATCTTCATTGAGCCGAGATCAGAGAAAGTTGATCTGGAAGAATAAACTGTCAAAGCTGGGCTCCAAGTTCGTCGACTAGAGATAGAAGTTTGTCGAGCTGAGAACTTGAGAGAAGAGAGAAGATCGTCGACTTGATCTCTAAGTTCGTTGAGCTCAACTCAGAGTAGGGACTCTGAGTTCGTCGATCTGTGATTGACGATCGTCGAGCTGAATTCAAAGATCGTCGAGCTGAGTTTGAAGAACTTCGAACTGATTTTCTGAACTCTTAAAGACTGTCATTCTTCTAAGTCTGGATCTCTGATTTATTCTGAGGGCTGGATCAATGATTGACTAACCTAGTCAGAATGACCTACACCTAACAAAATGACCCTAGGCTATACATAAAGGGTCAAAAACCTAATAGTGAACCTAGCCCAAATCCAAACTAGGGATCCAACAATCTCCCCCTATTTGGGTGAGGTCACTATGAATAACAGAAAAGAGAAAATCACAAAGCATAAAAGATATCTGGCAGAATTTAAAATTGTTCAGCAGATATATATATATACATCAAGTTCTTTGTGACAAATTAATCAAAACAAATAGTTCAGAAAAAAAAGCTAATCAGAAAACTATTTAGACTTATTAAACTTGTCTTTCTCTGATGGCTGTTTGAAAATGATTTCCATGTTGGGATTTGCTACTTCGCTTTTAGACATAGTCATGTCAGCTGCTCCGATGATATTGCCTGAAGTTGCTCTTGGAACAACTGCCTCTGGATGTAAACTCATATAAGCATCAACATTAAAAAAGTGTTTAGCTTTGTCATACCTTTTTAATTCTTCTCTTCTGTAAGAAGACATTGTGGTACATTGAGAAGCATCTTTCCCATCTTCTTTAGTTTTATTTATCTGAGAGAGTCCAACCAGCTCTTGAAATCTAGCCATTCTAGAGATGTTTTCCTGTTCTGGATCAACAAAAGGAACTGGTGGAGAGTAAGGTCTTTCAGGAGATGCTTTATCAGGTTGATCATCTTTAGATATTTTCTATTGCCCGCTGTGCTTCTAGCATTGCTATTGCTGCCTGCTGCTGTTGGAATGGTATTATTGTTGCCAGTTGCTGGAAGATTTAGACTGATGAGAAGATGTTGCTTTTTGAACCTGAGAAATGCTTCTAGAGGATCCTGCTGCAGGAGGAGGAGGAAGAGGACCTCTCCTGAATTTAGGAGGTGGAGAGTACCTCCTGCTCTACTACCTGGCTTTTTGCTCATTCTTGGAATACCTCATCCAGTTTGGGGTATCTAGAGTGAGTGTAATATTATGCAAGATATAATATGGAACATCAATAGATGGATTTGGCTTAGGGACAACCTTTGGAGGAGCGGTTTTAGCAGGAGCCTTTCTTTTCTTTGAAATTTTATTATCAGTCATCTGACTCATTATCAACATCGTCATCTTGAGAAGAATTTTCAAGATTGTCATACAGAGCATCCAGTTGTTTTAGCAAATCAGCTGAGATTCCAGGAATCTGTGGCTGTGCTAGGCTTGTTGGCTCTGCAGAGATTTCTGTAGCAGTCTGAATATTTCCTGCTTCTTCTTCCATGTCAGCAAACAAAATGTTATCCAGGTCTGGCATAGGAGATTCACATCAGCCAAAGTTTGGTGGACAGAATGCCTTAGGCTTAGAAGCTGGTTCAATAATATTTTCAACAACAAAACTTGCCTTTAGTTATTCTGTAACTTCAAAACTTATTGGAGTAGTATAAACTACATTAACTCTAGAATTCTGTACATCAGAACATGGTAAAATA
The DNA here is from genome assembly GCA_039583875.1 of Platanthera guangdongensis. Lineage (NCBI taxonomy): Eukaryota > Viridiplantae > Streptophyta > Magnoliopsida > Asparagales > Orchidaceae > Platanthera > Platanthera guangdongensis. The sequence goes on along the minus strand of CM077159.1, from coordinate 122,767,691 downwards.
CTTTTGTAAGCTAGATTAAAATAATTCAATAAAGAATCTTGATCAACTGTGGGATTTATAATGAAATCACCAGCAGTGGTTATTTCTGCAACTGAATCAGCCAAGTCAGTATCAGAATCAATTATATCTATTATTTTAGATGGAGGGGATGTATCTACTGAATCATCAATCATGTTAGAAGTTGATGCTACTGCTACTACTGTAAGAGGAGGAACTGGAGCTTCTTCATAGAACATCTCCCCCTGGTTGGATTCAAAGGGTCCTGAAGCCAGTCCTCTTGAAGAAGGAACCGAAGAGAGAGCAGCAAGACTGGTAGCGAGAGAAATGATAGAAGTAGAGATAGGAGCAATAGCATTTTCTATTAGTTACTCAAGAGTGGGAGAGATGAAAGCAAGAAGATCATGGGCAATGTCAGAGAAATTGAGGTAGAGAGGTTTAGGAGCAGAGGTGGTGTAAGGGGTGTGATGTCCACAGTTTGAACACATAGAGAAAGCATGAGAGAAGTCTGTGTGGGTGTATTCTGGAAATGTGGAAGGAGGGTTGGATGGAATTTTAGTGGTAAAGGTAGGAACTGTGGTAGTGGGTGTGGAGGTGGGTTCTTGAACTGGAGAGTGACGTGGAGATGGTGGAGGAGGAGACAGTAGATTGAAAGATGGATGTAAGGACGTAGATGGAATGTCAGATACAAGAGTTGGAGGTGGAGATTGAGGAGGTGGAGGTGGAATATCCTCATGAATGATGGTGGGAGAATGTGTAGGTGATGGTTGAAGAAGAGGTGAAAGTGGTCGTTGTTGTTGTTGTGGAGGTGAAGGAATGCTGGTGGATGGAGGAATTTCTTTAGGAGGTGGTGGAGAGGCTGTAGCTGCCCTTATGTTCTCAGAAGTCTTGGAGGAAGAGGAGGCCCTAGAGTGCTTTGTAATGGTCCTCTCTCATCTGCCAAATAAGGCAGATGTTGGGTACATTGGTCAAATGTACCTAATTTGAAGAAGCCTCACCTAACTCAATGATATACATCATAATGTATTTGATGTTTGTTTGAGTTACTTGTGCAGGTTAGGTATTCACTGGACTGAAGCTAAAAGTTTCTAAGTCCATGTGTCGACACCCAGAGGGAAAGTGTCGACACCTGAGAAAGCTTGTGTCGACACCCAGACAAGCAGTGTCGACACTTGGAGTAATTGTGTCGACACCTGAGAAGAAGAGTCGACACCAGACAGAAAGTGTCGACACTTGGAGCTGTGTCGACACTCAGTGAAGAAGAATACAGAAAAGCTGTGTCGACACTTAGCAGAAGTGTCGACACCTAGAAGAGCTGAGTCTACATCAGAAAGTGTCGACACTTGGAGTTGTGTCGACACTCGGCAAAATTCTGCAGAGACTAAGGACAAGTGTCGACACTCAACATAATGTGTCGACACTCAATCAGCAGAGTCAACATATGAAGAATGTGTCGACACTCAGCACAATGTGTCGACACACACTCAAAGGAGTCAACACTTGAAGTATGTGTCGACACTCAGCACAATGTGTCGACACACAACCAGAAGAGTCAACACTTGAAGAAAGTGTCGACACCCAGCACAATGTGTCGACACTTAGTTGAAGACTCTACACTTGAAGAAAGTGTCGACACAAGGAGCTGTGTCGACACTTAGCAAAGAACAGAAAAGTTTACAAAATATTCTAAGTACAAGTGTCGACACTAAGGGAATGTGTCGACACTCAGCTGAAGAAACAAAATTGAAGACTTGTGTCGACACCAAGAAGCAGTGTCGACACTTGACAGTTTCAACACATAAAGATGTGTCGACACAAAGGAGATGTGTCGACACTTAGAAGAATTCAACAAGTTACAGAAGATCAAGTACTTGTGTCGACACTTAATTTCAGTGTCGATACTTGAAGAAGAATCTGTGTCGAGACATACAAGGAGTTGTGTCGACACCTTGTAGACTTGTGTCGACACTTACACAACATGTGTCGACACTTGGTCTATAAGTGTCGACACTTAAGAATAGAAAGTCTCGACACTATCTGACAGTTAGAGAATTTCAAGAAGTGACTGGTTGATATGACAGCTGCCGATCCAGCCGGTCTACAGCAACTGTCAGGGAAGTCAGAAGTCTGTTATGAACCGGACCAGCCGGTTACCATGAAGAATGTCTATAAATAGGCACAGACTGTTTACAGAAAAAGAAGATGTTGTGGTTGTTGTTGTTGAAGACTTTTTGAAGTAATTGATCAGATTATTCAAGTAATCAGAATAGTGGTACACAGAGTATCAACACAAGAAGATCTGGCAGTCCAACTGCAGATCTAAGAAGTTGGAGAGAGAGAGCTCCAATCAAGAATTCAGTCTTTGGAACTAAGGCTGAGAAGAAGGATTCAGAATCATCTGGATCTCAAGAAGCAGAGGTCAAGGATCAACTGCAGAGGATTCAGACTAATTCAGTTCTACTCAAGAAGCTTTGAAGGAAGCTAAGTCAGTTTGGATCTAGCTGAGTTCTTCCAAGAACTCTTCAAGAAACTCTCAACTCCTCTCTTATTTTCTGAGTTGTAGAGTTAGTTATTGTAATTCAATTTTAACTTGTAGGATCCATTGGATCTGAGTGAATTGTAAGCCTATATTATAAAGGCTGAGGGTAGGGCTTGGTTGCCTGAGTGTAGGAGTTGAAGAACTCTGAGTGTAGGCCTTAATTGGCTGAGTGTAGGCCTTGATTGGCTGAGTGTAGGCCTGGGTGGCTGAGTGTAGGCCTTGGTGGCTGATTGTAAGGCTTTGGGCCTGAGGTGTAGGAACCTAGTTGGGTTCTGAGATAGTGGAGAAGTTTGGCCGAATCTAGTACACTGCTAGATAGGCGAAGGGGGAAAGTGGATGTACCCAAAGATTGGGGAACCACTATAAATTTGTGTGTCTGCTGTGCTGTGCTGTGCTGTGGATTAGCAGTTTATATTTTGTTATTGCTGTTAGCTGTAGAAATCTGTGAGATAACTGTTTTCCTGCCAACAAAGTTTTAAAAAGGTTTAGGTCACCTATTCACCCCCCCTCTAGGTGTTTAGGTACCATATCTTTCAAGTGGTATCAAAGCGAGGTTCCTTAAAACAAGGACTAACAGTCTAAGGAGATCCTGTTTGGCAGAAACAGTCTAAGTCAGAAAACAGATTCAAGAAATTCAAGAACTTCAAGAAACATGGGTTCTTATGAGAATCACAAAGAGTTGGGTTCCATGAAGTTACCCATATGCAGGAAGGAGATCTTTGGAATCTGGAAAGAGAGGGTAAGGCTATTTATGGAAGCCTCTGACCCTAGAATATACATCACAGTAAAGGAAGGGCCTTATGTGCCAATGAAGATTTCAGTACTGGATGCAAATCAGAGGACTCCAAAGGATTTCTCTGAGATGACCAAGGATGAAATTGTTCTAGCCACCATGGACAAGAGGGCACAGAACATAATAGTGAGTGTCATTGATGATGCCACCTTCCAGAACTTAATTCACTGTAAGACAACAAAAGAGATGTGGGACACTCTTATAGTGTATATGGAAGGATCTGAAGAAGTTAGGCAAGATAGGAAGTCCTTGCTTAATCAAGAGTATGAGAGCTTTAGGCAAGGAAGAGGAGATAGCATCACTGAATGCTACAAGAAGTTCTATAGAATTGTTAATGAACTCATGTCCTATGGAAGAGAGTTCACTAACTATGAATTGAATGATAAGTTCTTAAGGTCCCTAACCAAAGATTGGGACACCAAGATCTGTGCCATCAGAGAAATGGCAAAGTTGGGAGAAATTCCTCCTCCCACACTGTTTGGCAAGTTGTTGTCTTATGAGATGCAGCTGTCAGTGAGAAAAGAGGAGGAAAAATCAACAAGGACTGAGCACAGGGAAAGGACTGTTGCCTTCAAGTCAGAAGTACCTAGAAAGGGCAGGACTAAGTCATCAACTCCTCCTCCAGAGGTAGTTGAATCAGAATCTGATGAGTCTGTTAGTACAAAGTCTACAAGCAGTGAAAGTGATGAAGACTTTGCTGCATTCACCAGACATTTTCAAAAATTCCTGAAGAAGAAACAGTGGAGGTCCAGACCTTCATTTTCCAAAGGGAAAGAAGTCCAGTATCAGGAGAAGAAGCCTTCAAAGAAGGACAAGAAAAAGACAAAGACTAGCAAGGCAACTGGGTCTAAGATAGTGTGTTACTGCTGCAATAGACAGGGTCATGTTATTGCAGATTGTCCCGAGAGAAGAAAAGAATCCAGTGACAAAAAGAAGACTCACTTCAAAGGAAAGAAGGAGAAGTCCTTTGTTGCAAAGAATGAGAAGACTCTTTCAGACATTTCTTCTTCAGACACTGAGACAGATGCTGAAGCCTACATAGGGCTATTTGCTGAAGAAGAAGAAGAGTTTATGCAGATCATGGAATCAATCTATGAACAAGAAGAGTGTCAGTGCCAAGGACTGATGGCATTGACTGAAAGTACCAAAATCCTGGAGCAGCCAGGACCTAGTCAGGTACAAAGTCCTACTCAAAGTTCAGATTCCAGTTCTAGTTCAGAGTCAGATTCATCTTCATCAAGTAATGGAAGTGTTTCTGAATCTGAGGGAGATATTCATCAGCTCTTAGATGAATATAAAGTACTGTTGCAAGCCTATAAGAAAAGCAAGACCCTAGCCAAAAGTCAGGCAAAGGAGATTGCTGATCTCAAGGCAGCTGCAACAGATTTTGAGAAGAAATTTGATCAAAAGCTCAATGAGGTAGCCAGGCTGAAACACATTACTGTGATTCAGATGGGAACTATCACCTATAAAAATGATCAAATTAAGAGACTGGAGATCAATCTTCAGAAGGAAAGAGAGCTAGTTGCTAGGTTTTCAAAACCTAAATCAGTGCTACCCTTGATTGATGAATTTGTTCATCATAAAGAAAAGGCTGGACTGGGTTTTATTAAACCAGCTAGGACTGTTCAGGATCAGTCCAAGTCCAAGGGCAAGGCCCCAACATTCAATAAGACAGCTGCAGTTAAGACAGCAAAGTCTGTACCTAAGCAAAGGTACAATAAGTTTGAATGTTGGTGTTGTGGCAAGGTTGGCCACTTTGCCTTGGACTGTTGGCACAATGCAAGTACCAATGGGAGTAGCAAGCTACCTGGTGGAAAGCCAGTAGGTAGCTGTGTCATGTTGCAAACTAACAATCACCAAGGACCCAAGTTTATTTTGGGTTCTAAGGTTCATTAATTTGTTTTGCAGGTGAATCCAAGTGACCATACCCCTACATGGTACTTGGACAGTGGATGTTCCAGACACATGACTGGAACTAGGGGACTACTGAAGGACTATATTCCAATCAAAAATGGTCCTAAAGTGACCTTTGGTGGTTCTGAAAAAGGAATCATCAAAGGGTTTGGTAACATTTCTTCAAACCTTGTTACCATTACTCAAGTGGCTTATGTTAAAGGGTTGAAACACAACCTTATAAGTATAAGTCAGTTAAGTGATGTAGGGTATGACATCTCATTTGTTAAAAATGGTTGTCATATCAAGAGGTCAAGTGATCAAGAGATCATTTTGACAGGATATAGAAAGAGGAATGTCTACTGTCTAGACATCATGATTGAGAACAATGGTTCTCCTGTTTGTCTTGTAGCTGATGAGACAGTCTCTCATTGTGTCAAGTGGCACAAGAGGCTAGCTCATCTTAACTACAAGACTATTAGCAAACTCTTTAGCAAAGAGTTAGTGAGGAATGGTCCTCAAGTTAAGTGTGTTAAAGATGGCATTTGCTCAGCTTGTCAAAAGGGCAAGCAGACCAAATCCACCTTTAAAAGCATTGAGAACAAAGATGCTGTGAGGTGCTTATACCTTTTGCATATGGATCTCTTTGGTCCAATGCCAGTTCACAGCTTAGGTAGGAAGGTCTATACCTTTGTAGTTGTTGATGACTACTCAAGGTTTTCCTGGGTGTTCTTCTTAAGGCAGAAATCTGAAACACCTAGTGTCTTCTACAGCTTTGTCAAGCAAATTCAGAATGAACTAAATAATACTGTGGTCAAAATTAGAAGTGACCATGGTACTGAGTTTCAATCTGAAAGCATGACAAAATTATGTGAAGACTTTGGGATATTTCAAGAATTCTCTTCACCTAGAACACCTCAGCAAAATGGCATTGCTGAGAGGAAGAATAGAACCTTGATATAGGCTGGTAGAACCCTACTTAGTGATACATCACTGCCTGAGTATTTCTGGGCTGAAGCAGTTAACACTGCATGCCATGTGATAAATAGGGCTACCATCACTAAAAGGTTAAATAAGACCCCCTATGAAGTTGTGAAAGGCAGGAAACCAAACCTATCCTATTTCAGGATTTTTGGTTGCAAATGCTTCATACTTAACAAAGGGAAGTCTTACTTAACTAAGTTTGCTGCCAAGTCCCAAGAGGGAGTGTTTGTTGGGTACAGCAATAATAGTAAGGCTTATAGAGTCTACAACTTGACTACACAAGTTGTAGAGGAGTCTGTGCATGTAGTTTTTGATGAGACAAAACTTATTAACAATGAGTTGTCTAGTAGTGTGTGCAGCCCCACAGGTCTTACTAAGAAGATGGACAAGCTAACCATAGAAGATGTACCTGCTGCAAGACAGCAAGTAGAAGAAGATAGCTTATGTCCAGGGGGAGAACTACATGTACCAGGAGCTAAAGAAGTACAAGGAACTCAGCATGATGAAGATGCTGTAGAAGTACAACCAGAAGTAAGGATGCCTCCAGCCAACTGGCATCTAAGAGATCATCCAGTAGAGCTGATTATTGGAGATCCAAGACAAGGAGTTCAGACAAGGAGCAGAAATCAGAATGCTGAAGTATATTCAAGTTTTCTGTCTCAAATAGAACCAAAGAAATTTGAAGAAGCTATACAAGATCCACAGTGGACTGAAGCAATGCAGGAAGAGCTTAATCAGTTCAAAAGGTGCAAGGTTTGGGACCTGGTTCCAAAGCCTAAAGATCACAATGTGATAGGAACAAAGTGGATCTACAGGAATAAGTTAGATGAACAAGGGATCATCATAAAGAATAAAGCAAGACTGGTTGCAAAAGGATATAGGCAAGAAGAAGGTATTGATTTTGATCAAACCTTTGCCCCAGTAGCCAGACTGGAGGCCATAAGGATGTTCTTGGCCTATGCAACCTATCAAGGATTCAAGGTATACCAAATGGATGTGAAGTCAGCATTCCTAAATGGTATTCTAAAGGAAGAAGTATATGTGGAGCAGCCTTCAGGTTTTGTTGATCCAACTCAACCTCATTATGTCTATAGACTTAGGAAAGCATTGTATGGGTTAAAACAAGCTCCTAGAGCTTGGTATGAAACCCTATCTAGTTTCCTCATTGAGAACAAGTTCACAAGGGGGAAAATAGATAAGACTCTATTCCTTAGGGAATCTAGAGGCAAAGTCATACTTGTCCAAATATATGTAGATGACATTATATTTGGGTCTACTGAAAGTAGCCTTTGCAAAAAGTTTGCAAAGCTTATGCAAAGTCAATTTGAGATGAGTAGTATGGGAGAACTGAAGTTTTTCTTGGGTCTCCAAGTTAAACAGACTGAAAGTGGCTTGTCCATATGTCAGTCCAAGTTCACCCTAGAACTCATAAGGAAATATGGTATGGATACATCCAGTACCATGAAGACTCCTATGGGGTCAAGTATGTCTCTTAGCAAGGATGATGCAGGGAAACCTGTAGATGAAACCTTGTATAGAGGGATAGTTGGCTCCCTACTATACTTGACTGCTAGTAGGCCTGACATTATGTATGCTACATGTGTTTGTGCCAGGTATCAAGCCTGCCATAAAGAGTCTCACTTGACTACAGTCAAGATAATTTTGAGATATCTAAAGGGCACTCCCTATCTAGGCCTCTGGTACCCTAGGAATGGAGATTTTGATCTAACAGGTTATACAGATGCAGACTTTGCAGGATGCAAAGAGGATAGAAAGAGCACAACTGGAACCTGTCAATTCCTAGGTGGAAGAATAATTTCATGGAGCAACAAAAAGCAGACTAGTGTGGCTATCTCCACAGCTGAGTCAGAATATGTAGCTGCAGGAAGTTGCTGTGCTCAACTTCTATGGATTCAACATCAGCTAGTTGACTATGGATTTCAGGTAAGTAGAACTCCACTTTACTGTGATTCTACAAGTGCTATTTCAATAGCTAACAACCCTGTATCTCATAGTAGAACTAAACATATTGAGATTAAATATCACTTTCTTAGGGAGCATGTAGAAAGAAATGATATTGCACTTGAATATGTTAAAACTGATAATCAGATAGCTGATATGTTTACTAAGCCCTTAGAAGAAGCTAAGTTCAATAGGTTCAAAATTGAACTAGGTATGATAAACTTAGACTAAGTTTACAGAACTAAAAAAATTGGCTAAGTAAAAAGGTGTCGACATATAGACAAGTCTATGTCGACACAGAATAAAAGTGTCGACACTTTAGGAAAATGGTGTCGACACATATAGGAAGTTGGTGTCGACACTTCAGAATGTTAGTGTCGACACATGTCGAGTAGGTGTCGACACATCCAATGTGGTGTCGACACTTAAGTTTTACTTAGAATTTTCTAAGTAAAGTCTCGACTATTCGTCGAGTAGAGTGGTGTCGACACATAAACATGTGTCGACACATAAAATCTGTTGACTAAAGTTGTGTCGACACATGAGTGTCGAGACATTATAAGTCAGTGTCGACACTTATTGCCAGTATCGACACATCTTTAGTAATCCATCCCGCCTGTTCGTCTTCAAACCAGAAAGGTATAAATAGGATTCTGTCTTTGTTTGTCGACACGCTTTTAGAGTTTCGAGACCAAACTACTGTGTCGACATTTCTCTTTTCTAAAGACTAATTCTACAAACCCTAATGGCTCCCAAGCTCGAGGAGAACGTCAATGAAGGCTATGAACTGGTTCGTGGCGCGTTCGACGATGGCGATCAAGAAATCAAATCGGTGGTAACCCTAGTCACCGATTCTGGATTAGAGTACTTGGTTTCAGAACCAACCAAAATATGGAAGAAGGAAGTTCTTGAATTCCTTACTGGAGCTTCTGTAGATGACTCAGGTTACAGAATCAAATCAAGAGTGCATGGAACCAAGGTCAAGATTTCACCCAAAATTCTGAGAAAGGTACTTCAGCTACCTAAAATTCAAGCAGAAGAGGAAGTGACTACATCTAAGACCAGGGAAGCACTTACCTGGTGTGGTCTAGATCCTAAGATGAAGATAGGATCTGTATTCAACAGGAAAGGAATGAATAACCAAGGAAAATTCCTGTCTGAAATTGTGGGTAAAGTTATACTCAGCAAGACTGGAGGGCATGACAGGGTGTCAGCCTCCATGTTCAGTGTTATGACCAGAATTATCTTCAACCTAAAAACAGACTGGTCCATGGTTGTGTATGAGAAAATTAAGGAGAGTCTGAAGAAGCCCAATCTGGGCAGAATACTAAGTCTCTACCTGGCTGGTACAATACCAGAGGTAATGAGCAATGCTGCTGGTACTAAAATCAATCACATGAGAAGGATGGATCAAAGGATATTTTCCAGGTGGGAAAGGGTACTATCTAAGGAAATACCTACCCCAGAGAAGCAAGTTTCTAAGAAAGATTCACCTCCAAAGAAGAAGAGGAAGATAGCTCCTGTGACACAGGAGTCCTCCAACAGTTCAGGTAGTGAAGAACAAGTTGTTTTCACTCCTGATAGTCAAGAGGAAGTGGCTGCAGAGAAGTCTCCTGCTCCTCAAGAGACAGCTGAAATCCAGGGGGAGCTGCCTCCAGCTAGCCCCAAGTATAAGGATCCAAGCCAGGGGGAGCTTCCAGCAGTAGAAGAACCATCTACTCTGGACAGTGAGCAAGCCACAGTCATTATCCAAGAGGTACTCACTGACTTAAAAACTTTAGACTATACTATAGAAGATGCTAATTTGTTTGATGTTCATCAGCAAACTCAGCTAGACATACCAGTTCCAGATGTTGTTTTAGAAGACAAATCTGCTGAACAAGAAGTGGTACCTGAGTCAGTGGATGAAGAACAAAGACTATCTCCAGCTCCATCCCCTCATGAATATACTATGGAAGATTTGTTTCTGAATTTAGATCAAGATGACTTTGACATGGATAAAGTTGCTGCTGCTGAAGAGAAGGGTGCTGCTGCTGAGGGGGAGCACATAACAGTTCTGGAAGAGCCTTTAAGGCTAGACACTGAGAAGGCACTAGATGTGCAAGCTGAAAAACCACAAAGCCCTAAGGATAGGGTAGAGATTGCCAGCACCTCTGCCTCTGAAGATGAGGAGAGTGCTAGGGCTAAGAAGAAGAAATTATTTGTCTTCAAAAGAAGAAGTCAGAGCTACAAGAAAGCTCTACAATCCATTGCCCCACAGCCCATAGTTCAACAAGCTCCAACTGCTGACTATAGTGCTTTACTGATTGCACTACAGATCAAGCTGGATGAGCAAAGGAAGGCTATAGAGACTTATGTTGATGAAGGGCACAAGTCCCTACAATTTGATCTGGCATAGGAAATCAAGTCCATAAGGTTTGAAATGAACCTTAATAAAAAGGAGATGACTGAATGTTTTTCCAAGGGTGGTAATGCAGTGGTCTATCTGGCAACCCACCAAGAGAAGATAAAGTCTCAAGTAGATGATATAGCACTGAAGCAAGGCTATGTGCTGGAAAATCAATTAAGGATGAATGATAATTTGACTGCATCCCACAATGCTATAGTCACTGAACTGAAGAATAAGACTGCTGAACCTTCAACATCATCTGCTGCAGTTAAGGCTGAATTTGATAAAGTATTTCAAGAAGAAATTGCTGCTATCAAGACTGCAATCAAGGATTCACAGAAGGTCATTTATGAACAGCTTACAAAGCTTAGACCTTATTTTAAAGATGGGATCAGGTATTTGGACAGTCAGATCAGATTCTAAAAGGATGATGTCAGAGACCATGTTGCACAAGAAGTCATAAAGGGGGAGAGGGTGTTAGTCAAAGCTAGCTCTGACCATGCCAAATGGATATCTAACTCCATCAGAGCTACACTGGGCTATCCTCCCCTGTGTGATGATGATAATGTTGCTGAATCAGGAATTCAAAGTGCATATCTTGGAGGTGAGCAACAGGAAGTAGCTCAGGTGATCTATCCACCTACAGATTTTGACATGGTTCATGCAGAAGTCAGCACAATGTATAGTCCACCTGCTGGAAAGTCTAATGTTGTTCTGGAAAAGGTTGTTCAACCTGTTACAGCAGCTATGCAAGAGGCTTTGGACAAAGAAGAAGAGACAAGGCTGTCAAAGAAGAGGTTTAGGGAATTAGCAGAACAAAAGCCAGATTTTGAACAGTGGAGCCCTACCTCTAGAAATATCATTCTCACTACCTGGAAAGCTGCTAAAGACAACACTACTGATAGAAACAAGTGGTTCTCAGAAGCTGAATGGAGGAAGCATGAGATCAGGCAGGAAGCCATTGTCCAGTATAGAAGGAAGGCTAAGTTAGGAAAGCTACCTCCTACAGCTGTGGAGCCTAGCAAGTACTTTCCTAAGCCCTATCATTACTTTGAGAGGCAAAAGATCAAGGCTGATAAGCTCGATCTCAAAGGAAAGAAGACTGCTGATACTGAGCCTGCTGCTGCTGCTGCTGTAAAGGCCAAAGTACAAGCTGGGAAAGGAATAGTTATAAAAGAACCTGATCAGAACTAGACTAAGATTAGACTAAGAAACATTGTTGTAATCTTTTACATATGAAATATTTTTGTAAAACAATGGAAATGTATTAAAACAATGTTAGAACAATTTTTGATAAATATATCTCATGATTGTTCAGAAGCATGTGTCTATTTCTTGTCTGTTCTGCAATGTTTAATGAGTATACATGTGTGCTTTATTACATGTTTAAGTTTACCCTGTTGACATATACCTGCTTTACATCATTTTCTAATTTTTAATTATGAGTGGTGTATATCATTGACTAAGGGTTATGACTTCTCCAAATAGGGGGAGATTGTTGGGTACATTGGTCAAATGTACCTGATTTGAAGAAGCCTCACCTAACTCAATGATATACATCATAATGTATTTGATGTTTGTTTGAGTTACTTGTGCAGGTTAGGTATTCACTGGACTGAAGCTAAAAGTTTCTAAGTCCATGTGTCGACACCCAGAGGGAAAGTGTCGACACCTGAGAAAGCTTGTGTCGACACCCAGACAAGCAGTGTCGACACTTGGAGTAATTGTGTCGACACCTGAGAAGAAGAGTCGACACCAGACAGAAAGTGTCGACACTTGGAGCTGTGTCGACACTCAGTGAAGAAGAATGCAGAAAAGCTGTGTCGACACTTAGCAGAAGTGTCGACACCTAGAAGAGCTGAGTCTACATCAGAAAGTGTCGACACTTGGAGTTGTGTCGACACTCAGCAAAATTCAGCAGAGACTAAGGACAAGTGTCGACACTCAACACAATGTGTCGACACTCAATCAGCAGAGTCAACATATGAAGAATGTGTCGACACTCAGCACAATGTGTCGACACACACTCAAAGGAGTCAACACTTGAAGTATGTGTCGACACTCAGCACAATGTGTCGACACACAACCAGAAGAGTCAACACTTGAAGAAAGTGTCGACACCCAGCACAATGTGTCGACACTTAGTTGAAGACTCTACACTTGAAGAAAGTGTCGACACAAGGAGCTGTGTCGACACTTAGCAAAGAACAGAAAAGTTTACAAAATATTCTAAGTACAAGTGTCGACACTAAGGGAATGTGTCGACACTCAGCAGAAGAAACAAAATTGAAGACTTGTGTCGACACCAAGAAGCAGTGTCGACACTTGACAGTTTCAACACATAAAGATGTGTCGACACAAAGGAGATGTGTCGACACTTAGAAGAATTCAACAAGTTACAGAAGATCAAGTACTTGTGTCGACACTTAATTTCAGTGTCGACACTTGAAGAAGAATCTGTGTCGAGACATACAAGGAGTTGTGTCGACACCTTGTAGACTTGTGTCGACACTTACACAACATGTGTCGACACTTGGTCTATAAGTGTCGACACTTAAGAACAGAAAGTCTCGACACTATCTGACAGTTAGAGAATTTCAAGAAGTGACTGGTTGATATGACAGCTGCCGATCCAGCCGGTCTACAGCAACTGTCAGGGAAGTCAGAAGTCTGTTATGAACCGGACCAGCCGGTTACCATGAAGAATGTCTATAAATAGGCACAGACTGTTTACAGAAAAAGAAGGTGTTGTGGTTGTTGTTGTTGAAGACTTTTTGAAGTAATTGATCAGATTATTCAAGTAATCAGAATAGTGGTACACAGAGTATCAACACAAGAAGATCTGGCAGTCCAACTGCAGATCTAAGAAGTTGGAGAGAGAGAGCTCCAATCAAGAATTCAGTCTTTGGAACTAAGGCTGAGAAGAAGGATTCAGAATCATCTGGATCTCAAGAAGCAGAGGTCAAGGATCAACTGCAGAGGATTCAGACTAATTCAGTTCTACTCAAGAAGCTTTGAAGGAAGCTAAGTCAGTTTGGATCTAGCTGAGTTCTTCCAAGAACTCTTCAAGAAACTCTCAACTCCTCTCTTATTTTCTGAGTTGTAGAGTTAGTTATTGTAATTCAATTTTAACTTGTAGGATCCATTGGATCTGAGTGAATTGTAAGCCTATATTATAAAGGCTGAGGGTAGGGCTTGGTTGCCTGAGTGTAGGAGTTGAAGAACTCTGAGTGTAGGCCTTAATTGGCTGAGTGTAGGCCTTGATTGGCTGAGTGTAGGCCTGGGTGGCTGAGTGTAGGCCTTGGTGGCTGAGTGTAAGGCTTTGGGTCTGAGGTGTAGGAACCTAGTTGGGTTCTGAGATAGTGGAGAAGTTTGGCCGAATCTAGTACACTGCTAGATAGGCGAAGGGGGAAAGTGGATGTACCCAAAGATTGGGGAACCACTATAAATTTGTGTGTCTGTTGTGCTGTGCTGTGCTGTGGATTAGCAGTTTATATTTTGTTATTGCTGTTAGCTGTAGAAATCTGTGAGATAACTGTTTTGCTGCCAACAAAGTTTTAAAAAGGTTTAGGTCACCTATTCACCCCCCCTCTAGGTGTTTAGGTACCATATCTTTCAGCAGAGGTGATAATCTTTGAGGCATTGATGAACATTAGCTGTGAAACTAATAATTTTGGTGCCTTTTCCTGGAGGAAAATTCCTAGAATCCTCCCAAAGCACAACTTTTTCTTTGTATATTTCTTCTTTATCAACTCAAACAAAATCTGTCCCCCGTTTACTGATATCTTATCTACCAGAGCACACATCACCAGAAACTGGTGCCTGGTTATATAATCATGGGTTGTATGTTTGCCGAGCAACACCTTGCCAACAATATCAGCCAGAAACTTATATTGAACAGATAAATTCTTTTTCAGAAGTTTATTGGGGTCTCCTTTAGAATGACCTATTATACTCAACATATTCTCATATTCATCATTATCTAATTCAATATCATCTTCTCATAGCCAAATCAAAAATCTCAGTTAAAACTGCAGAAGTTAGAGTGACCTGATTTCCTCCGATTGTGCCAATCATAGTATTTACACCAGGAGCTGTTGAAGTAAAAAACTCATTCTTTAATTTCATTTCCTGGTATCTTGATCCTTGTTGCCATGAATTTCTTCAGATGATGTTCTTCACACAGCTTGAGAATGTTATGAAGATTTGATCAGTGTGGGAGAAGGAGTCAAAATCAAGGTCGAAGCCAGTGTCGAACTTCATGCTTGAGAGAGGGCGCCAAAATCACCATAGGTTTTCCTGGAAAAACAAAAGAGAGAGCAAGAGCAAGAGAACAAAAAGTGAGGGATAGAGCACGACAAAAACCTAGTTATGAGGTTTTCAGAATATGAAGCATTGGGCTCTGTCCTGCAAAAAATAAACAATCTTCATTCTCAGGTCGGCGAAAAATTTCATGAAGAAATAATATCGTCGATCTCAGGCAGAAGAGGGGAAAACTTTTCGACGTTCTCAGGTTGACAAAAATTTTTCTGAAGCAAAAACCGTCGATCTCCGCTCGACGAAAATAACTTCACGCAGAGAGTTCGTCGATCTCAAGTCGACGAAAAATCTCAAGAACAGTTCTCAAATCGTCGATCTTCGTTCGACGAAATGTGATCAATTCTTCGACCTTGGACCAAAATCAAATTAAACTTCAACATTAATCATACCTAGCTGATTCAGAAAGAACAGATGTTTCTTCTCATCTAATGATTTGGTGAAGATGTGTTGGATCCCTAGTTGGATTTTGGCTAGGTTCACTAAACTAGGATTATTAACCCAACCAGCCAGGGTCATGTCTGTTTCCTAGAGTTTAGGCCATGTCCTTAGAGTCAACATTGCTTGGACCAGCCAACAACAGACTACAGAAGACTCAAGACTTAGAGAAATTTCAAAGAGTCAGGAAAATGAGTACGATGTTCGTCGAACTCAGCTCGACGAAAGTCGCGCTCAGCTCGACGAACTCAAAGACAATTCTATGAGTTGAGCTCGATGAACTTGGTTCTCAGGTCAACAATTTTTGGATGATCTATGTCAATATTCTAAGTCCAGAATCATTTCTCTGAACTCCAGTCGACGAATCTATGTTGTCAGCTCGATGATCTTAAAACATAGAATTGGCAAGTTTTATCAGATAGCAGTTAGTAGTTCTCAGGTCGACAATCTTGGATCTCAGGTCGACAGACAACAATTATCTGGTCGACGAACATGATTTCTTAGCTCGACGAACTCTGGACCCAGGTCGACGAAATCTGTTCTTTGCTCGACGATTTCGGTGCAGATATAGACTTGGATTTTTCCAACCCTCTGTCCTTATTTTATTGCAGTAATTCCCGAATAATCAATGCTTAATATCCTCTGAATACTACCGTTAGAAGCAGCATTGATTATGACATTCATCAGGATTATTACTTGTTGCTTTTCAATGGGACAGTTGGGGAAATCAATTAATTCAGATATTCTCTCCAGCCGTATTACATTCTCTAGGCCGACAGCAATCAATGCAGGAAGGAATTCAAATATTCAAAGGAGAAATTTCATTAAGAAAATACAAAGTGATTTTTCTTCCTTCTTCAGCGCAGACAACATGTACATGACAATCAACAAGATAGCCAAGACCAGAGAAATAATACAAGGCCTACAGAGAAGATTAACAGGAACATCATTCTAATACTTCTTTGTACTGAAAACAATCTTGTTTTAATCTTGACACTGCTGAAGAAGAAGAAGAACATCCATCCAAATCAAGAGTCTTCTTCATTCTTCATTCTAGGATTCTTCAAGGACAACAAATCTTTATCAGTCAAAAAGTTCCTGGATCTCTTCTGATCAAGGCTACAGATAGAAGACCAACTCACCCTGAAGCAAAGCTTCAATCTTCCTTAACAACTCAATAACTCAGGGGGAGCTTTAATAACATCAAAGATCCACTAGTCTTCTTAGTTGTATTTAAGAAAGATAAGACACCATAACTCTCTCACCCCCTCACTGTACAAAGGGTTCTTTAACTCCCTTCAAAAGTTATTCCTTGGTTGCAAGTCACCTGATCAAAAGTCTTGGGTTAGTTTTTGAGCACCTGATCAAAAGCTCATTGGTGGCAGTCACCTGATCAAAACCTGTTAGTGGATTCCTACCCAGGTGGTAGAAGAGTGGATGTACCCAGGTTAGGGAGCCACTATAAAAGTTCTTGTGTTGCCTGGTTGCCCTCTTTCCTTTTTGTTTTTGCTGTGCTTGTGTTAGTTTAATTTTGTTGTGTCTGTGGTAGATTAGTTTATTTTAGTTTACTCTTTTACTTACAACAAACATTGATATCTATTAGCTGCTCTACTCTGTAGTTTTTATAAAATGAAAAAGTTCTAATGATACTCTATTCACCCCCCTCTAGAGTATATTAGGTCTAACCCTCACTTTCAATTGGTATCAGAGCAGTGTCTGTTTGGTTGTACAAGTTAACCCTTGAACCAAAAGATCCTGTGTTAGATTTTCCCTTTTATTTTTATTAGGATTATACTCACAGCATGACACAGAATAAGGATTATGCAAGCACCAGACCTCCAGTGTGCAACTTAAATAAGTTTGTCATATGGAAGGAAAGAATAAAACTTTATATGAATTCCATTGATGAGGACATCTACAACTCTATCTTGACAGGTCCTCCTCAACCATCTACATTTACTTCAACATCAAGCACAGATGCTGTTCCACCACCTGAGTGGACAGATGCACAGAAGAAGGCCAAGATTGCTGATGCAAAGGCCATGAATATTCTGGCTCAGACTATGTCTGATGACATTTTCCAGAAGGTGGCTGAATGCACATCAGCCAAGGCTATTTGGGACTCTCTCAACCAAATGGTGGCTCGCTTTGCTGATGAGAGGAAAGACAGAAGATCAAATCTCATATCCCAGTATGAGAACTTCAAGAAGGATGAGTTAGAATATGTTGCTGACATGTATAACAGACTGAGCTCAATAATCAATGAACTGAAGACTTTGGATAAGGACATCACCCTTACTAAAGCAATCGAAAAAATCCTCATGTGCTTCCAAAGCTCATGGGATTCCAGGATATGACCAATAAAGGAGGCCAGGAGCTTAAATGAGATTTCCACAAAATCGCTATTGGGAAAGCTCAAGTCCTATGAGCAACTAATAAAGTCTAGAGAAGCAGCTAAATAAAGGGCTCCTACACCGACAAGAAAGGAGCACAACATAGCATTCAAGGCTGCTGAAGAGATAGAAGCTTCAACAGTCAATGAGCAACAAATGAGTCCCTTTGCCAAGAGATTTTACAAAATGGCAAGATAGGACTTTAGAAGAAAATCATCCAGGCAGGATGATAAGCCAAGGTATGATAAAACTCCTACTAAAGAAGTAGTATGTTTTGGTTGCAGGAAACCTAGACACTTTATTACAGAGTGTCCAGAGAATCAAAAAAAAGAAAGAAGAAGAGAGAAGGACTCCAGAAGATAACAAAGTAGCAGGCCTTCCTCCAGCAAATACAAAAAGAAGGAGAAGGGCTTTGTTGCTGATACCTGGAGTTACACAAAAGATGAATCCACATCTTCCAGTTCCAGTGAAGAGGAAGAAGAGACAAGGGCCAAAGAAGTCTGCCTCATGGCCATCAATGCCTCTAACAACCAATCAGATGATGAGTAAGAATCTGATAATGAAGGAGTTTTAGAATCTGAAGCTGATCAGGTACTTTCATCTTTTGATTACAGTTCTCATAGTTTCAAAATTAAATTTAAAACCATGTGTATTGACCCAATTAACTCTGAAAAGGAAATTAAAATACTTAGGGAAAGACTATCTAATCATGAAAATCTGATTTCTGAAAACACTAAGTTAAGAGATGAACTAACTCTAGCTAATGAACAAATCATTTCTTTAAAAACAGAGCTATGTGACGCTAAAGAACTTGAGGAATCTCTCAATGGGAGAAGCCTTAAGCTGATGGACATCACAAGCACAGTCAATGCCAGACTGAATGGCAAACTGGGCTTGGGTGAATCATTAAGTTTACCCCTCAAACTTAAGAAGAACATATTATCAACACCTATTATATTTGTTTCAGCTAAGGGTAAACAGGTAATAAACAATAAACAAACCATAGAAGAATTACCTAACTCTAAAAATCCAAATAACAGAAACTAGAAAACTTTAAGTAAAAACAAAGTTCAACAGATTTCGTTGAACTCAGGTCGACGAAATGTGGCTAGTTCATCGAACTCCAATCGACGATCTATGAATGCCAATATTAGCTATAATAATTCATCTTACTGCGATCGACGAACTGTGTATGGTTCATCGAGCAGAGATCGATGAACTTGGTGCACAGAAAATGAATATGTTCATTCTCTGAATAGAGATCGACGATCTCATCCCACTTTGTCGAACTCTGATCGATGAACTTACAACTCTTCGTCGAACCCAGTCAGACTTAATAAAAATCATAATTTTGACAGAAACTCTAATCAACCTAGAAAACTTTTTAATCCACTTGCTGATTGGGTAATTCCTCCCAGAAGATATCATCCCTTAGGCTATAAATCCCAACATGAATTTTCAGTTATATTAAGCTTTTCTTATCGGCAAAATAAAGGAACCAAAGTAATCTGGGTCAAGAACAACTAACTGTTTTCTTTGCAGGTAAAGTGTTGTCCAACTGTTAATCAACAATGGTATCTGGACAGTGGGTGCTCCAAGCATATGACTGGCAGCAAGGACAACTTAAATAACTATAATTCTAAGCTGGGACCAAAGGTGATCTTTGGTGATTCAAATTGGGGTCAGTCTAAAGTCTTTGGAGAAGTCAAGATTGGAGCAGTCACTTTCAAGAAAGTGACATATGTAAGTGGACTCAAGCATAACTTCATCTCTATAAGTCAACTATATGATGAAGATTATCAGGTATATTTTAACTCAAGTACTTGTATTATTTCTAATAAAGAAAACAAAACAGTTTTATTTGGAAATAGATAAGGTAACATATATGTAGTTGATTTTCATTCTGCAACTTCAGATATTTGTTTGCAATCCAAATGATCTATGACACAAAAGGCTAGGACATGTTAATATGAAAAACATTGCTAGGCTATCTAAAGACAACCATGTGAGAGGATTGCCTTCTGGTCCCTACAAGAAGGAAGGTCTCTGCAGGGCTTGTCAACTAGGCAAGCAAACTAAATCTAGTTTTAAATCAATTAATAAGAGTGATTCACCTAGGATCTTGTACTTGCTACATATGGACGTTTTTGGACCTATTGCTGTATAAATCTTAGGAGGGAAATCTTATACTCTAGTTGTTGTAGATGACTTCTCAAGATTCACTTGGGTGTTCTTTTTGAGATCTAAGTTAGATACATTCAAGGTTCTTATAGATTTTCTCAGGACCATACAGATTGAGTACTCTACTCAAGTTGCATTGATCAGAAGTGATCATGGTGCTTTTGTTTTCGCCAGTCCTTCTACCAAGAACCTGCAGGCTAAAGCATATCTCTCCATAGAACTTACTACTAGCCACCCCTAGATCTAACCACGATCTAGACGCTGCACACAAGACAATAATTTCTCCCTAAGCTGCAAAAGGACTTGGACGCCACTCACAATGCTGTGATTTTCTCCTAAGCCACACAAGGACCTAGACGCCACACACAAGGCGACGATTTCCTCCTAAGCCAGACACAGACCTAGACGCCACAAACAAGGCGACGATTTTATCCTAATGATTACAATGAAAATAATGATAAAAATATAATCTTTAGAATTAAGAACTCCCTCTAAATGTAGCGTTGAAGATGACGACGATTCCTTGTCAAGATTGCTTTAGATGCCATATACGTGTCGTCGCTTCGTCGCTCTTGAACCTTCTTGGGAGGATGGAGTTTTTTTGGATGCTGGAGCTCTCTGGACCAGTTGCACGGGAAGGAACACTCCAAATTCTATAATCTTTAATCTCCACGGAAAAATGAATCACTTTTATATATTAGCGATATCGCCCGGCGACACTGGCTATCGCCAATCAATGATATCCTATCTGGCGACCACGTGTCTCACGATTCTGAGGCTTCTGCGGGAAAATTCGATCATGGCGCTATCACCGAGCAATAGTGGCTATCGCTTGGCAATATCTCCTTTTCTCTTTTGCCATCTGAACTATTTCTATAGTGTAGATGACTTCGATCTATTTTTATTTATGTCATGCATATTATATCTTTTGTTCGAACATGTCATCTTGTGTTTTTCCATATTATATAAAATTTCGGCATTCATGATTTTGAACAACATAAGTATTTTGAAAAATAACATTTTTTTCAACATATGCAAAAAATTATATCTGCAATATTTTCATTATTATTCAAAATTCTTCACGGTACTTGGGGTAACTTATATTAGAAAACATGAATCAAGATAAACTAGACTGAAAAATTATTAAAAATCATGTTTTCTATACAATATAACATATTTCTATGGCCAGCGCACGCGTTAGTACTAATGCTGGCAGTAGCATAAAATTGTTATTTAGTCTTTCTTTTTATATTTTTTCTGGCATAGATGGTCATTTTACTAATGTGTTATTAATATACTTCTATGTTTTCTGGAAAACAATTTGTTTTTAAAGTAATTGAAAATTAAATAAAAAATTACAAAATGAATTCAAAAGAACAAAATTTATAAAAAACTGCTTGCTACTCATTGTCATTGTCAAGGATGATTAATTATATAAATTAAAAATTAAATACAATGTTTAATTTAGTTTTCACGTTTCTTAAAACATTGTTGTTTATGTCATGTCTTGATTATTATCTTGTTATGTGCAATGAAATCGATTGTAGAAAATATCTGTAGAATTGTTTACCGTGCCTCTAACTATGAGTAATGTTTTGTGTTTGATAATGACTTTACACACTCACTTATTTTGAAAACCTAAATGTGTTTTTAATCTTATACTTGCATTGCCGTGTAGTGTAATAACATAATAATTAAAATGCATAAATAGATTGTCTACACTACATTGAATTATTTATTTCAATTATTTGTTTTTCTTGCACTTATTTATTAGAGAAAAGTGGTTTAAAATTTTTAAATGATATTGTTTGCAAAATAAGTGAATTTGGAGTCTTTGGTCACAAGCATAAAAAGCATAGAATAAATGACAAGGAAAACTCCACCAAGTACTACTCACCCTCCTGATAAGTCTTAATAAGCATTGTGAGGTTGAACACCTTGAAAAGGATTGTAAAGTGTCTTGTAACAAACAAAAATATTCACCACTTCTCTTAGTACAATGGATCACAAAAATAAAAACAAAGTTAAAAAGAATAAAAGTGATCCCCCAAACACTACTTCTCTCCTTGATAAATCTTAATGAGCATTGTGTGTGCGAAGAACCATGGTAGTTGTACTTTTTATGTATGTGCATTGAAATATAGTGGAAGTAATTTTATTTGTGTATTTTAATATTGTATTATTTCATTATATATGTCATTCGTTTTTATTAATACATTTGTATACTTTATCAAATCACTTTTGTATACATTATTATCACATATAAAATTTCTACTCATGAGAATTGGATCCTAATACATATCTACATAATTCTCTACAAACTTAATTAAATGTACTAGATAGCAAAGCATGACCCCTTCAATGTTTTTGTTTACTTGAAGTGCAAATTTTATTACATTGTAGTTTTATATCTTTTCTTAATATTTTCAAATCATGCTTGCAATTATATCTCAATGGAATAACATTTCTTGAAACTTTAACTCAAACATCTAATTTTCTATTTTAAAACTCATTAGCCTTTATATATTCTCTATTTCTAAAAAGATGTTTATTTTTAAGAATGTTTATTATATTTTCCGATGTGATTACTACTTGCATTTACTCATTGATAATACGGTTTACAGTCAATTTTATTAGGGTATTTTCAGGGTTTTAAAGCAAATCATGTCTTGTAAAGTGCTTATTTTGATTCCCCTTTGTATATATTTTTGTCGCTAATGCATTTTTCTGCTTTTTGCAGGTTTTCACGGCTTTCAGCCAAATTTTACTGTGACACGCCCCCGGGTCATGCCCTACCCGGGTGTGTACCTAGGGCGTGTAACCCAGAGGAATGAAGCAATTGGTCTGAAACAACATTCCGTGGAAACTTAGTGTACACGTCCTCTAGCACGCCCGTGTCACATCCGACATAGGCGTGTTCTAGAGGCGTGTCCCCAGGTTCAGAGGAATCGCCGCAGCGCGCTCGTTTTTCTCGCTCCACCGTCGCACCGAATGTGTCATGCCCCCGGGTCACGCCCGACCCGGGCGTGACATATGGGCGTGTACTTCAACAACCACGCCCGTCAACTCTAGTAGTTAATTCAAGTCCAAAAAGTCGCACCAACTGTGTCACGTCCTAGGTACACGCCCGACCAGGGCGTGTCAGGGGGGCGTGACCCATCCCGAAAAAATCTATAAATTGAGCCCTTCCCCAAGGGTTCAGGATCACTTTTTGGCTGAGAGGGGGAGGTTTTGTCCCTTTGTTTAATGTTCCTTTTTATGCTCTTTCTCACTTACTTTGTATTTTTCTTAATCCTAGTTAGTTAAGCTTTTGTTATAGCTTTTGCTTATGCCTTAGTTGCTAATGATAGGGCCAGAATAGGATTTTCAATTATATGCACTTGTAATCTCGTTCATTTTCATGGTGTAAGATCGCTTTAATTTTAATAAAAGTGCTCTTATTTTCTTCCATTTACTACTTTGTGTCTTTAGCTTTACTACTCATCCCCCCTCTTCCACCTCACCATGATTAACTAATCCTCCATGTACTCGATCTTGAAGATCCGAGGTTCGAGTGATTAAGTTATGATGCTTTGAATCTTACCTTTTCTTTTTAGGGTTTAGCCTTGAATTACTCTTGATTTATCACAGGTTGGAGGTATATCATTGATATATACTCTCCACCCTTGCTTTCATTCTGGGCTAGCCGAGAGGCCGAAAGTTTGAAATGAGCACTCAAGAGTAAAGGGAGTTGTTCGCACCCCTCGAGAGAGGCAGACGTTCAATTCTCCTGGATTGGAGTAAAATCCAATAGAGGGGTTCACAACATAAAGCGGGTTTTAGGCCTCCGATTCAGACGAAAGTTCGGTCAGACCTTCCTAAACTCAGATGAGAATGACTTCGAGAGAAGCATGTTCTTGTTTTTAGAACATCCGCAGTCAAGGTATCTTGCCTTATTAATTTAAAAAGTTTATTATTTCATCTTTTGATCAACTTAAGACGAGGTGATTCTCGATCGAGTACTATCGCTTAATTATCATTTAGCTTTTCTCTAATTTGCAAGTAAAACATTCTCACTTCTCTAATTTAGTAAGCAACCCCAAAACACCTTTTAATTGATAAGATAATAGTAACTCCTTGAAGTAGAAGTACTCAATTCGCCTCGGGTAATACGACCTTGATATTGAACCTAATATCCTATACTATATGCGACAAGGTATACTTGCCTTCGTCGAATATAGAATCGGAGAACATCTCACAACTACACTTTCACCTTCTTCTCCCTTAACTTTGTCTTCTCCACGCATAACCCCTTCTCCGCTTAATAATTTTATATCACGTTTTTGGTGTCGTTGCCGGGGATTCATGTTTTGATATTTTGAAAAAAGGATAGCTATTAATTTTATCATTTTTTCCTTTTCTCTTGCTCTCGTAATGGTTTTATCTCTTCCCCCCCCCCCCCTCTTTCTCTCTTTTTAAGTGTATGACCTGAGAAAGCTCATCGATTATTCCTTTTGATCCTAAGATAGAGCGCACCACTTTGCGTCGCCTCCGTTCTCGTGACCAAGAATCGAATTTAGGCATCGAAGAGTCAATCGGGGACACTGCCACAAAAACGATGGATCCTAATCCGCCCAACCCAAATGAGGCCCAACAAAGGACTATGTCCTATTATGCGAGGCCGAATCTGGAGGGTACACAATCAAGTATTGTTCGCCCCACAGTGGCGAAAAATAACTTTGAGATCAAGTCCAGCATCATCCAAATGGTGCAGCAGTCGGTAACCTTCGATGGTCTCCCGGACGAGGATCCAAATCGCCACATTGCAAATTTTCTCGAAATCTGTGATACTTTTAAAATCAATGGAGTCTCAGATGACGCCATTCGATTACGTCTCTTCCCTTTCTCTTTGCGGTCAAAGGCCAAGCAGTGGCTGAGCTCTCTTCCTAGAGGGTCCATCACCACGTGGGCCGAGATGGCAAGGAAATTTCTTACCAAGTATTTCCCGCCTGCGAAGACCGCCAAATTGCACACGAATATTGCATCCTTCATGCAAATAGACTCGGAGACTCTCTACGATACATGGGAGAGCTTCAAGGAGCTATTGCGAAGGTGCCCAAACCACGTGCTTCCAATTTGGCAACAAGTGCAAATATTTTATAACAGCCTAAATTCCTTAACAAGGCAAATGATCGACGCGGCCGCTGGGGGAACACTAAATAACAAAACCCCAGAGGCCGCTCAGGAAATTTTTGAGGAAATGGCTATGAATTCAAATCAATGGAATGCGCCCTGTGTGCGAGCTAACAAACCAGCGGGAGTCTTTGAAATTGACGTTACTTCGAATCTTGCCGTCCAAGTTGAGTGGTTAACAAAGCATGTGGCAGAGATGACTGCTTCCTCCACCACTCCTCCTCGGTTTAATAATTATAATAATTCTGCTTTTACAGAAGAGCATGTTGACTTCATGGGAAATGCTCCTCGGCCCTCCTATAACCCAAACAACGCACCGTACAATAACACTTACAATGCGGGTTATAGGAGCCATCCGAATTTCTCATGGAGCAACCACTGAAATGCTCAACGCCCCCATAACCCCCCTCATAATCATAGCCAAACATTTAATCTAGCTCCCCCCTTAAATTTAAATCCACCTGGTTTCCAACCGCAACAGGCAAAGCCCTCTTCACTTGAAGAGGTCTTTGCCTAATACGTTGCTACAAATGAAACAAATATCAGGAATATTGCCGGGTCCATCAAAAACTTGGAAAACCAAGTGGGACCGCTAGCCAAGATAATCTCCGATTGGCAACAAGGAGCTTTGCCAGGCAATACCGAGCAAAATCCAAGAGAAAGTGCAAACTCCATTACCCTCCGCAGTGGAAAAGAAGTTGCTATACCAAGCGAACCTATGGTACCTCTCCCTTCTCCTCTCTCTCCTCCTGTTATTTTAGCTTCAAATTTGCCTACTACGCCTACGCCACATGCGTCTAATTCAAAATTACCGTATCCGTCTAAACTTAGAAATGAACGCGCTGAAGAAAGTTATAAAAAATTTTTAGAAATTCTAAAAAAATTCATATAAACGTGTCATTCTGCGAGGCTATCTCTCAAATGCCGAAATACGCGAAATATCTCAAGGAGCTCCTATCAAATAAGAAAAAGCTCGATGATATTTCGCATATTTCCTTAAATGCAGAATGCTCCGCGGTTGTGCTCAACAAATTACCCCGCAAAGCGAATGACCCGGGAAGGTTCTCCATCCCGTACCTATTCGGTAATTCGTTGGTCAAACATGCATTGGCGGACTTGGGAGCAAGCATAAATCTCATGCCCTTTTTGCTTTTTAAAAAATTAGGTCTAGGATCTCCAAATCCCACTCGTATGAGCATACAGCTAGCCGATCGTTTTGTGAAATATCCGATAGGGATTGTGGAGGATGTCTTGGTCAAGGTGGACAAATTCATCTTTCCGGTGGATTTTGTCATCCTAGACATCAAAGAGGATGTCGATGTACCCCTGATACTCGGCCGCCCCTTCCTTGCCACCTCCCGCGCTATTATTGATGTTAGTGATGGAAAGCTCCTCCTTCGGGTTGGAGATGATGAAATCACTTTCAGCATTAATCCCTCCATGCACAACACCTTAGAGCAAGATGATTCCTGCTTTTATCTAGAGGAATTCTTCGAAAATGAATTTTTTGGGCCTTTTGAATTAGTTTCTTCATCATTTGATGAATCTCTTATCACTGAGCTCTTCTGATTAGAGGAAGTCTCTCGCACTACCCTCCCCGAATCACTTCCCATGGACACCACAAAATTCAAAACCTCTTACGAGGAACCACCCATATTGGAGCTTAAGAAACTTCCACCTCATCTGCAGTATCGTTTCCTCGAAAATGACTCTAAGCTACCGGTTATTATCTCCTCGGATCTGAGCAACTCAGAAATTTCTGAGTTGACTCTAGTTTTGCAAAATCACCGCCATGCAATTGCATGGCAGTTATCCGATATTAAGGGGATTAGCTCATCATTCTGTACACACAAGATTTTCTTAGATAATAACTTTCGTAGTACTATCCAGCCCCAACGATGTTTAAAACCAAACATGAAGGACGTCGTGAAGGCTGAGGTTATTAAACTTCTAGATGCGGGAATTATCTATCCCATCTCCGATAGTACTTGGGTAAGCCCAGTATAGGTCGTGCCAAAGAAAGGCGGGGTCACGGTAGTGGCCAATGAAAATAATGAATTAATTTCAACCCGTACTATTACGGGTTGGAGGATGTGCATTGATTACCGCAAACTCAATGATGCCACCCGAAAAGACCACTTCCCGCTTCCCTTTATCGACCAAATTTTAGAACGACTTTCCGGTCACTCCTTCTACTGCTTTCTCGACGATCTCTCGGGGTATCTCCAAATCCCTATTTCACCTGAAGACCAGGAGAAGACTACCTTTACCTGTCCCTTTGGCACCTTCGCTTATAGACGGATGCCATTTGGTTTATGTAATGCGCCGGCTACATTTCAGCGATGTATGCTGGCGATATTCGATGAATTGGTAGACGAAGTTATGGAGGTTTTTATGGATGACTTCTCGGTGTTTGGTAATTCTTTTGCAAATTGTTTAAAAAATCTCGAGCGTGTGTTGATTCGTTGTGAGGAAACTAACTTAGCCCTCAACTGGGAGAAATGCCATTTTATGGTCCGAGAGGGATTGGTCCTCGGCCATAAGATTTCAGGCAAGGGGATCGAGGTCGACCAGGCCAAGATCGAAATTATTGAAAAGCTCCCCCCTCCAACGAATATTAAAGCCATTCGTATTTTTCTTGGGCACGCGGGATTTTATCGGCATTTTATCCAAAATATTTCCAAAATAACAAAGTAGATAACCCATCTTATCGAGAAAGAGTCACCTTTCAATTTTAATAACGATTGCCTTCTTGCTTTCAATTTAATAAAAGAAAAATTAGTAAACTCTCCAATTCTAGTTGCTCCGGATTGGTCGCTCCCTTTCGAAATCATGTGCGATGCTAGTGATACTGCGGTGGGCGCGGTTTTAGGCCAGCGAGTGGATAAATTCTTCCACCCGATTTATTATGCAAGCAAGACACTCACGTCTGCACAGGCCAACTACACCACCACCGAGAAAGAGCTCCTAGCAATTATTTTTGCCTTTGATAAGTTTAGGTCTTATATCACCCTCTCCAAAGTAATCGTCTTTACGGATCACTCAGCTCTTCGTTTTTTATTTAACAAAGCAGACGCAAAGCCCCGCCTCTTGCGATGGATCATCCTCTTGCAGGAGTTTGATTTAGAAATCCGGGACAAAAGAGGGGCCGAAAATTTGGCGGCCGACCATTTATCTCGTTTAGAAAACCCTGCTAGCGAAATATTAGTGGAAGCAGACATTAACGATAAATTCCCTGAAGAGCGCCTCTTCGCTCTTGAAAATTCAAAAGATTATCCCGTGCCCTGGTTCGCCGACTTTGCCAATTATTTAGTGGCTCGGGTCTTGCCAAAGGAATTCTCAAGCCATAAAAAGAAGAAATTCTTTTCTGATTTAAAGAATTACTTTTGGGAAGACCCTTTCTTATTCAGAATCTGTGCGGATCAGGTAGTGCGGCGTTGCGTTTCGAGTGAGGAAGGAGTGCAAATTTTGGGACATTGCCATGAAGGACCAACAGGTGGTCATTATCAAGCGAACTGCACCGCACAAAAGGTGCTGGAGGCGGGTTTCTATTGGCCGATGCTATTCAAGGATGCTCACACCCTAGTGAGTACTTGCGATAGTTGCCAGCGGGCAGGCAATATCTCACGGCGGGATGAGATGCCTCAAAATATTTTCCTCGAATGTGAAATCTTCGATCTTTGGGGCATCGACTTCATTGGCCCCTTCCCCCCTCTTATCAAAATAAATACATTCTCGTAGCTGTCGACTATGTATCAAGGTGGACGGAAGCGCAAGCTCTCCCCACCAACGATGCACGATTCGTTGTAAAATTTCTAAAAAAATTATTCTCTCGATTTGGCACGCCACGTGCTATAATTAGTGATAGGGGAACCCATTTCTGCAATAGCCAGTTTGCCAAAATTTTGGCAAAATATGGCGTAACGCACAAACTTTCCACCTCCTATCACCCCCAGACGAGCGGTCAAGTCGAGGTTGTTAATCGAGAATTGAAACGTATTTTAGAGAAAACCGTATCCTTAAATAGGAAGGATTGGACACTAAAACTAGATGATGCACTATGGGCCTATCGAACGACATATAAGACCGCCATCGGCTGCACGCCGTATCGCTTTGTTTATGGTAAGGCTTGCCACCTTCCAGTTGAGTTAGAGCACCGTGCGTTTTGGGCCCTCAAAATATTAAATCTAGATCCCACCCTAACCGCCGAACACCGTAAATTTCAGCTCAATGAACTCGACGAATGGCAGGCGAACGCTTACGAGAGTAATATGCTTTATAAAGAGCGAATAAAGTTCTACCATGACAAAAATATTAAATTTCCTAAATCTTTTTCGTTGGGCGATCTCGTCCTTCTTTATAACTCTCGGCTTCGCCTCTTTCCAGGTAAATTAAAATCGCGATGGTCCGGCCCCTTTATTGTTAAAGAGGCTTGGCCGTATGAGACGGTTCTCATTTCGCACCCGGATAAGGTGAATTTAAGGTAAATGGTCAGCGATTAAAACTCTATTTGCCTAACGATTTACTTCCTACTGCGACGAAACAATTACTGCTATCGAACTCATGAACTATTTCGTTTGGACTGTAATAATTTAAGACTTTTATTGTTGGATAATATTCTTTTGGTCGAGCTCAAACGACCTTTATAAACAAAGGGCGCTCTTGGGAGGCAACCCAAATCTTTTTTCTGTTTTCTTTATTTTACACTTTTTGCCCCGGACGGCTCCACAAGTTGCGTCTTCAAAAATCATCGCCGCCGATGCTGCTAAATCCATCACAAAGTCCAACAAAAGACCTTTCCTGAAGATTCAAAGCACAAGCATGGGGGAGCGGCATCACTGAGCTTTCGCTGCAAAATAAAACCGGGGAAGTACCTATTTTTCAATTCTGTCTTTCATTTCTGTACTTTAATTTTCTCTCGTTCTCCAACCTCCTTCTTCATTGAGGACAATATAGATTTTAAGCTTGGGGGAGGACTTCCTCCTTCTTTTTGCTTTTTGTAAATATCTTTTACTTTTTATAAATATTCTTCAAAAATCCAAAAAATCCAAAAATCCAAAAAAAAAATATAATATATAGCTGTAATTTGGTATTTCAATAGTACCCCATGTTTGTGTTTTGTTTTTCTCAAAATTCTTTATAAACAACGTAGTTAATTATAATTTTTCTAATCATTTTTTTAATCATATTTCACAAGTAAAATGTTGGTCATGCTGTGTTTCTAATTCACGGTAGCATGTTAAGGTGAAATATTTCTCTAAAACGCGCATTTTTATTATAGTTTTCCGTTCTTTATTTTCTTTACTTTCTCTAAAATTCATCATCCACTATTTTCATTTTCGTTTTTAGATGATTTTTGTAAGAACAACTTTTGAATAATGTAGTAGATATGAACGATCCAAGTCACATATTATTTTTATTTTCAAGATAATTTCATCAATCTTCTTTTATTATCTCGAACTTGCTTTTTAAAATTTTCCAAATCTATGTTTTAAATAAATTTAAAAAACGTGAAAATGATTTAGGCCATTTTTGTTTACGTTTGAGCTTTCCTACCAACCTAAAATCTTTTACCACTAGTTAGCCGCTTTTGAGCCTTTTTTTCAATTTCATTTGATAACTCCACATAGCATTTCATTTTCACCAAAGCCAAAATTCCTACCTATCTAATCACGCTAAATTTTTTTGAGTTTCATTCAAAAATTTTCATATTCATGATAGGAAATTTTGTGTTATCTTTAGAGAAATTGTTGAAAAAAAAAGTGTACTCAAAAGAAATGTTTGATTTTATTTGGCCAACTCAACATGAAAGAAAAAAAATTTATGACCTTTGTTTTGAAAAAAAGAAAAAAAAATGACGAAAAAAAATAAATAATAATAAAGAAGAAAAAGAAAGAAAAATATATATTTTTTGTTTAAAATAAATTTTTTTTGAAACTCTTTGTTTTGGTTTAGTGTGATTTTAAGCCTCCATATTTATCTTTGAATTTCACTCCTATTCATGATCCTAAACCAAACGTTTCGGTCCTATTAAGTCCTTTTGATTCACGCCTTTTTAAATCTTATTTAATAGCTACGAAAAGAAGAAAGTAAATCAGTTTTAGTTCTGGATTTAAACTTAGATTTTTGTTATTTAATTGATATAATTATAATGCGTTGCTTGGATCTAGTAACAACTCAATACGTTCTTTTCATTTTCGTTGTCTTGCTTAAATCTATTTAAAGAGTCTCGTCAAAATTCTGGATGATTTATTTTCGTTAAGTAAAGTTTATAAAAGTTAAACCATACCAAAATAATTGTTTTAGATTTACGTTTTACATTCTCCCTACTTGGAATTTCGCATAGTACTTGTGTAAGCATGATTAAAATTTTTTGAATTAGTCACTTTTTATGATTAGCTAGTTTTTATATCTTTGCTTGGGGACAAGCAAAACTTAAGCTTGGGGGAATTTGATAATACGGTTTGCAGTCAATTTTATTAGGGTATTCTCAGGGTTTTAAAGTAAATCATGTCTTGTAAAGTGCTTATTTTGATTCCCATTTGTATATATTTTTGTCGCTAATGCATTTTTCTGCTTTTTGCAGGTTTTCACGGCTTTCAGCTGAATTTTGCTGTGACACGCCCCCGGGTCATGCCCTACCCGGGTGTGTACCTAGGGCGTGTAACCCAGAGGAATGAAGCAATTGGTCTGAAACTGCATTCCGTGGAAACTTAGTGTACACGCCCTCTGGTACGCCCGTGTCATATACGACACGGGCGTGTTCTAAAGGCGTGTCCCCAGGTTCCGAGGAATCACCGCAGCGCGCTCGTTTTTCCCGCTCCACCGTCGCACCGAATGTGTCACGCCCCCGGGTCACACCCAACCCGGGCGTGAAATATGGGCGTGTACTTCAACAACCACGCCCGTCAACTCCAGCAGTTAATTCAAGTCCGAAAAGTCGCACCGACTGTGTCACACCCCAGGTACACGCTTGACCAGGGCGTGTCAGGGGGGCGTGACCCATCCCGAAAAAATCTATAAATTGAGCCCTTCCCCAAGGGTTCAAGATCACTTTTTGACTGAGAGGGGGAGGTTCTGCCCTTTGTTTAATGTTCCTTTTTATGCTCTTTCTCGCTTACTTTGTATTTTTCTTAATTCTAGTTAGTTAAGCTTTTGTAATAGCTTTTGCTTATGCCTTAGTTGCTAATGATAGGGCCAGAATAGGATTTTCAATTCCATGCACCTATAATCTCGTTCATTTTCATGGTGTAAGCTCGCTTTAATTTTAATAAAAGTGCTCTTATTTTCTTCTCTTTACTACTTTATGTCTTTAGCTTTACTACTCATCCCCCCTCTTCCACCTCACCATAATTAACTAATCCTCCATGTACTCGATCTTGATGATCCGAGGTTCGAGTGATTAAGTTATGATGCTTTGAATCTTACCTTTTCTTTTTATGGTTTAGCCTTGAATTACTCTTGATTTATCATGGGTTGGAGGTATATCATCGATATATACTCTCCACCCTTTCTTTCATTCTGGGCTAGCCGAGAGGCCGAAAGTTTGAAATGAGCACTCGAGAGTAAAGGGAGTTGTTCGCACCCCTCGAGAGAGGCAGACGTTCAATTCTCCTGGATTGGAGTAAAATCCAATAGAGGGGTTCGCAGCATAAAACGGGTTTTAGGCCTCCGATTCGGACGAAATTTCGGTCAGACCTTCCTAAACTCAGATGGGCATGACTTCGAGAGAAGCATGTTCTTGCTTTTAGAACATCCGTAGTCAAGGTCTCTTGCCTTATTAATTTAAAAAGTTTATTATTGCATCTTTTGATCAACTTAAGCCGAGGTGATTCTCGATCGAGTACTATCGCTTAATTATCATTTAGCTTTTCTCTAATTTGCAAGTAAAACATTCTCACTTCTCTAATTTAGTAAGCAACCCCAAAACACCTTTTAATTGATAAGATAATAGTAACTCCTTGAAGTAGAAGTACTCAATTTGCCCCGGGTAATACGACCTTGATATTGAACATAATATCCTATACTATATGCGACAAGGTATACTTGCCTTCATCGAATATAGAATCGAATAACATCTCACAACTACACTTTCACCTTCTTCTCCCTTAACTTTGTCTTCTCCACGCATAACCCCTTCTCCGCTTTATAATTTTATATCACTCATGATTTCTTTTTTAACAAGTTGTATCTTGAAATAAAAAAGTTTACACTATCATTTCATTTATGTTCCTTACTACTTTAGGTTCCACCATGCTTATTTTTAACAAGTGGTATACACTCACCTCTACCCTGTTTTGATACAATCAAAAGGGGAGAATAACTTGCATGAACTTAAAAATTTTAGAGTATATTGTAAATTTCATGGTTATTCTTCCAATAAGTTATCCCTAATCAATCTTAAAAGGTATATATATAAAACACTTATGTAGGAGGATCCTTCATATAAGAAGAGTATGCTTTGCTTTAAAGCTACCACGTCATAAACTTATTATTCATGCATATATTTTACCACACTAACCTAAAAACATAAATAGTATTAAACTCATGAATTTCTCATATTGGTATTTGTTATTATCAAAAGGGGGAGATTGTTGGAGCATGCATTCCGCATCTCTTGGTTTGAGAATAACAAATACCATGATGTATTTGATCTACTCTTTTGTGTGTTTATAATGTGCAGGTTGTACATATTAAATGAGAAGACAAGTCCTCAGTCATGGGCATGATCCAAGGGTGTTGACACTTTAGAAAAAATCAAAATGATGAGTTTTGTGTGCTAAACTTCAAACAGCCATAACTTTCAATTCGGGAGGAGTTACGGAACGTGCCACCCCATTCTTGAATGAAAGTTATGGTTGTTTGAAGTTTAATACACAAAACTCATCATTTTGATTTTTTATAAAGTGTCAACACCCTTGGATCATTCCCATGACTGAGGACTTGTCTTCTTATTCAACATGTACAACTTGCACATTATAAACACACAAAAGTGTAGATCAAATACATCACGGTTTTTCTTATTCTCAAACTAAGAGATGCGGAATGCATGCTCCAACAATCTCCCCCTTTTGATAATAACAAATACCTATACGAGAAATTTATGAGTTTAAGACCATTTATGTTTATAGGTTAGTATGGTAAAATATATGCATGAATAATAAGTTTATGACGTGGTAGCTTTAAAGCAAAGCATACTCTTCTTATATGAAGGATCCCCCTACATAAGTGTTCCCTATATATTTTGCTCCCCCTAAATATCAAATCCACTAGTTTTCTCAGTTATTCTTTCCCCTAAGCCATGCAAGGACTTAGACGCCACGCACAAGGCGACGATTTCTCCTCTCGATTACAATAGGTTTACAATAGGAATAAAAACAAGACAAATTCAAAACTTCTGAATAAAAAATCCCATCAAACAAAGTGCTGATAATGACAACGAATCCTAGCCAGGGTTGCTTTGAATGCTGCGTACGTGCCGTCAAACATTTGCGCTTCGGCCTTCTTGAGAATATGGAGTAAAATCTGAAATCTAAAGCTCTCTGGTTCGTCTTAACAGGAAGATGCACTCCAGATAATGAAATTCATGATCTCCTTAGAAAATGGAATGACTTTTATACATTGACGATATCGCCTGGCGACACTAAGTATCGCTACCTAGCAATATTTTAACTACTGCCACATGTCCCACGAATGCTTTGTTTTCACATCGCAGATTCATCAATCGCCGAACGTGGACTTTCGCCTGGCGACACTGGGTATCGATAACTAACGATAGAGATAACTGACGCCACGTGTCCCATGTACTATTGATTGTCTCATAACTGATTCGACGAACGTCATTCGTCGATCGTCGAGCGCAGAATCGTTGACCGTCGCTGTCGCCGGTGGGCGATACTCAATATTGCCTGGTGTTATCTTCTAAGCTCCAATGCAGATTCTTCGAACGGAAATCGTCGAAAGTCGATCGTCAAGCGAAGATTCTTTGAACGGAGATTGTCGATCATCGAGCACTACTGTCGCCTGTGGACAATACTCAATATTGTCTGACGATATCTTTTAAGCTCCAATATAGATTCGTCGAACGGAAATCGTCGAGCGAATATTCATCGAACGGCGATCTTCGATCGTCGAGCGCCATTGTCGCCTGTGGGCGATACTCAATATCGCCTCACGATATCTTCACTGCTCATCTGTGCTAACCCGAAACATCACCCAAAATCTATTAGAGCTAGACCTGTGATATCTGCATATCATAAACACCTATAGATCAAATACAAATGAGAATTATTATTAGCAAACCAAAGAAGCGTGGAACACATGCTCCAACATGAGAGAGAGATGCAGGCTCGTCCCTTCCAGCGACGACGGGAGAGAGAGAGGCCGCTCTGCTCCTCCTTCCAACGACGAAGGGAGAGAGGGAGATGGACTTTGCTCCTTCCAGCGGCAACTGGAGAGAGGGATGGGGCTTGGGTGATGCGCGTAAGAGAAAAGGCGAGAGGGAGAGAGAGAGAGATGAAAATTGGGAGAGAGGGCCGAGGGAGAGGGACATAAGAGGGGAGGGGGAATTTTGGTTTTATAGAAAACCCTACTCTGAATTGCTATCCGCAGAAGATGGGCTATCAATGCCCTATTTTCTCTATATAATTTAGGAGGCCTCATCAAGAACTCAATTTTCATAAACATTCTAATATTTCTTGAAATTTCCAATTTGTATATTTATATATTTTTTATATTTTGATTTCAGATATTATATGGGCTTATCACCTTATGAGAATTGAACACATCATTTATTAATAACTACATTTTCAATTTGAAAAGAAAAAAAGGAGTGGTGGGGGAATCACTAAATTTTCCGTAGACTTTTATTTGTTATAGTAATATGCAGATCCTTCATTTGGTTTGGAGGGAAAAATTTCCTTGCGTATAATGCAGGATGACATCCTGTGTTAATATATAAGCTTTTTTACTTCCAAGCCCCACTTTTTTCCCTCCATGGTGAAAAAAATTTCGCGGACAAAGCTCTCGTCTTTTCCAACCCCGGCAAAGCTGAGTTCCGGTTCATTTTCCGGCGAGTTATTATAATCTGCAGTCTTTAGCTCACGGATCTTAGGAGATGGTCTCCCATTTAATAAATTTTTAAGCTCAGTATGTTCAGGTCTAACATAAATAAATTTGTCTTCGCATTTTGATTCAGAAATTGGCCAAAAATGTCAGATGTGGGAGCAACAAGTTCCCAGGGCTCTGACATTGCTGGCGAGGAAAAAAACTTTGTAAGCCATTTTATCCTTACACCCATTTACCTAAACTTGTGTTCCTTTTTTTTCAACTACATTCAGTATACAGATTTCAACTTCATTTTGAATTGAACTGCATTTTAATGCTTATATGATGTTCAATGTTTTAAATATTTCTGTAAGATAGTTTATCCTTGGACCTATTTAACTCAAGTTGTGTTTTTTTATTCTTTCAACTGCATTCAGTATATAGATTTTAGCTGCATTTTGAATTGAACTGCATTGTAATATTTTTGGGAGTTGAATGTTTTTAAGTATGAAGTAATCTATTTCTATAATTTTTTTCCAGCTAAAAAATAATTTGTTGTGTTTCTAATTGTGCATTCAGAGGCTAAGACATATGTTATGTATTGTCAGTATGCCCATAGTATAGCTTTCAGTGTTTGAAAATAACATTTGTCATACTGTAGACACACAAGGATTATAAAATGGCGAGAATATAGCAGCGACAAAGCTTGTTTGAGGAGTGTGGGACCATCACCTAAAATATACCGCAAACTTGAAGCACACACTAGTTTTCTTGCCTATATATACTCTACTGCAGATGAAGATGGTAGGAATTGGAAAGTTACAAAGTGCGTCGAGGATCATAATCATGCGCTTGCGAAAGAGAAAGAACAACATTTACTGAGATCTCATCACATCATTTCGAATAGGCAAGGTAGCCTAATTAAGAATTTGATAGATACGAGAGTGAAAACTATTCTTGCATACAACTTTTTATCTAATGAAGTTGGTGGGGTTGCGAATATTGGATTCTCTAAATCCGATGCCTACAACTTTGTGCAGTGGGAAAGGAAGGCGCTAATAGAAAGTGGTGACTCCTTTAGTTTACTGAAGATATTACAGGAGAAATAGTTGGAGGACAATATGTTCTCATATGATGTTCGAACCGATGTGTTAAACAGGTTGACAAGTTTCTTTTGTATGGATGAACATAACAAAATAGACTATAACTGCTATGGTGACATGATTATTTTTGACACGACATACAAATTGAATAAGTATAATTTGGCTTGTGCGCCATTTATTGCAGTCAACAATCATTGGCAGAACATAATCGTCGGCGACGCTTCCATTGCTGAGGAAATGATTGATTCGTTTGTTTGGGTCTTCGAGACTTTTTTAAAATTTGTCTGTGTCAAAAAACCAAAGACTATATTCACGGACCAAGACCAGGCCATGACCATTGATATTAAAAGAGACTTACATGAACTCGACATCGCTTATGCCAATGGCATATCTAAAAAATAGCCCCCTCGAAGGTTTCATGTTTTAATAGTGACATGGTGAAGAATAACTCTGCGCCCCTCAAAGGTTCGGAAGGGCACAGTGTTGAATGATCTAGCTAAGAAAACTGATGAGATGGTTGAGGCGGATGAAAGGAAAAAAGAAAGGGTATATTGATGACAGTAATATAAATAATCCAATGGTTAGGGATTCAGTATCAAAAATACCTAAAGGAATTTCAAATGCATGTTTGAAGGGACATTGGGAGTCAAGAAAAAAAAACCAAGTATTGTTTTCGACCTTTCACTTTCACTATTTTTTGGTCAATTAAATGTTAATTTTTAGTCCAACTTGTAGGGAAGAAATCTATAGTTAAGCCAAAGACCGTCGTCGGAGAAAGATTTGGAGAGATGCATGAAATTAATTTTCTCGATCTTTCAACAGAAGACCAATAACTAATCAATTATACTGCTCCAACTGATTTGAATGAAGATAGTTATTTTGATTTGTCGTTTGATTTCCCTAGCATTCTCGATGTGTTCAAACCATAGACAAAAAACTTTAGATTTAAATCAATAATCAACACATTCTTGTTTCCACTAACAATAATCAACATATTTAAATGATTACCTATCAATAAAGGTGCTCAGGACATAGTCAATTCTTTCCCTAACTCTTTTTGTGAGAAGTAATCATCCCTAGAAACTTGGCTCACTTTCTGAAATGTTGCTCTGAAGTGCCCATCTGCAAACAACCGTCTTCTTTAGAAGCCCTTTTTTGGGATGATTCTAATGACCTCCGGCGACTCGAGTTGAGTTTTGTCAACAAGTGTGTAATCAAGCGTGGATGCGGGCTGTGATAACTGTGTGGGCGATACCGATGTGATATGTGGTGAATGCAGGGTGGGTGATGTTGAGTTGCATGGTTTAAACTCTACCAGAAAGCTCTTAAACTTGGAATCAATAAATGTCTTCAAGCCCTCAACCTCCGCTTTGATATATGTTTTGAGTCGGGCTTCCATGCCTCTCTAGTTCTCATCAGATTTAATATATTCAAACCTCACTTTCTTCATTTACCCCCCTAATATTTCTCAACAACTTCTTTTTTTTAATCCTTAATCTCTTTTTCTCCTTTTTCACTCTCATATCCTAGAGAGTCACCCTTAATCTCTCTTATTCTCCTATCTTTCTTCACCTTCACAGCCTCAAAATCAGACTCATGTTCCTCAGTACCTAGATGTGTCTTCTCCTCATCAATAATATTTTAAAATGTTATGATAATCTACAAAAGAAAATCAAATATAAAGACAAAAATTTTAACATTACCAGTTAGGATTACTAAAGTAAAGTAACAAATTACAAAGGCGAAAACACATACATAATTTTTTGCGCAGTAGGTTCTTTCAACTTGGGTGCAGAATTTACGGTTGTAACTTAGTTTTGGAGACCACCGACAAATTCTAGGACGTTCCATCTCTTCAAATGGAAGTTGAATCTTCGTGTGCTCATACATCCACACCTTCAAAACAAATGGAAGTTAGAGAAACCTAAAGTAATAAAAGCTAAAGTAAACTAAAGAGGCTCGCATACTAGTAAGATAGTGGAGCAAACCTCTAAGTAACCTATATTTTCACCCAGATCTCTAATGACATATAATTTACTTGCATTGTCAAATTATCGATGTAGAAACTTATGAATGGCTTCCAACCAGTTATAATTTGTAAACCCAGGGAGACCATTGATCTTGTCAATGCATGCAGCGACCTTTAGGTTCTTCAAAAGGAACATAAACATACATAATAAATACTTAACCAGCATGGATACTCTCTTGCTCTCGAGTATAGGAGATCAGTTTTCCTCAGTGATTTTTTGTATTCCTTCGGTAACACACTTATGGGAAATTTCAAGAACTGGGGGACCGAGCAAACTTAAATTGATCACCCACATTAGGGAGGCCCAATATAAACATGATGTCATTTATAGACAGCTTTATATAATAGTTCTCAAGTAGAAAAGCTTATTTCTCCTTATTATATTGTCTCAGCAGAACATAGAGCAAGGGTATATTCTGTGGGATACCTGACATCCTCAATAAAGGAAGGATTCGAGCTTCTCTTAAGGCAGTTATTGACTCTTCAGACAAGCTATTCAGTAGAGGTTTAATATTTGTAGTGAAGGTTGTAGGTGAACATCTACAAGTTAAGTATTTGTTGTTAGGCATTGCAAATGCAATCAGTAGAAAGAAATACTGCAATTAGAATCGGGTAAGGTAATGCAACTGCAATCAAGATAAAAAATACAGATATCACAAAGGCACACCTACAATCTATATAAAAACCAAACAACTCAGAATCGGGTAAGGCAATGCAACTGCAACTAAAATTTAAAAAAAACTATCAAAAATACACACAGAAATGCAACTGCAATCTATATAAAAAGCAAACAACTCATAATCGGGTAAGGCAATGCAACTGCAACCAAGGTTAAAAAAAATCTATCAAAAATACACAGAAATTTAATTTCAATCTATATAAAAAACCAAACAACTCAGAATCGGGTAAGGCAATGTAACTGCAACCAAGGTTAGAAGAAAAGCTATTAGAAATACACACAGAAATGCAACTGCAATCTATGCAAGAAAGAAGTGACTGTTACCTTCAGAAATGATTCCGAGAAGATGACCCTAAAACAAATTCCCTTTCGATGTCGTCTTCCTCGCCTTAGGGCTTGGACAAGTTCGCGGAAAAAGAAGTGACTACTACCACTGCTGCCAATGGAGGTGAGGGAGGAGGAGGTTTGATGAAATTTTTTCTCTGTGAACAATAAATCCTCTTAAGCCGGAGAAGGTAAGGGCGGTGCGGTGAAAGTAGCCAGTGATGGCGGTAGGGTTGAAAAACGTTTCTGGGGCTAGAAAATTTGAATTTGGAATGGTGGGCCCTGCAGGCAGAGGGGTTTTATTAATGCGGGATGACATCCTACGTTATACGTAAGGAAAAATTTCCAGTTTGGACATGACATCCATCTTGGGAAGATCTAGAGGGGTCTAAGGACCAGCATCCATTATTTTTTGCGATTTGTTATAAGCACATCATAATTAGACTATTTGAATGCCAAAATCTCACTATTTGCAATCCCATAAAAACTAAACACCACCCTTTACCTAAGTTCGCATAGTTCGACGCTCCCACTCCAACCATAAACCTTATCCTTTCACTAATTCAATAGTTCCAGACTCTCCGGTCTCCATTCTCATGGACAGTCCCCACATCTATCACGATTCTTGTAGACTCTCCTCCCTCGCCTGTCCCTTTGATTAATCGTCGACTATCGATTCCTCTTCTCATTTCCCCTTTGATCGGGATCATTGGACAGGGGGAAACTCTGACAGCCAACATCTGTTAGGCCGCATTCGTTTCGAAGGTTTTGTTTCGCAGGAATTGATTTTGTTTGAAAACTAAAAACTGGAAGGTTTTAGTTTTCTGTCAAACCAATTCTGATGTTCATTTGCAGGAAGGTTTTCAGGCTCGGATATTGATAAATGCCAAATTTTTTATTCATCTATAGGATGGTTTTCGGTCACAGGAATTGATTTTTAAATTAATAAAATACATTAAACTTATATAAAAAACATTTTAAACATCATTAAAAAGCTAATCGGCCATGATATAAGTTTTCACACATCAAAAGCTTAAAACCGCCATAGTGTTTACGCATCAAAAAAGATACAATCATCATGATATAAGTTTTACACATCAAAAAAGATACAATCCACCATATTTTTGGCACGGCCAAAAAACTAATTGCCCAAGTGCACGCGCAACAAATAACAGTGAAAATACAAATAACAGTGAAAAATATTCACATTTGCTATAAAAAAATACAAATAATATTTGCTGCAGGAGGAAGAAAACTTTCAAATCTATAAAAAAAACAAATAATAGTGAAAATACAAACAACATTTTCTGCAGGTGCAATAACATTTGCTATAAAATTTCAGATCTGTAAAAAATATAAAAAACAGTGAAAATATTCACATTTGATGCAGGCTGCAGGAGGAAGAAGAAAACTTAAACTGGTTCGAAGGTAGTGCTGTCGTCGCTGGCATCGTGGAAGCGTGGGAGAGTAGGCATGGGAGAGAAGCATGGGAGAGGAGGCATTGTCGTCGCTGGCATCGTGGAAGCAAGGGAGAGGAGGAATTCGAAGCCTATTCGCTCGATCGGGATGGAGGAAGAAAACAACGGCGGGATAAAAACCGATTTATTGAGGTAAGTTTTAGGACAGTGAGATTTTATCGCCCGCAAAACCGACCGGTTTTCATATAAAATCAAAAATTGGGTTCAAAATGCCGAAACGAACTTGATTTTTAGTTTTTCTTTAAGTAAATCCAAAACCCAGGTATCAAAACCTGTGAAACGAATAGGCCCTTAAAATTTCTGGTGCCACCCTAATCTTTCCTTCGCACTTCTTGCCAGTTCTTGAGATTGTAATATTTTGGAGGATTAGATTAATGGTGCAATTTATAATAATCTGCAATGCATTTCCGTTTTAGTTTGTTTATTAAGGTTCTTTTTGGCACATCAGTGGTGGTCGTGAATATTCATCACAAGAGGGCAATCACCCCCAGGATGCCTGGACTTATCATCATCAAATTAGGTAGTTTCCCTTGGCATTTTTTTGTGTGGGCTTCAACATATATGTTAGTGCTGGCTTTCTCCCGATAATCGCCCAAGGTTGCGCGAGCTCTCCGGTTAGCTCTAACTCCCCAATAGTTCACTCCGTCTTTCTAGCAGCGACCTCCACAGTTAGCGTGAACTCCCCATCAGTTTTTTT
Source organism: Platanthera guangdongensis (assembly GCA_039583875.1). Classification (NCBI taxonomy): domain Eukaryota; kingdom Viridiplantae; phylum Streptophyta; class Magnoliopsida; order Asparagales; family Orchidaceae; genus Platanthera; species Platanthera guangdongensis. The sequence goes on along the minus strand of CM077159.1, from coordinate 122,725,274 downwards.
CATCACTCATCCAGCCGAACAACTCTTAGAGTCTAGAGGGGATTAAGTGAACACCCTAGGAGTCCTCCTGAGCTCCCCTCCTTATCTAGAAGTGGCTTGTGTGATTACAACATGTTATAACCGCACAATCCCTCTTCTCTCCTTAGCTAGTTGTGGCTTGTGTGTCTACAACCTGTTGTAACCACACAGACCCTCCTCTTCTTAGCTAGAAGTGGATTGTGTAGTTATAGCCTATTGTAACCGCACGAACCTTCCTTTTCTTAGTTTGTAGTGGATTACACGGTTACAGCCTATTGTAACCCCATGAGCCCTCTCCTCTCCTTAGATTGTAGTGGCTCGTGTGGTTACAACCTTTTGCAATAACACGAACCCTTTAACATTTATTGTAGCATTAATATCTCCCAATCGTCTGAGTAGCCTACCGTCTTGCATAAGTGTAGTAGGTGTGGTTACAAGTTCAAAGCCATTAGATGCCTTCGATTTTTTGTGCCTTTGATTTTGGGAGCCTTCTCATGCCTTATAATAGCATGTAACCACTTATTTTGTGGAATATTACTAGCCGTAGCAAGTGGTATCCATTGCTAAGGGTAAATCTGGTGTTCGTTGCTGCTACTAGCGAACTCTTTCATGTGCTCTATCTATTAAAACTAGTAACTAATTGCTTGTGGTTCCTGATCCCCTCATTATCTGCCTGAACCATCGCTAACTATGGAGGTTGATGACAATTTTAGCATCAATAGTTCAGCACGCAACCTTCAGATAAAGTGGTTGGTGAAATAGCCTCTATAGTTTGAGGACAACAGTAGTATTCGCCCGTGCCTAGAACCATCACAGTTTGGGCTTTTATTTTAGGGTGTGTTCACCCAACACCCAGAACCATGCCAGTTTAGGAGACTACTTTGCGAAGTGTTTTCGCACTCCAGGGGGTGACCGCTCGTCGTGCAAATTCCAATAGGGAAGTCACGACCACTACACAAAGGACCCCGATGGCCATTACCTTGAAGAAGCATGTGCAATTACTAGTGCAATCACATGAGGTAGAGTTTTCACCTATCATGAAACTTCACATATCACATGGTTACCTAGAGAAGTGTCCACACTTATCCAAGGATGAACAAAGTAGACAACAAGTCAGCAGGGTTGCCGGTTTTCACCCAAAACATGCAAACTTGAAACAGTCATAATTTTTAATATAACTATCCCATTTTCGCCCATATCACCTTTTCAGAAAGAGCTCAGAGCCCACCATTCATTGGCTAGCTGGGTTCACCCATTCGAGTTCATTTGGCTCATTCAGAATGCCCAAAATAAACTTTGTTTTAAAGTTATCACAATTTTTCCCTTTCGATAATTTTTTTTGAAAACTTTTCTGATGACCCAGAAGTGCCTATCAGAAGGAGCGACTTCAACCTTCTATTGGTTGCGGTTGTTGACCTCTCAAAGCAAGTTGACTCCTTTACCAGAGATATGAAAAATTGTGAAACCATGGTAAGTGAACTACAAGAAAGGATTTTCGGGTTGGAAAGAAATTTCCATCATCAATGTCCATCTTCATCACGGAATATCTCACATGCGAAGCGTTTAAGATCTCCTCCCCTTCTTCGGGATATACCGATATTGCATCCTATTGGTGCTGAAAATACACCACCGCAACCACACACTTGAAGAAAGATAAGAGATTGTGAGTAGCCTGTTACCGTCGGTTAAGATAAAGAAGACAGCAAAGGCCGCTCGCAGCGGCAACACTAGACTTCGCCCATCACGGCGAATGCCACTTTTGCAATGGGTTTTCCTTTGATTCAAAAGAGGATTACAACAGTTTGACAGAAGAATCCGGAGAGCCTGAGCGAACAGGAGACCGGTAGGCATTAGTTTTTGAGACTGCTATCACAGGGAACAAGCTTAGGGATTCGAATTAGCGTGCCTAGACAGTACTGTTTCCCCTATTTATAGGCTTGGGGCCTGCCCAAATGGGCAGATCTAAAATTACTGGTTGCTAGGGTACAGGAGAATCGGGCAGCGGTGACGAGATATAAGGGGAAAATAAAAGAAAAGGAACCTAACCGCGTTGACAAACAGTTAAACCTGGTCTGGTCGGCTCCTCCCCGGGGACTTGGCATCTTGAGGAGAAAGGCGGCTAGGAGGTTATACCAATTCTAGCCACATGGACTTGCGAAAATCAAGGAGCTAGTTTACCGAGAAACCGCATTATCCGCGATCTTTACTTTCTGAACAATCTCCCAACATATGCTAGGGATTGATATTGTAACATGTCCCTAATCGCAAAGCAAGCCATTCTAACCGCTATGCTAGAACATTATTCCTATAATTTTTTGACTGTATAAATGACCATAGATCAACTGGGTGGTTCCCTTTAAGAGACTGTTGAACCTGTAAGCTAGACGACATGCGGCTAAGGAGGCTTGAAAAAAGCTAACTACACATATCCAGAGAAAAAGAAAAAAAAACAAATTACAGTCTAAGGTGACCAATTGGGCAGGTGAACGCAAGATAACATTGCTTTCCTTAGCTAGGTCATAGAAGCTATAACGTCCCCTTAAACACATGATAGAGATGATCAATCGCCTATACTTGAATGACATCCAGGTGTATCAGATGTCATTGAGGTATAAAAAATGTACAACATAGGATGATTCAAGTGGTTAGGTACGCACTTGGCTGCATTGATTTTCTCAAGTGATCATGAAAGTTATAGCATCTCCACTAGTGAGATGGACACACTGCTCTCATGTCTAGGGCTACAAGCTATGCTAATTAGTTTGGCAGGTGCACACAGGATAACATTGCTTTCCTCAAAAAAATCAGCAAAGTTGTGGGTCCCCTGTAGGCACCGCTTGGAGCACCTAGGAGTATTCGATGGTCACAAACTAAGATGATCAGTTGGGCAGGTGCGCACAAGGTAGCATTGCTTTCCTAAAAAATATCATCAAAGTTGTAACGATATCCCTAACGAAGCGCAATAGTGCTAACAGTCACGCGGACCACCCTTGATGCTGGGGTGTGTTAGATATTGGCTGGGATCTGAAATTCTGAAGTCTGCTGCATGGGAATTGGCAAGCTTCTACTACATGTGTGTGAAATCTCCCTACTTCACGGGGTTCTTGTGGTATTACACTAATGACTACAATCTGTGGGAGATTAAGAAGGACCCGACGATGTCTCCTTGGACCAATGATCCTTTCACTCAAAAAGAACAAAGAATAAGATCACCAGACAAAGAAATGTGTCAGTAGGAGGTTCTTCATTTAGATAATCACTGAATGAATACATTTGTAAAAGAAGACATTGTTTTAAGATTAGAACTGTTTCAATTCATCGCCACTCCAGGTGTGGGAGATGTCTTCTCCATCGTAAGTCTGAATCGATGGGCACCATTCTTCAGAACCTCCTTGACATTATATGGGCCAGCCCAGATCGGGTTGAGTTTCCTCACTGAATCGACTCTAACAGCTGCGTCAACCTTTTTCAACACCATATCTCCCACTTGGAACTGCTTGATTCTGACATTCTTGTCGAAGTATCTTTCAATTCTTCTCTTCACTTCCTCTTGCTTGAAGTTTGCCTTATCCCAGAGTTCTTTAATCAAATCTGGGCTACACTTTATTTCCTCATCATTAACGCTCATCCAATCTTCTCCTCCTTGCTTTGCAAGCATGTCCCTTGGAATGGGCACCTCAAACTCTATTGGGATAAGCGCCTCTGACCCATGAGAGAGTTTGAATGGTGTTTCGCCTGTAGCTGAAGATGGCATAGTTCTAAGGGTCCATAGAATAGAAGGAAGCTGCTCTGCCCAATTGCCTTTATGATTCAAAACCTTCTTCTTTAAGAGGTTGAGAATCTATTTGTTAGCATCTTCAACTTGACCATTACTCCTGGGATGATGCACTGATGAAAATCACAGCTCAATTCCGATCTGACTACAGAAGTTGATCGTCTCTTGTTATTGAACTGAGTACTGTTGTCTGTAATAATGGCAATTAGAACTCCATGTCGACAAACGATCTCCCCCCAGATGAAATTCCTGATGATCTGAGTAGTGGTCTTAGCTAGTTGTAACGCCCCTTATTTTTCGATGTTTGGTTTAATTCATTATCTGGCATGTTTGTGACGTCAGGGCGTTACATTGACGCATTTTCAGCATTTTCCATTGTTGGAGTGTGGTTTTAGCTCTTAGGTTTTTTGTGTGTGTGGCTGGGTTTAGCCTGTTTGCAAGATTTCCTAGCAAGTCGGGTCTGTTTTGGTGACTCGATGGAGCGTATTTGAGAATGCTTGTGTTTTGGATTCGGGAGGTGTTTACCAAAGTTTGGTTCATCGAATATTAATTTCGACTGCGTCGTTGGGTTCGTAGTATCGGTATTTAGCCACGGTGCGATTTTCTTTAAATTTCGGGTAAGTTTGGTTTTCGGGTCGTTTTGACGTTTTATTTAATTAATTATGATGTTCTATATTAAAATAATTGGACAAAGGTAGTATAAATAGAAACCCATCGCTTCAAACCCTATTCACTTGTCTCCCTCGTGAAAGCATCGGCTTGTTGCGGAAGTACGAGAGCGGCGAACTTCCCTAAGCTTTCGGCCGCCGATTTCTGGAGTTTTGGTGCTCAATATCTTCTTTGGAGAATGGATCAGGGTAGATCTCGCCTAGATCTACGTTTCTACAGTCAGCTTTTCTAGTTTCTTGGATTTTTAGAGGTCTAGGTATGCGGTTTTGACCACTTTTCGTCCTGAAAGGTTTCAGGAAGTGTTGTTCAGGAAGTTTCAGGAGCGTTTACGTGGCTGGATTGGCGATTTGAGGCAAGTGGTGACTTCTTCCCCTTGCCAAGCTTGTATTTTCCTGTATATTTTTTCCATACTGTTCTTCCTGTATATATTTCATACTGTTCTTCCTGTATATCTTTCAATATTTTAGTTTCTTGGAGTAGTTGTCGGTTTGGAGTGGTCAGCGTTCGTCAAACTGAAGCTAATTCGTCGAACGGAGTTCGACAAACAGAGGAATTTCGTCAAACGGAGTTCAACGAATAGAGGAATTTCGCCGAACGGAGTTTGTCGAGCTGAGCCATTTCATCGAATGGAGTTCGTCTAGCTGGGCCATTTCATCGAACGGAGCAAGATTTGTTGAGTATAACCCTTAGGCGTTGAGTATATCCCATAGGCGTTGAGTGTAGCCTTAGAACTGAATCCAATTCCAAGCCTAAGTCCAAAAGCGTTGAGTGCGTTGAGTACACTCAACGCGGCGTTGAGTGTGATGAATACACTAAACGCCTTGCTATTAGGTCTGTGACGCTAAGTGTAAAAGCGTTGAGTGCACTCAACGCGGTGTTGAGTGTGCTGCTTACAGTCAACACCATCAGTATTTGATGCTAAGTCAGAAAGTATTGAGTGTGTTGAGTGCACTCAACACGGCATTGAGTGTGCTGCTTACACTCAATGCCATCAGTATTTGATGCTAAGTCAGAAGGCGTTGAGTGAGCTACATACAGTTAACGTGGCGTTGAGTGTGTTGTTTACACTCGACGCAATCAAGAATCTCGGAGTCTAAGTGTAAAAGAATTGACAGCGTTGAGTTAGCTTAACTCACTCAACGCCGTCAATTTTTCGGCAAGTTAAGTAAAAGTGTCAACAATGTTGAGTGAGTTGAACTCACTCAATACCGTCATGCTGTGTTTAAGCATTGAGTGAGCTGAACTCATTAAACGCCATCGTCTATTCTTGTTGTTGTGTTTAAGCATTGAGTGTGTTGTGTTTTGGCGTCGAGTGCGTCGACTGCACTCGATGCGGCGTCGAGTGTACTCGATGCCTTTTCCTTAGCTTTGTATCCTTTCACCAATTTGACGTGTATCACTAAGGCTTTGTCTTGCCAAGCTAGAATCGTTGGTTTTCAGTTAAATTTGTTGAGTTTGGGTTTATGGGTATTTGGATATGTGGGGTTGGTTTGGTTAGCTTAGTTTTGTGAATCATTACACCTGGGCATGTTTAGGTCTCATTTTTTGTGTTGTTGGGTTGTGTTGGACCAGATGGCCACTACCGCAGTCCCATTTTTTAGATGTTTAGGTCTGTTAGTTCGGGTTTGACCAGTTATTCCCGACTCAGATCCAGTTGCATTACGATGTTAATAATTCACGTGTTTATTGAGTCTTTTCCCCGTTTTTGCTTCCTATGGATTAAACTTATGCTACTTCTGACTTTTTTCGCAAATTGTTTTTTGAGTATAACTTCGTTCGCACTTGGTGCAAATTTTGTTACCTTTTAACTTTATAAGTTAACTCTCTGTTCTAAATTTCTAGATAGTTTGTTGTTTTTCTTTTGACAGCTTTTCAGGTTTGGGAGCAGTAATCTTGATACTCCTTATTTTATGACAGTTTTGTTTGCCACTTGTATTTTTCTTGTTGAGGTGTTCTTTCTTTGAATGCCTCGGGTTCTGAGCAGTCGCCGGTTGGGTGGCTAGGTTTGTTATTTGCTTGAGGAATGCAGTGTTGTAGAGGTTTCCACTACCTTTAGAGGTAGTTCATTGTTGTTTTCTTTTAGTACAGACACTCATACTGACCAGTGGGTTCGTGTCAGTTTTTTGACGACCACTGGTGGTTTTCTGTTGAATTGCTGAATACTCTGCTAAGCTGCTAGTTTTGCCTTTTACGGTTGTTTTTACTTGCTCTCTGGGAATGCTTTATGCTAGGTTGCATGTTAGGTATTTTCACCTATAAAGCATTACTACTTGAACCTCATACATCTCATATTTCCAAAATTAAAATACTATTTTTTAGCTAACATAAAGACTATTTCTATACTTATAATAAATCTTGGGTCTTGCATGTCATGAGTTGTCTTTTGGGGATGTTTATAATCATGTACGATGTTAATAAACATTACCAAAAGTATTTTTCCGCACCGCATAACTATACTTTTACTCATGGACTAGTTGATCCACTGTGGCGAGGGATACATCCATCCAATTTAATCTGGGTTTTACTTAATAACTTATGGACTTCATATAAACTGTACGGTTTGGGGTTTTGCCTGAGCGCCTGCAGTTATCCCCTACACGGCGTGGCATCATGACATGTATTTTCTCTTGCTTTGATATAACTTAAATGTTGAGAAAATGCAGGTTGTGACACTAGTGCCTTAGCCTCGATCCACTTGCTGAAGTAGTAGATCATAGTGATGATGAAGCAACGTTGGCCACTTGCAATCTGGAAAGGGCCGAGGAGGTCCATTCCCCAAATTGTGAATGGCCAAGGCCTTGCTATAGACTTAAGAGCTTGAGCTCGTTGAAGCTGAAGAGTGGTAAACTTCTGACACTAAACACATCTCCTCACATATGCTTCCACATCATTCCTCATTGTGGGCCCGAAATATCCCTGCATGAGGATTCTCTTCTCCAAAGTTCTCTCCCCCGAGTGACTACTGCACTCGCCAGAATGAACCTCTTGAAGCACAACATGAACTTCCTCTTTTGCGACACGCCTTGCAAAAGTAGAGATAAAAGTCTTCCTGTAGAGAATCCCTGACACCAGATAATAATGGACCGCTTTCATCCTAAATCTCTTCTTATCCTTGACTGAAGAATGAAACATTCCCTTTGAAAGATAGATGACAAAGGGATCTATCCAGGATAGACGTTGATCAACTTGCATCAATTCGCCTTCCTCCAATGCTGGATGGAAAAGCCCTGATAGAATACCAAACTTGACCAATTCATCAGCCTTTGAGTTCTTGGTCCACGGGATGTGTTGAATAGTGAAGCTCTTGAATTTCCCAATTTTCATCTTCACCAGTGCTAGACACTTTTGCAATATAGGAACACTTGTTTCGAATTTACCCAGAACTTAAGATGCCATCACCAATGAATCTGTCTTTACTTGGATGTCATTGATGCCAAGTTCTTTTGCAAACCTTAGACCTTCCAAGAGTGCCTCATCTTTACCTGGTTATTGGTGGTTAGGAATTAAAACTTTTCCGCATTTCAACCTTTACTCCATTTGGGTTGATGAGAACAACCCATGCACCTGAAGAATATTTCCTTGAGGCTCCATCCACAAACATTATCGATGTTAGTGGGGATTCTTCTTTTGGAACTGGACAAGCCTCCACTGTGTCTATCAAGAAGTCTGCCAACACCTGCGCTTTGATGACTGTCATGGGCACATAAGATATCTCGAACTTGCTATGATTTATGACCCACTTAGCCAGCCTTCCTGAATGCTCTGACTTCCCTAATACACTCCTCTCGGGATGATCAGTCACCACCTTGATTGAATGAGCTTGGAAATACGGCCGAAGTCTTGGGGCAGACATGAACAAAGCCAAAGCTAGCTTCTCCAGGATCAAATATCTGGTCTCGACACTTTTGAGGATGTGGCTGACATAGTAGACAGGAAACTGCTACTTCTTCTCCTCTTTGACAAGGACGAAACTTACTATATCTGGGCCAACTCCAAGATAGATGAACATCACTTTTCCTGTTCAAGGACTGTGAAGCAAATGAGTTGAAGTTAATTGCTTCTTAAGTTGCTCAAAGGCCTCATCACACTCCTTAGTCCACTCGAACTTGGAGGCTCCTCGGAGCTTCTTGAAGAAAGAAGCACTCTTATCTACTTCCCTAGAGATGAATTTGCTCAATCATGCTAATCTTCCTCCATGCTGCTACACTTCCTTTGGGCCATGAGGAGGTGCCATGTCAAGGATAGGGAAAGTGAGGGATTGATCTAACTAACTCTAGAGGGGGGTGAATAAAGTATTTTAAAATTTTACTTTGTTTTTACAGCAAATTAAAATAGGTGATACATATATATATATAAAAATATCACAGCACAGAAAATAAACAAGTAAAGCACAACCAGACGACACAAGGAGTTTATAGTGGTTCCCCAATAAACTTGGGTACATCCACTCTTCTACCACCCTGGTAGGAATCCACTACAGGTTTTTGCTTATGTGCCCTGCCACCATAGGTTTTTGATCAGGTGCCCAGTCACAATAGTTTTTTGATCAGGCGGCATATCACCACAAGATCTATTTTCTAAGGGAGATCTAGCAAACCTTTGAGCTTTTGATCAGCTGCCCAAAAATTAAACCAATTCTTTTGATCAGGTAACTTGTGAACAAAAGGGTTTAAATTTTTGAAGGGAGTTATTGTAACATCCCATTTCCAACTAGACCCCTAAGAGTGGTTTTGGCCATGACTAGGTCATGACAAAACCCTAGGAAGCCAGAAATGGGCCAAGAGATAGGAGGCCAAGGTGGGGATCACCATGGTCTGCAAATAGTAGAATTTTGAACAATGGCTTAGGATGACCATGGGCTACACCTTAACCCCAAGACCCTACCACAACACTCCCAAACATTTTGGGAGACCCATTAGAGCCAAAAGGACCCACTAGGGCCAACCCAAGAGGCCCAGTTGACCAAGGTCAACCCTAGCCCTGAATGGGTCAACCTAGCCTACTTAGGGCCAATTGACCCACTCCTAGTCTAGAGGACCCCACCTATGCCCTCCTAACCCTAAAGTGAGGTCAATGAGTCACTAAGGACACATTGGGGTCAGCCCTAGAGGCCAGGTTGACCCAAGTCAACTCAAGCCCTAATCTGGTCAAAGTACCCATACTAAGGGTATGTGACCTCCAAAGTGCAGGGTAACCCCACATAACCCTACCTAGACCCTAAGGGAAGTCAATGGGTCACCAAGGATCCATAGGGGTGGACCCTAATGGTCATGTTAGCCCCAGGTCAACTCTAGCTCTAAAATGGTCAAAGTGACCTTACCAAGGGTCAAGTGACCTTTAAGGTGCCAAGTCAACCCTACCCAACCCTACATAGACCTTAGGGGAGGCCAATGGGTCACCCAGGACACAATGGGGTCAACCTAGATGGTCAAATTGACCAAGTCAACTCTCATTTGGGTCAAGTCAAACTTAGCCCAAAAGGGCTAACCCAAGCCCAAGCCACTTCTCCCTTAGGCTAAACCCATTCCCATGACCATCATAATCTAGTGGGCTGCATTTAGTTTGTAAGGCTGACTAGTCAACCAGGGGTGACTAGGAGAGAGAAAGGAGCTCCTCTCCATGATAATGGAGGAGAGAGAAAACAAGGAAGAAGAAGGGGGAAGTGAGAGGCCGGCCAAGGGAGACTAACAGCCACCCATTATGGCTGCAATCAACTCCTCTAGGAGAGAGGAGTTGATTCCAGCCGTTTCCCGGCCACCAAGGGGTGGGTTCAGCCCCCCTCCACACAACCCGAGCCACTCCATTAATGGTGATAATGGCCATTGAAGAACCAGCCTCTCCCCTCCCCCAATTGCCATTTAAACACCTTCAGGGAGCCGAGGGGATCATTTTGGAGCACTTACCTGGAGGAGACGAGCCTTTTCACTGTGCAGTTGCAGAAGCCGAGCGCCGCCGCCGTCTCCAATGGCATCCCGCCGCTCCTCTCGCATCCAGGCCGCCAGGAAGGTCCTCCTCCTCTCCTTAACTCGCGGGTAGATCCTAGGAATCGTTAGGCTTGAGTTTCGGGCTCAATTGAGCCCGATCGAATCCGGGATTTCTCCTGGTTTCGGCAAGAAAAATTCTTGCTTAATCCGCCGGAAAACGCCTCTCCGGCGGCGGAGCCGCCGCCTGACGATAGCCACCACCTCAACGGAGGTGTTGGTGGCGGTGGCCGGCCGGGGAAGGGGCTGGATCGCCGGCGGCAGGGCTTGGAAGTCGCTCTAGGCAGAACAAATCTCAGCCGTTGGCTCAGTGGGGACGATGACCAGATGTCGTCGATCTGCGCCAAGATTCGTGCGGCATCAGATCAAATACTATAGGAATTAAATAAGAAACATTTCATTTCTGTCACACTGGATGTATTTAATGTATTTAATTTTTAAAAATACTTAGGGACTCTGAGTGGAAATTTGCCCAACATGAACATTGTAGCTTAGGGTGTCTAGTTTGCAGCAAAAATTGTTTGGACCCTTTTGGGTCACTGGTTAGACCAGGGCACCCATTTTGGTGGGACATACCCTTAGGGCTAGGCAGTCACTAAATTGAGTGCCCACTCTTCACCCCAAGCCCAAATTGGCTGAAATTTTGGAAGAGAGTCTATCCTAGGCATACCTAGGGCCTGCCCAAAAATGGGAATTTTTGGGGAAAATATTTCTATAGTTTTGGTAAATATTTAATAATCCTTAGATAAATTAAATAGGTGCCCTAAACACATCCAAACCCTCCCAAATTTTGGTGAGTGGTCCCTGGGCTCCAATTAGGTTCCTGTATAAAATTTCATCTGATTTGGATGTGTGTTGAATAGGTTTTGACCCAACCCTATTTATACCCTATGAAGGGCATTTTGGTCAAAAGTGGCACTTTTGGTTTTGAGTGACCAAATCACCTCAACAGAGGCTGAAATTTTGGCCACTGATATAATTTGACTTTTTGCACTCACTTATGGAGTTTGGAGTGGATTGGGCTAGGGTAGCCCTAGAAGTTTAGGGTAGGCCCTTTAGGGTAAATTTCTAGGGTTTGGAGAAATTGGGGTCAAAAGACCTTGGATGGACTTGAGACTTGGGAATGATGCCCATAGGGTTGCTATGGTCCTATGGTTAAAATTTTAGGGCTTTTGGAAGACTTAAGACCCCTTAAATCCATAACCCTAGTTTAGGGCACTAGCTTTGAAACCATAAGATCTAATACCAAAACTTTCTGAAAAGGCCTGAGTTTTTGAATGGGTAGTTGTTTAGGGTATACATACCTCTGGAAATTTTATAATAAATTTTGGATGAATGTTTTTGGTACTTTATTCACAAAGTCATATTTTACAATTTTCACTTAGGAATTTTTGCAGAAAAATATACTTGATTAAACCTGATGAAACTTAGCAAAGGGGCTTATAGTCATGAAACCCATCTCTGTAAATTTTTATGAAATTATTGAAGAATGATATTTGGTAGCTGCTTCTTTAACTGTTTAATTCTATGAAACTTTGGAAAATTTATTAATGATAGTTAGATTGTCTGAAAAATTATAATCTCCTCATCATGATGTTTTTAGTTCCTTATGAAGCCCTAGTAATTTTTACATAATTATTGGAGACATATCTGTGGCACTTCCTTCATGTTTATCTGATTTTAGGAATTACTTAATTAAATCCTTTAGAGGTCAAGAACTATCTGGAAAATTATGAAAGTTGGCAACCAATAATTTTTCTCTGTTATTTAGTGAATACAAATTTTAGGAGGCCATTGCCTGAGAAAATCTTATGGTTCATGTTCAAATTGACTATGGCCTAGTTTCTGAGGAAAATTCAATAAATAGTAGATTAATTGGGAAAAATAAGATTTTCTGAATTTAGTCTATATTTATCATAATAGACCTCTAATAATTATCACAAGGGTACTGGATGAGTATTTCATGTACTTCCCTTTTTGCGGGTTACGTAGCTTAAGTGGTCTGCATATAGCAAAACTGCAGGATTTCATTTGGATATGAATTAGGGCACGTATGATGGGTCTTGATGGTTTGCTGTAAGGACAAGTAGAATGGGCTGCATTTTTGGAAGATGAGTGAGTAGGGTGTGGTTGTCTAGGGTTTAAAGGCGTTCGGGTCCGACGAAAGATCGTCCTACCCAAGGAGAGTTGGAGTCAAATTACCCTAGGATTAGCATATCGGAATATGAGAAACAAAGGGTAAGGGAATCAACCAATAATAAAATAAGTACCTTGCGAAAGGGAACGCTGGGCGTAATCCCAGCATAGTTCCTAGTGCCCCTTGAGAGCCCTTCACAGGGAATACCGGGGGCAGTCCTGGGTTAACGTAAATTGTTTAACAAGCTGAAAAGAGTAACTTAGTAATTAGGGTTGCACAATCCACACACACTGTTAGCACCAGAAGTTAGCTGGGAGCTTCGGCTCGGATGGTTAAAAGACGGACTTTTGGTCCGGGGAGCTTCGGCTCGGGTTTTGTTTACGCCTAATTTGCATGTGCATAAAGGAAAGGAAATTAAGGTGGTGGGTCTTCGGTATTGGAGGGTCGATGCACCGACGCCATTACGTTGACTCGGCAAGTGTGGTTAACACTTCGCCAACAGAAGTCCGGTGCGCCAGCCGGCAAGAGTACGCAGGAGTCTGCTTCGTGCACCAAGCGTTGAGGCGTACGATAGGTCTGACCGGTAGTGCTTTACTGGTTTAGAGGTGGGCGAGGCCCAACCCACCGCTTCCGTCTGCCACTACGGAGGTATCCTGGGAGGTTACGGCTCCAAAAAGGGGGAACTAAAGGTCTGTGTGCACAGAGTCGGGTGTGTGCGTTGCACTTACATGTCCATCATACCCACTTGCATGTCATAGCATAATCGATTCACTTAACCCCTGACACCTAATGTATAAGTGGAATGGGACGCTTATACATTAGGACCTGCAAAACGACCCCTTAGTCTATAAGCTTGTGTGGGCAAGTTTATAAATTAAGGTTAATTTTGATATACTTAGTTACTGCTGTTTGACCACCGACACCCCATCGTATAAATCGGTATGGGACTTTTTATACGATGGGAGCCCTGCAAAAGACCCCTTGGCTTATGTGTTTTCACATAAGCGAAGGTTACATTTCACATTACAGCTTATTGTCTTTATATGTTATAGAACTTGCTAGAATAGGACCGCTGCCATCTGCTTTTGATATTCTCCACCTTCAAGTCCTCCCCTTTCTTCCTCTCCGCTCGGTGCCTAGGAGCCGTGGGGGAAGGGGTGGGGGATGATAGGACTTAGTCTTTTAGACTAACGGTTTTCGAACCGCATCATTTAGGGGATCGCGGAGACCAGCATGGAGGAGCAGCCCCAGAGACCGGTGCGCTTGGAGGTGGGGCAGTCTAGCTCCGGAGTTCACACAGCCGGGACCGTGAGTCTCGATCCTGGGTAGTTTTTCAGCTTTTGCTTCCGCATGAGTGATTTTGTAGTGAGGATATGTTGTACTGGGCATAAGCCCGTTTTTGCTACTCTGATGTCATTTTCTGTGGACACTCCCTTCGTGGAGTTATATTTATTATGTCATGTGATTCACTGTGGACAGATAGTATACATTTACTTCATTATTTTGCTACTTTTATGTGATCGAGATGGCCGGCAGAATCGGCGCTTTGTGGTGATGACTCTTCAGGGCGTGAAGGAGTCACCGCAAAACGGCGGTTCTGGGCCTAAGACCCCGGTGTCCAAAAAGAAAAAAAAAATGGGGTCTTACAAGTGGTATCAGAGGAAAACCTCGATCGAACAGTAGCCGTCCACAACCCTGGGTCACCCCCGCGTGGGTTTAGTTTGGGGACAAACTAAGCAGCGGAAGCAGTGGTGTGCCCATACAGGGGAAATCACATGTAAGTTGTCCACTTTCATTAGGCATTGAGTCGATTATCTACTAATGTAGTTCGTTTTGCAGCCCCCAGCTCAGCCCACCCCACAAGGTGGAGCTCAGCAGACTCCAGACATTACACCACCTCCCATGGTCCCCACACCTTTCCTCCAGTCAGACATGGGGCAGACCCTTACAGCTATCCTTGAGGCCTTCCGAGCTCAGCAAGCCCCAGTCCAGCAGCCAAACCCTGGGGCCAACTGGATGAGCACCTTCCGAGGACTCTCTCCCCCATCTTACTTGGGGACAGAGTCGGCAGTACGGACAGAGGAGTGGCTGGATGTGATGTACGAGATGTTGACCGGGATACGATGCCCTTGGGAGGAGAGGGTGGCCCTAGTGGTATCTTGCTTGGAGTCACATGCCAAGCGGTGGTGGAAGACGCTGTTGGACACGACTTTTGCGGATAGAGAGATTGCAGAAATCACCTGGGAAGAGTTCAGGGCCACGCTGCTGGAGCACTTTGTTCCTCAGTCGGCCAGGGACGAGTTGGAGGAGCGTTTCTTGCAGCTGAGGCAGGGCACCAGGACAGTGGTGGAGTACCACCGAGAGTTCGATCATTTGGCCCGATATGCGGGCTCCTATCAGCTGGATGAAGCAGGTTACGTCAAGAGGTTTTATAAGGGCCTAAAAGAGGAGTTGAGAGAGGCCTTGCTTTTTGTCTCTGACGGGCCCATCTCCCGGATTTTAGAGATGGCGAAGAGGATTGAGGCCGACTGGCACACCACTCGGGGCCGGAAACGGCAAGCGGAGGACCAGGGCCGGAGGGCCCGAAATGATCAGCGGCGAGGCACCGTACCAGATGGAAGAAGGGCAGAGGAGCAGCCTCGTCAGGAGTTGAGGCAGGAGCCGAGAGAGCAGGTGGTCTTGGCCCCTCAACCTCTCCGGATCCAGGAGATGCAGAGACCTCGGGGTATGGCGTATCCCCCGCCGGAGTGCTTCCACTGTCACCAGGTGGGACACCTCCGGAGAGACTGCCCTATGAGGGGGGCACCACCTCCAGCACCATGGGGTGGCCCACCGGCCCAGCATTTCGGAGGCCGAGGACGCAGCCGAGGACATGGTTACTAGGGAGGCGACCGCAGGCAGAATGGGGAGCAGATTTACGCTTTGGACTTAGCACAGCCCCGGAACCCGGACAGGGTTATTGCAGGTATGAGAGTATCTTAATTTTGGATTCATTCATGACTCATATTAAGTGTTAATAGAACTACTAAATGACCTAGGTTAGAAAACCTTACACCAGAATTTCTTTCAAACTGATTAGGAATGGTGATGGTGTGCGGCAAGCCTGCCCACACCCTGTTCGACACAGGGGCATCGCACAACTTTGTGTCGGAGGATTTCGTCAAGGACCTGGATCAGATTCGTTGTTATACGGGACTACCCAGGAGGGTGCGCCTCCCCACTGGGATGGAGATCCAGTCCACAGAAAAGTGCCTCCTGGAGGTTACCATAGACGGGTTGACACTCGAGGCCCCGACGACGATCCTGAGGATGCCGGACTTCGACCTCGTCTTGGGCATGACATGGCTTGTCTGGAACCATGCCCAGATTGATTGCCCGGCAGGGAGGGTCGTGCTCAGCCACGGCGATACTTATGCAACGTTCGAAGGTACTACACCGGTCTCCCGTCGCTTGCTTTCATCTATTCAGGCCATTAAGGCTCACATGCAAGGAGACGAGGTATATCAGGTATTATTCGAGATGACTGAGGAGAAGGACCTGATCGCTAGCATTCCGGTGGTTCGTGACTACGCCGATATTTTTCCGGATAAGCTGCCAGGACTGCCTCCGCATAGGGAGAAGGATTTCCAGATTCAGTTGGTACCGGGGGCTAAGCCGGTATCCAAGGCCCCTTATCGGATGGCCCCGAAGGAGTTGGCGGAGTTTCGGACACAGTTACAGGAGCTGGTGGAAGCAGGATTTGTTAGGCCGAGCTCCTCATCATGGGGAGCTCCTGTCCTATTCGTGAAGAAGAAGGATGGCACTCTTCGCCTGTGCATTGACTATCGAGCACTAAACAGGCTGACCGTCCGAAATACCTATCCTCTCCCCAGGATAGACGAGTTGTTCGATCAGCTGGAGGGAGCCCATTACTTTTCGAAGCTGGACTTGAGATCAGGCTACTACCAGCTGCGGATCCAGGAGGAGGACATTCCGAAAACGGCCTTTAGTAGCCGATATGGATTGTATGAGTTCATCGTGATGCCCTTCGGGCTCACGAATGCTCCGTCAGCGTTTATGAGCCTCATGAACCGGGTCTTCGAGGCTTATTTGGATGTGTTCGTCATAGTGTTCATAGATGACATCCTTATCTATTCTAAGACGGAGGAGGAGCACACACGACATCTAGCATTGACCCTAGAAAGACTGCGGGAGCATCGTCTTTATGCGAAGTTCAGTAAGTGTCAGTTCTGGCTGAAGGAGGTGGCTTTCTTAGGTCACATTATCAGCGGAGCCGGGCTGGCAGTGGACCCGGCAAAGATTCGAGCTATTTCGGAGTGGCCGCAGCTGAAAACAGCCACTGACGTACGGAGTTTTCTAGGACTTGCCGGTTATTACCGGAAGTTCGTAGAGGGATTCTCTCGAATCGCCCTCCCGCTCACATCCTTGACGAAGAAGGAGGCACCGTTCGTGTGGACCCCGCAGTGCCAGACAGCTTTCCAGGAGCTGAAGGATCGGCTGACCTCGGCTCCCATTCTTACTCTCCCCTCGGGGAGGGAGGGATTTCAGGTCTACACCGACGCATCATATCAAGGGATGGGAGCGGTGCTGATGCAGAACGGACACGTCATAGCTTATGCCTCCCGCCAGCTGAAGACCCATGAGAAGAACTACCCAGTACATGACCTTGAGATGGGGGCAGTTGTATTCGCACTAAAGATATGGCGGCACTACCTTTATGGAGTCCACTGTGATATATACTCCGATCATAAGAACCTTAAGTACGTGGACACGCAGAAGGAACTGAACATCAGGCAAAGGCGGTGGGTGGAGTTTCTATCTGACTATCAGTATGAGATGCACTATCACCCGGGGAAGGCAAACGTGGTAGCAGATGCACTGAGTCGGAGAGCCGCCACAGCAGGAGCAGAGCCTCAGTTGATGTCTATGGAGCTGCTGCAGAGACTAGAGGACATGCACATTACTCTGGTATCGTCTGATGATCCTGAGCTCTATGAGGAGTACTTGGCCGCGATAGGCGTTACCGATGACATCAGAGACCGGGTCAGAGAGGGACAGAGGCAGGATGCCAAGTTGGAACCCATCTTCCAAGCTCTGAAGGCAGGCACTGCAGGAGATTACACACTGAGGGACGATCTGGTGTGCTTCAGAGGACGGGTGTATATACCGGAGGGAGGCCAGATCCGGGAGGATATTATGATGGAGGCACACTGCAGCCGGTATTCCGTACACCCGAGGATCACAAAGATGACGGCTGATTTGAAGAAGACGATGTTCTGGCCGGGCATGAAGAAGGATGTCTCTTACTTCGTGACCCATTGTGAGGCATGTCAGCTAGTGAAGGCGGAGTGCAGGAACCCCGCAGGATTATTGCAGCCACTCCCGGTGCCGGAGTGGAAGTTTGATGACATAGCCATGGACTTCATACATGGGCTTCCCCGGTCTCGGACAAGGAATGACTCGATCTGGGTAATCGTCGATCGGTTGACCAAGGTGGCTCGATTTATACCGATCAGGAAGGATGATTCAGTAGGAGTACTGGTGCAGAAGTTTGTGGAGCAGTTCATTCGTTATCATGGTGTGCCCAGGACGATAGTGTCGGATCGGGATGGCAGGTTCACCTCCAGGGAGTGGAAATCCGTGCAAGCTTGCTTAGGCACGCGATTGACTTTCAGCACTGCATTCCACCCCCAGACAGACGGGCAGACAGAACGCACCAACCGGACGCTGGAGGACCTTTTGAGGCTATGCATCTTGGATCGCGGGGAACCGTGGGAGAAACTCTTACCCCTTGTCGAGTTCTCCTATAACAACAGCCACCAGTCCAGCATCAGGATGGCGCCTTACGAAGCCTTGTACGGGAGGAGATGCCGGACCCCGCTCTCATGGGTGCAGAACGAAGATCCGAAGGTATTGGGGTCAGAGTTTGTTGAAGACACCGAGGCACAAGTAAGGCTGATCAGAGACAGGATGCTTGAGGCGCAGAGTAGACAGGCTAAGTATTACGACGCCCGTCATCGGCAGGTGGAGTTCCAGGTGGGGGACCGGGTGTTTCTGAAGATCCGGCCCATGCATGGAGTTTCACGGGTGCGTGGTCGGAGGAAGAAGCTCAGCCCTAGGTACATGGGTCCTTACAGGATCCTGGAGCGGATCGGACCCCTAGCCTACCGGCTGGAGTTACGACCAGAGCTGGAAGCGCTGCACGACGTCTTCCACATTTCTTCCTTGAGGAGGGCCCTGCTACGCCCAGAGCAGCAGATTCTGACTACTGAAGGGCCGGTAGCTTCAGACCGGTCGGTCCATTTGGAGCCTGTGAGGATCGACGACCGAGGAGTGCGGGTCTTGCGACGCAAGAAGGTCCCACTAGTCAAGGTCCTGTAGAGGAGCCACGGCCAGGAGGAGCATACCTGGGAGCCACAGGACCTGATGGGACAAAGATACCCCGAGCTATTCAGTCAGGTATACCTCTCAGACCCCTCAAGATGTTAATTTATTTTTCCTGCTTTAAGTATACTAAGGGCTGCTCTAGGTAGATAGGGGCTTATCTTTGTTTATTGGGGGCTTATCTTTGTTTATTGGGATTTTGGGTCGCCGATGGGGCGAAAGGGTCTTAGATCTAAGTTTTCCCGTAGAATCAAATTTAACAAACAAGGCGTCATAATGGGATGTTACAAGACTCTTTTCTTCGGTAATAAGACTCGTAGGCCCAACCTTGATTTCGGGGAGGAAATCTTAGTTTTGTTTATTGGGATTTGTAACATCCCATTTCCAACTAGACCCTAAGAGTGGTTTTGGCCATGACTAGGTCATGACAAAACCCTAGGAAGCCAGAAATGGGCCAAGAGATAGGAGGCCAAGGTGGGGATCACCATGGTCTGCAAATAGTAGAATTTTGAACAATGGCTTAGGATGACCATGGGCTACACCTTAACCCCAAGACCCTACCACAACACTCCCAAACATTTTGGGAGACCCATTAGAGCCAAAAGGACCCACTAGGGCCAACCCAAGAGGCCCAGTTGACCAAGGTCAACCCTAGCCCTGAATGGGTCAACCTAGCCTACTTAGGGCCAATTGACCCACTCCTAGTCTAGAGGACCCCACCTATGCCCTCCTAACCCTAAAGTGAGGTCAATGAGTCACTAAGGACACATTGGGGTCAGCCCTAGAGGCCAGGTTGACCCAAGTCAACTCAAGCCCTAATCTGGTCAAAGTACCCATACTAAGGGTATGTGACCTCCAAAGTGCAGGGTAACCCCACATAACCCTACCTAGACCCTAAGGGAAGTCAATGGGTCACCAAGGATCCATAGGGGTGGACCCTAATGGTCATGTTAGCCCCAGGTCAACTCTAGCTCTAAAATGGTCAAAGTGACCTTACCAAGGGTAAAGTGACCTTTAAGGTGCCAAGTCAACCCTACCCAACCCTACATAGACCTTAGGGGAGGCCAATGGGTCACCCAGGACACAATGGGGTCAACCTAGATGGTCAAATTGACCAAGTCAACTCTCATTTGGGTCAAGTCAAACTTAGCCCAAAAGGGCTAACCCAAGCCCAAGCCACTTCTCCCTTAGGCTAAACCCATTCCCATGACCATCATAATCTAGTGGGCTGCATTTAGTTTGTAAGGCTGACTAGTCAACCAGGGGTGACTAGGAGAGAGAAAGGAGCTCCTCTCCATGATAATGGAGGAGAGAGAAAACAAGGAAGAAGAAGGGGGAAGTGAGAGGCCGGCCAAGGGAGACTAACAGCCACCCATTATGGCTGCAATCAACTCCTCTAGGAGAGAGGAGTTGATTCCAGCCGTTTCCCGGCCACCAAGGGGTGGGTTCAGCCCCCCTCCACACAACCCGAGCCACTCCATTAATGGTGATAATGGCCATTGAAGAACCAGCCTCTCCCCTCCCCCAATTGCCATTTAAACACCTTCAGGGAGCCGAGGGGATCATTTTGGAGCACTTACCTGGAGGAGACGAGCCTTTTCACTGTGCAGTTGCAGAAGCCGAGCGCCGCCGCCGTCGCCAATGGCATCCCGCCGCTCCTCTCGCATCCAGGCCGCCAGGAAGGTCCTCCTCCTCTCCTTAACTCGCGGGTAGATCCTAGGAATCGTTAGGCTTGAGTTTCGGGCTCAATTGAGCCCGATCGAATACGGGATTTCTCCTGGTTTCGGCAAGAAAAATTCTTGCTTAATCCGCCGGAAAATGCCTCTCCGGCGGCGGAGCCGCCGCCTGACGATAGCCACCACCTCAACGGAGGTGTTGGTGGCGGTGGCCGGCCGGGGAAGGGGCTGGATCGCCGGTGGCAGGGCTTGGAAGTCGCTCCAGGCAGAACAAATCTCAGCCGTTGGCTCAGTGGGGACGATGACCAGATGCCGTCGATCTGCGCCAAGATTCGTGCGGCATCAGATCAAATACTATAGGAATTAAATAAGAAACATTTCATTTCTGTCACACTGGATGTATTTAATGTATTTAATTTTTAAAAATACTTAGGGACTCTGAGTGGAAATTTGCCCAACATGAACATTGTAGCTTAGGGTGTCTAGTTTGCAGCAAAAATTGTTTGGACCCTTTTGGGTCACTGGTTAGACCAGGGCACCCATTTTGGTGGGACATACCCTTAGGGCTAGGCAGTCACTAAATTGAGTGCCCACTCTTCACCCCAAGCCCACATTGGCTGAAATTTTGGCAGAGAGTCTATCCTAGGCATACCTAGGGCCTGCCCAAAAATGGGAATTTTTGGGGAAAATATTTCTATAATTTTGGTAAATATTTAATAATCCTTAGATAAATTAAATAGGTGCCCTAAACACATCCAAACCCTCCCAAATTTTGGTGAGTGGTCCCTGGGCTCCAATTAGGTTCCTGTATAAAATTTCATCTGATTTGGATGTGTGTTGAATAGGTTTTGACCCAACCCTATTTATACCCTATGAAGGGCATTTTGGTCAAAAGTGGCACTTTTGGTTTTGAGTGACCAAATCACCTCAACAGAGGCTGAAATTTTGGCCACTGATATAATTTGACTTTTTGCACTCACTTATGGAGTTTGGAGTGGATTGGGCTAGGGTAGCCCTAGAAGTTTAGGGTAGGCCCTTTAGGGTAAATTTCTAGGGTTTGGAGAAATTGGGGTCAAAAGACCTTGGATGGACTTGAGACTTGGGAATGATGCCCATAGGGTTGCTATGGTCCTGTGGTTAAAATTTTAGGGCTTTTGGAAGACTTAAGACCCCTTAAATCCATAACCCTAGTTTAGGGCACTAGCTTTGAAACCATAAGATCTAATACCAAAACTTTCTGAAAAGGCCTGAGTTTTTGAATGGGTAGTTGTTTAGGGTATACATACCTCTGGAAATTTTATAATAAATTTTGGATGAATGTTTTTGGTACTTTATTCACAAAGTCATATTTTACAATTTTCACTTAGGAATTTTTGCAGAAAAATATACTTGATTAAACCTGATGAAACTTAGCAAAGGGGCTTATAGTCATGATACCCATCTCTGTAAAGTTTTATGAAATTATTGAAGAATTATATTTGGTAGCTGCTTCTTTAACTGTTTAATTCTATGAAACTTTGGAAAATTTATTAATGACAGTTAGATTGTCTGAAAAATTATAATCTCCTCATCATGATGTTTTTAGTTCCTTATGAAGCCCTAGTAATTTTTACATAATTATTGGAGACATATCTGTGGCACTTCCTTCATGTTTATCTGATTTTAGGAATTACTTAATTAAATCCTTTAGAGGTCAAGAACTATCTGGAAAATTATGAAAGTTGGCAACCAATAATTTTTCTCTGTTATTTAGTGAATACAAATTTTAGGAGGCCATTGCCTGAGAAAATCTTATGGTTCATGTTCAAATTGACTATGGCCTAATTTCTGAGGAAAATTCAATAAATAGTAGATTAATTGGGAAAAATATGATTTTCTGAATTTAGTCTATATTTATCATAATAGACCTCTAATAATTATCATAAGGGTACTGGATGAGTATTTCATGTACTTCCCTTTTTGCGGGTCACGTAGCTTAAGTGGTCTGCATATAGCAAAACTGCAGGATTTCATTTGGATATGAATTAGGGCACGTATGATGGGTCTTGATGGTTTGCTGTAAGGACAAGTGGAATGGGCTGCATTTTTGGAAGATGAGTGAGTAGGGTGTGGTTGTCTAGGGTTTAAAGGCGTTCGGGTCCGACGAAAGATCGTCCTACCCAAGGAGAGTTGGAGTCAAATTACCCTAGGATTAGCATATCGGAATATGAGAAACAAAGGGTAAGGGAATCAACCAATAATAAAATAAGTACCTTGCGAAAGGGAACGCTGGGCGTAATCCCAGCATAGTTCCTAGTGCCCCTTGAGAGCCCTTCACAGGGAATACCGGGGGCAGTCCTGGGTTAACGTAAATTGTTTAACAAGCTGAAAAGAGTAACTTAGTAATTAGGGTTGCACAATCCACACACACTGTTAGCACCAGAAGTTAGCTGGGAGCTTCGGCTCGGATGGTTAAAAGACGGACTTTTGGTCCGGGGAGCTTCGGCTCGGGTTTTGTTTACGCCTAATTTGCATGTGCATAAAGGAAAGGAAATTAAGGTGGTGGGTCTTCGGTATTGGAGGGTCGATGCACCGACGCCATTACGTTGACTCGGCAAGTGTGGTTAACACTTCGCCAACAGAAGTCCGGTGCGCCAGCCGGCAAGAGTACGCAGGAGTCCGCTTCGTGCACCAAGCGTTGAGGCGTACGATAGGTCTGACCGGTAGTGCTTTACTGGTTTAGAGGTGGGCGAGGCCCAACCCACCGCTTCCGTCTGCCACTACGGAGGTATCCTGGGAGGTTACGGCTCCAAAAAGGGGGAACTAAAGGTCTGTGTGCACAGAGTCGGGTGTGTGCGTTGCACTTGCATGTCCATCATACCCACTTGCATGTCATAGCATAATCGATTCACTTAACCCCTGACACCTAATGTATAAGTGGAATGGGACGCTTATACATTAGGACCTGCAAAATGACCCCTTAGTCTATAAGCTTGTGTGGGCAAGTTTATAAATTAAGGTTAATTTTGATATACTTAGTTACTGCTGTTTGACCACCGACACCCCATCGTATAAATCGGTATGGGACTTTTTATACGATGGGAGCCCTGCAAAATACCCCTTGGCTTATGTGTTTTCACATAAGCGAAGGTTACATTTCACATTACAGCTTATTGTCTTTATATGTTATAGAACTTGCTAGAATAGGACCGCTGCCATCTGCTTTTGATATTCTCCACCTTCAAGTCCTCCCCTTTCTTCCTCTCCGCTCGGTGCCTAGGAGCCGTGGGGGAAGGGGTGGGGGATGATAGGACTTAGTCTTTTAGACTAACGGTTTTCGAACCGCATCATTTAGGGGATCGCGGAGACCAGCATGGAGGAGCAGCCCCAGAGACCGGTGCGCTTGGAGGTGGGGCAGTCTAGCTCCGGAGTTCACACAGCCGGGACCGTGAGTCTCGACCCTGGGTAGTTTTTCAGCTTTTGCTTCCGCATGAGTGATTTTGTAGTGAGGATATGTTGTACTGGACATAAGCCCGTTTTTGCTACTCTGATGTCATTTTCTGTGGACACTCCCTTCGTGGAGTTATATTTATTATGTCATGTGATTCACTGTGGACAGATAGTATACATTTACTTCATTATTTTGCTACTTTTATGTGATCGAGATGGCCGGCAGAATCGGCGCTTTGTGGTGATGACTCTTCAGGGCGTGAAGGAGTCACCGCAAAACGGCGGTTCTGGGCCTAAGACCCCGGTGTCCAAAAAGAAAAAAAAAGGGGGTCTTACAGTTATAACCCCATAGTGAAAGAAAATAAAAAGATGTTGTATTCTTTGTCTCAAATCTCTGAGAAGACTAGGGGATTTCGTTGATGTTGTCAAACTCCCCCTGAGTTATAGAAATCTGATCAGGAGTGGAAGCTTTGCTTCAGGGTGTAGGACTTCAAAGATAAAAATTTCTTATTCCAATAAATAATTATGAGAGATTGAGCTTTTGGTCTCAGATTGAATATGTGTTGCTGGAAGAAAGGCTTGAAGAAGAAGATGATGAACAAGATATTTATTTGTCTCTGTCTCTTGTTCTCTGATTACAGATTTTTATTTCTTCTTCTTCTTGTTCTTCTTAATTACTGGCATTCTTTTGAAAACTTTTCTTTATATATTGATTGTTGATTCAAACACATTTGAATTTCAAATTCTTTGAAATCTTTTTTATAATTTTTGGGAGTTGGAACAACTGATTTTGTCTTGAATGTATTTCCCTGATTATCCCAGTAAATATGGTAAAGTAATAACTTTGTGAACCATAATTAATGCTGCCACAAAATGGCAATATTCTTAAGAATATTGAGCATTAATTAACAGAGTATTACTGTCTTAATATTTGAAATCAAACTGCTTTAGTCGAACTGAGAAACTGTAGAGAAGATTAGTTGAACAGAACTTGGAAGGAGTTAGTCGAACTCAGCAAAGATTTCGTCGATCTGAGCTCCAAGTTCGTCGAACTGATAATTCTCCTCCGTCGAGCTGAGCTCCAAGATCGTCGAACAGAAAGTATACTTGCCAATCTGAGCTCCAAGTTCGTCGAACTGAGAAGGCACTTCGTCAAGCTGAGATTTTGAGGAAGGATCAGAGTTCGTCGACCTTAGCTAGACTTTCGTCGAGCTCAACTCAGAGAAGGAACTCTGAGTTCGTCGATCTGATATCGACGATCGTCGAGCTGAGTTCAGCTATCATCGAACACCTTTTCTGCAATCTTTAAATTGTCTTGTCTCTTAAGTCTTCTTTCTCTGAAGTCTTCTGAAGGTAGGTTTTTAACAATCTAACCTAATGTGACAGATCTTAACCCTAGAACTAACTTATGACCCTAGACTATACATGTTGGGTCATCAATCCTAATAGTAAACCTAGCCCAAATCACAAGTAGGTTTCCAACAATCTCCCCATATTTGGGTGAGGCTACTATAAAAATAATAAATAAATAAAATCACAAAGCAATAAAAATATCTGATAGAATTATAAAACTTCAGCAGATATAAACAAATGTGCCTTGTGAGTATACATATAGCAAAAATAAAATTCAGAATGCATAATCATAAATTTATGAGTTTTCTTTGAAGCATTTGAAGAAGGAGCAGGTTTTGAGAACACCATTATTTTTTTGGGGTCCTCTGTTTCTCTCTGAGTCATCCTCATGTCTTCAGCACCTAGAATCTTTACTTATGCAGCTCTAGGCACTACATCCTCTGGATGAAGACTCATATAAGTATCAACATTAAAGAGATTTTTCTTTTCATACCTTTCTATCTCTTTCTTCCTGTATGAAGACATGGTTGAATATTGAGAAGTGTTTTTTCCTTCTTCTTTAGCTTTCTTGATTGGTGAAAGTTCTATAGTCTCCTTGAATCTGGCCATTGTAAAATTAGGATCCATTTCTGTATCATAGACGAGAGATAGTGGCCTTTCTGGACTTGATTTTTCTTGTTGATTATCTTCAGATGTCTTCTGTTGACTGCTTTTCTTTATTTGTTGTTGTTTGCTGCCCTGGGAACTGTGCTGCTGCTTACTGCTGCTTTGATATGGTCTGGAGTGATAAGAAATTGTAGACCTTTGAACTTGTGAAACATTTCCTGTTGATCCTACTGCAGGAGGAGGACCTCTCTTAAATTATGGAGGTAGAGAGTATCTCCTGCTCTTCTTCCTTGCTTTCATCTCATTCTTTGAATACCTCATCCAATGAGGAGTGTCTGGAGTGAGAGTAATGTTGTGCAGAATATTGTAAGGAGTGTATGCAGTAGGAGAGGGTCTAGAAGTAGCCCTGGATGTAACCTTCTTCTTAAGTTTTCTCTTTTTAGAAGCAAAATCTTCTGAGTCATCTGACTCATCGTCATCATCATCAAATTCATTGGCAGGATTATCATAGAGAACATTAATCTGTTTAAGCATTTTAGTAAAGACTACTGGATGAGCCTGTGTCTGTTCATCTATATTTTCTTCTTCACCCTGAGACTGTGCTTGAATTTCTGGCTCAATATCTATAATAACTTGAGACTGTGCTTGAATTTCTGGCTCAATTTCTGTATCAAAGGAATAAAGTAATGAAGAAATATCAAATATGGGATTAAGGATAAAATCACCAATAGTGATGATTTTTGGAATTGAAAAATCGGTTGCTTCTTCTGTACAAACTGGAAGCATTTTTGTATATGCTGCCGCAACTTCTGGAATTACTGCTGCTGGAGTTGCTGCTGGAGCTTCTTCATGAACTGCTGGAGCTTCTTCATTGGACATCTCTCCTTGCCTAGATTCAGAGAGTCCTGAACCCAGACCCCCAGAAGATGGGATAGTGAAGAAGGCAGCTAGCTGTGAAGAAAGAATATTGATGGAAGCAGCAAGTAGAGTAATGACCTCATCTATGAGTTTCTTGTGTGTAGGTGTAATAAACTTAAGAATGTTGGTTGATATAGAAGAGAAATCAACATACATGTAATCATTTGGATTAGTAGATGTTGAAGGTTGGTTGGTAGTAGAAGAGGATGGCATGGAGCAGGTTAGAGAGATGGTGAATGCATATGGAATGGAGGGTGTTGGAATGTCAGTTGGAATGTTGGAGGTTGAGACATCGGGGAGGATAGTATCTTCCTGAATATGGGAATAAGGTGGAGATGTATGAATTTGAGGTGAAAGAGGATGAGTGTGTTGTGGAGATGGAGATGAAAGTAGATCAAAATTTAGTGATGATAATAGTGGATCTGTGTCATCAATATGTGATGGTAGATGTAATTGAGGAGGTGGAGATGTTGTATCCTCAGGAATGTAGATTGGTGAGTGTGGAGATGGTGGTCTGGATGGTGAGACAGGAGGTATGGAAGTAGAAGGTGTGTTTGTAATGACTATGGATGGTTATTGAGAAGGAGAGACATAAACAAATGGAGTTGATGAAGGAAATATAGAATGATGTGGAGATGGAAGAGGAGGAGAGGGAATGTGAGGAGCATGAGCTTATGTTGGGGTTGGTGAAGTGGCTATTTCAGCCATTGTGTCCTCTGAAGCTATCCTGGAAGAGGAAGCCCTGGAGGGCTTTGGGATAACCCTCTCCCATCTGCCAAAGAGGGCAGAGGTGAGCCTCTTAGAGGCATTGATGGAACTGGTCTGAGAGACCAAAAGTTCTGGAACCTTTGCCTGTAAGAAGATTCTCAGAACTATACCAAAACTAACATCCTTCTTACTAATCTTCTTCTTAATCAAATCAAACACAATTTCACCCCAGTTCACTGATTTTTGATTAACCAGGGCACCCATCAGAAGGAATTGGTGTCTGGTTATATAGTCATGGGTAGAGTGCTTGCCCAAGATTACTTTGCCAACAACATCTGCTAAGAACTTGTATTCAACTAACAAGTTCTTCTTCAGCAATTTGTTAGGGTTTCACTGGGAGTGACCCGTTATAACTAACATATCATCAAACTCAGTGCTAGATAGTGCAATATTACCTTCCCCATTGATAAACTCAAAAAATTCAGTTAGAATAGTAGGGGAAAGAGAAACCTGGTGTCCAGAAATTGATCCAGAAATGGAGGTTTGATCTGGAAACTTGTTGTGAATACTCATTCCTTGATTTCTTGTACTAGAAGTTTGATCCTTAAGGTCATGAACTTTCTCAACTGTGAAGCCTCAAACAACTGAAGAATGTTCTTGAATATTTGATCAGAATGGCTAAATGAATCGACGTCAATGTCAAACCCTGTATCAAATTTCATTCCAGAAAGGGTCGCCACTGAAATTGCCATTGCCTGCAAAAACAAGAGATCAAGTGCAAAAGAACTGGAAAGTGCGGAATGGAGTTCGATGAAAACCCTATTATAAGTTTTCAGAAGATGAAGAGGCGAACTCCGTCTGACAAAAATTTAAAAACTTCGAACTTAGTTCGACGAAAAATCTCATAAAGAAATAAAATCGTCGATCTAAGTCTAAAGAGGGGGAAAATAATTTGTCGTTCTCCGTTCGACGAAAAAATTTTCTTAAACAAATCTCGTCGATCTCTGTTCGACGAAAAATTTTCTTAAACAAATTCGTCGATCCCCATTCGACTAAAGAGTTTTGCAAAGGAAAATTGGTCGATCTCCGTTCGACGAACACTCCACGAAGAGTTCGTAGTTCGTCGATCTTCGTTTGATGAAAAATGAACAATTCGTCGATCATAGACAAAAATCAAATTAAAGCTTCTCCATTAATCATACCTAGTCGATTTAGGAAGAACGTGTATTTCTTTTTCATCTAATGGTTTGGTGAAAATGTCTGCTCTTTGTAAATTAGTAGAGATAAAGACAAGTTTAATTTTATTTTTGTCCACACAATCTCTAATGAAAAGATGTTTAATCTCTATATGTTTTGTTCTACTATGATGCACTGGATTTTGTGCAATAGAAATTGCACTGGTATTATCACAATAGATAGTTGAATTATTTAAATTGAAACCATAATCCAGGTGTTGATTTTGAATCCACAAAATTTGTGAACAACAACTACCTGCTGCTATGTATTCAGCTTTAATAGTTGATGTAGACACAGAAGTTTGTTTTTTGCAAAACCAGGACACAAGCCAATCACCTGATGTGCTTTTCCTGTCATCTCTATATCTAGTAAAGTCAGCATCTAAGAATCCAGATAATTCAAATTCTGACTCAGTAGGATACTAGAGTCCTAGATTAAGATAACCCTTTATATATATCTTAAAATCCTCTTTAATAAAATAAGATGTGATTCTTTAGGATTGACTTGAAATCTTGCACAAATGGAAGTAGGAAACATAATATCAGGCCTATTAGATGTAAGATACAATAAGGACCCAACAATAGCCCTATATGTTTTCTTATCAACTGGCTTTCCCTGTCATCAGAATCAATTACAACATTGATAGGCATGAGTGTTTTCTTGGCTGAGTCATCTGTCATCCGAAATATTTTAAGTAGCTCTTTAGTATATTTAGACTGGGATATAAAGATACCATCAGGGGTTTGCTTCACTTGGAGACCAAGGAAGCAGGATAGTTCACCCATGCTACTCATTTCAAACTTTGAATGCATCAGGTCAGAAAACGTTTTTCAAAGTTTGGAATCAATAGAGCCAAATATTATATCATCTACATAGATTTGGACTAGAAACTTTTTGACTTATGATGTCTAATAAATAAAGTCCTATCTACAATGCCTCTAATGAACTTATGCTATAAAATAAAGCTAACTAAGGTCTCATACCAAGCTCTTGGAGCTTGTTTTAAACCATAAAGAGCTTTATGAAACTTAAAACATAAGATGGATGTGTTGAGGAGATAAAACATGGTGGTTGCTCAACATAAACTTCCTCTTTTAGTTCTCCATTGAGAAATGCACTTTTGACATCCATCTGATAGACCTTGAACTTCTGATAGACAGCATATGCAAGAAAAATTCTGATGTCTTCAAGTCTTGCAACAGGAACAAAGGTTTGATCATAATCAATGCCTTCTTCCTGTGAATAACTTTGGGCTACCAATCTTGCTATGTTTCTCATAATTAATCCTTGAGCATCTAATTTGTTCCTGAAGACCCATTTAGTTCTAATGACTGGGTAGTCTTTGGGTCTTGGAACCAAATCCCAAACTATACACCTCTCAAATTGATTGAATTCCTCTTGCATTACAATAATCTAGTGAGGATCTTGCTCTGCATCTTTTATGGATTGAGGCTCAATTTGAGTAATGAAGCAAGCATACATCAGATCTTGGTTGAGTTGATGCCTTGTTTGCACACCAGCTGATATGTCTCCAATCACTTGAGATATGGGATGATCTCTAAGTGTGACAAGATCAGCAGGAGGTGTTGGTTCATCAACAGCTTGTGTAATTAATTTCTCTTGTGAAATTATATTTGTTGTTGTGGGTTCAAGTGCTTCAGTAATTTCTTCTTCACTATCTTCATCAATCTATGGAGATGGATGCAATGTAACCTCTTGGATAAGGTTTAAATCATCCATCCTCTCACACAGATAGAGTACCTGCAAAGTTTATACGGTAGAAGAATCCTTCTACTTGTAAAACATGTTAGCTTCATCAAATGATATATGTACAGATTCTTCTATTTTTAGTGTTGATTTATTAAATATCATATAAGCTTTGCTGACTTGGGAATATCCAAGAAAAATTCCCTCTGTAGCCTTGGCTTCAAATTTTCTTAGGTGCTTCTTGTCATTATTGTGAATATAACACTTGCAGCCGAACACTTTAAAATAATCTACATTAGGTTGCTTCCCTTTAAGTAATGCATAGGGAGTCTTACCCTTTAAGTTTATGTATTAAAGTTTTATTCAGAACATAATTTATTGTGCTTACAGCCTCTGCCCAAAAGGATAGGGGAAAATAAGCATCTGCAAGCAATGTCCCAGCAGATTCAATAAGGGTTCTATTTTTTCTTTTAGCTACCCCATTTTGTTGAGGAGTTCTAGGAGCAGAAAAATAATTCCTGATACCTTCCTTCTCACAGAATTCTTGCATGAGAAGAGATTCAAACTCGATGCCATGATCACTTATAATCAATGCAACCTGAGTAGAGTACTCAATCTATATGCTCTTAAGAAAATATGTAAGAACTTTAAAGTTATCTGACTTGTTTCTCAGAAAGAACACTCAAGTGAATCTAGAGAAGTCATCAACAATAACTAGTGTGTATGACTTTCCTCCTAAACTTTGTACAATAATAGGGCCAAAAAGGTCCATATGTAGCAAGTACAAAATCCTGGGTGAATCACTTTTATTGATGGATTTGAAACTATTTTTAGTTTGTTTGTTTAATTGACAATCCCTGCAGATTCCTTCCTTCTTGTAAGAACTAGAAGGCAGTCCTCTAACAAGGTTGTCCCTAAATAATTTAGCAATATTCCTAAGGTTTACATGATGTAGTCTCTTATGTCATAAATCATTAGTTGAACTAATTTGGTTAAATAAGCAAATTTATGTATTAGTAGATTTGAAATTAACTATATATATGTTTCCTTGTCTAATTCCTGTTAAAACAGTTTTGTCTTTATCAGAAGTAATGATGCAAGATGACTGATTAAATGATACCTGATAACCTTCATCACATAATTGGCTTATGGATATTAGGTTATGCTTGAGACCACTTACATAGGCTACCTTCCTGAAGGTAACTGCTCCAACTTTGACATTTCCATATCCTTTTGTCAATCCACAGTTGGAGTCTCCAAATATCACATTTAGTCCAAGCTTTGCTTTGAAATCAGTCAGGTTGTCTTTACTTCATGTCATGTGTTTTGAACAACTTCTATCCAGATAACATTGTTGCTCTGTGGTAGGATAGTTCTTTACCTGTAGAAAACAAGATTAGTTGTTCTTGACCTAGGTAACCTTAGGTTCTTGATTTCTTTCAAATTTATAACTAGAAATGTAATAAAATTCAGGTTGATCCTCATAACCTAGTGGATGATATCTCCTAGGGGGAATAATCCACTGAGTAAAAGGATTAACAAATATTTTAGTTTGATAAAAATTTTGAAAAGAATTCAAGTTTCTGTTATAAGAAACTGGGTTCGACGAATTGTAATATGTTCTTCGATCTGCGTTCGATGAATAGAGATGACTTCGTCGAGATCCATTCAAAGAATGAAAGTGTTCATTCTCCGAGCTCCTCGTTCATCGATCGCGGTTCGACGAATCATATTGAGTTTGTCGAGCGCAGTTAGACGAATAGTTATACCTAAAATTTGTGTTCATAGTTCGTCGATCTGAATTTGATGAACCACATTCATTTCATCGAGCTTGGTTTGATGAAATATGTTGAACATAATTTTTGTTAAAATTTTTCTTTTTCTTAGGTTGAGTTTTATGTAAAATTTTTGTTTCTTTATTACTAACTTCTACTTTTCTTTACCTTTTTCAAAAACAAATTTTATGGGGGTAGACAAGATATTTTTCTGTAAAAGAGGAGGCTAATTAGATGAAGCTCCCAGGCCCAGCTTGCCATTAAGCCTAGCATTCACTATGCTTGTGATATCCATCAATTTGATTCTTCTCCCATTAAGGGATTCTTCAAATTGCTTAGCCTTATTTAGTTAATCTTCTAATGATAATATATGTTCATTAGCAGTTTTTAAGTCTTCCTTAAGTTTTAAGTTTTCTGAAGACAAATTGTCAAATTCAATTACTTTTTTTCAGAGGAGTTTGATTTCCTTCTCAGATTAAATCAAATCAGTGCATAATAATTTGAAATCAGTTTTAAATTGATCAAAAGTAAATGAAAAGAGGAGATCACCTGATCTTCTTCTGACATAAATTCATCTTCTGAGTGGTCAGCTTCTGAATCAGCAGCATTAAAGTTATTGCAAGATGCATTAATTGTCATCAAGCAGATTTCTCTGGCTAGGTATTTTATCATACCTTGGCTTGTCATCTTTTCTGGAAGATCTTCTCCTAAAATTCGTCATTGCCATCTTGTAGAATCTCTTAGCCAAGAGACTCAACAAATCTTCATTATCTAGAGTGGCTTCTGCTTCTTCACCTGCTTTGAAAGCTATGTTTTGCTATTTCCCTCCTGATGATGAAGTAGTCCTTTGCTCAGCTTCTCTGGTCTTGGTGAGCTGCTCATAAGACTTGAGCTTGCCCGACATGGTTTCAGTAGAGATCTCATTCAGGATTCTGGCTTCCTTGATTGGCTAGATCCTAGAGTCTCATGTGCTAGGGAAGCACATAAGGATCTTGTCATTTATCTATGTTAATGAGATGTCCTTGTCCAGAGTTTTCATCTCATTAATTATGAGGCTGAGTCTGTTGTACATGTCTGCAACTGACTCTGAATCTTCCTTCTTAAAATTCTCATACTCAGAGATTAAGTGTGATCTCTTATCCTTCCTTTCATCAGCATATCCTGCTACCATAGCTTTCAGTGAGTCCCAAATGGCCTTTGCTGAAGTACATTCAGCAACCATCTGTAATATGTCATCAGACATGGTTTGGGCCCGAATATTCATTGCTTTAGCATCATCAATCTTGGCCTTCTTTTGTTCTTCAATCCACTCACGTGGTGGAACGACACTTGTGCTTGTAGTTGCCACTGATAGTGGGGGACCTGTCAAAAATGAATTATATATGTCTTCATCAATGAAATTCATATAAATTTTAATCATTGCCTTCCAAAGTGCAAACTTATTAATATTGCACACTGGAGGTCTAGTGCTTGAATACTCCTTATTTTGTGTCATGATATAAAAGACAACTAGAGTAGATAAGATCAATCAAAGATCTTTTGGTTCAGGTGTTAACCTGTACAACCAATTAACCTTTCCCTCTGATACCAATTGAAAGTGAGGGTTTAATCTAACTAACTCTAGAGGGAGGGGGTGAATAGAGTATTTTAAAATTTTACTTTGTTTTTACAGTGGATTAAAATAGGTGATATATATGTATATATATATATATATATATATATATATATATATATATATATATATATATATATATATATAAAGATATTAAGATATTTCACACCATAAAAAATAAATAAGTAAAGCACAACCAGACGACACAAGGAGTTTATAGTGGTTCCCCAATAAACCTGGGTACATCCACACTTCTACCACCCTGGTAGAAATTCACTGCAGGTTTTTGCTCAGGTGCCCTGCCACCACAGATTTTTGATCAGGTGCCCTGTCACCACAGGTTTTTGATCATGTGTCATATCACCACACGATCTATTTTCTAAGGGAGATCTATCAACCCTTTGAGCTTTTGATTAGGTGCCCAAAAACCAAACCCAGACTTTTGATTAGGTGACTTGTGAAGCAAAGGGTTTAACTTTTGAAGGGAGTTATAACCATGTACACAGTGAAAGAAAATAAAAAGATGTTTTCTTCTCTGTCTCAAATTTTTGAGAAGACTAGTCGATTTTTTTGATGTTGTCAAAGCTCCCACTGAGTTATAGAAATCTGATCAGGAGTGAAAGCTTTGCTTCAGGGTTTAGGCCTTCAAAGATGAAAACTTCTTCTTCTAGTAAATGATTCTGAGATATTGAGCCTTTGGTCTCAGATTGAATATGTGTTGCTGGATGAAAGGCTTGAAGAAGAAGATGATGAACAAGATGTTTCTTTGTCTATGTCTCTTGTTCTCTGATTACAGATTTTTCTTTCTTTTTCTTCTTGTTCTTCTTAATTCCTGGTAATCTTCTGAAAAATTTTCTTTATATATTGATTGCTGATTCAAATACATTTGAATTTCAAATTCCCTGAAATCTTCTGCATAATTTTTGGGAGGTGGAACGACTGATTTTGTCTTGAATGTATTTCCCTAACTATCCCAGTAAATATGGTAGAGTAATAACTCTGTGATCCATAATTAATGCTGCCAGGAAACGGCTATATTCTTACGAATATTGAGCATTAATTAACAAAGTATTACTTTCTTAATATTTGAAATCAAACTGTAACATCCCATTTCCAACTAGACCCCTAAGAGTGGTTTTGGCCATGACTAGGTCATGACAAACCCTAGGAAGCCAGTAATGAGTCAAGAGATAGGGGACAGAAAGGTGGGGGATCACCATGGTCTGCAAATAGTAGAACTCTGAACCATGGTTTAGGATGACCATGGGCTACACCTTGACCCCAAGACCCTACCACAACACCCCTAATACCTTGGGAGGCCCATTAGAGCCATAAGGACCCATTGGGGTCAAACAAAGAGGCTCAATTGACCAAGGTCAACCCTAGCCCTAAATGGGTCAAACTAGCCTACTTAGGGTCAATTGACCTACTCCTAGCCTAGAGGACCCCACCTATGCCCTCCTAACCCTAAAGTGAGGTCAATGGGTCACTAAGGACACATTGGGGTCAGCCCTAGAGGCCAGGTTGACCCAAGTCAACTCAAGCTCCTAATCTGGTCAAAGTACCCTTACTAAGGGTATGTGACCTCCAAAGTGCAGGGTAACCCTACATAACCCTTCCTAGACCTTAGGGGAGGCCAATGGGTCACCAAGGACCCAATGGGGTCAACCCAAATGGTTTTGTTGACCCAAGTCAACTCTGGCCCTAAAATGATCAAAGTGCCCTTACCAAGGGGCATGTGACCCCCAAGATGCCCAACCAACCTTACTCAAGTCTTCCTAGACCTTAAGGGAGTCCAATAGGTCACCAAGGACCCATTGGGGTCAACTAAAATGATCATGTTGACCAAGGTCAACTCTATTCTAGTGTTAGGTCAAATTAGCCTAAATGAGTCAACCCAAGCTCAACCCCGTTTTCCTTTTAAGCTAACCACAACATAATGAAATATTATGGGTGGAAAGGGCTGCCAATAGGTTGGGGAGTCAGCATGGTCAGTTTTGGTGACTAGGAAAGAGAGAGAAAGCTTCATCCCACACTAATGGAGGAGAGAGAAAAGGGGAAAGAGAGTTGAAGGAGGAGATTGGCCAAGGAAAGGCCAATGGTCCCCATTGATGGCAGCATTCATATCCTCCAGTGAAGGGGAGGAGTTTCCAGCCGTTTTCCTGGCTGTCAAGGGGCAGTTACAGCCTCCACCATCATGGTCGAAACAAGCCTTTAATGGCCATGATGGTCATGGCAGTTTCTTCCATTCTTCTCCCCCTCTGATGATTTAAACACCACCAGTGAGCTTGGAGGAGAATTTCCCAATCCTTAACTGAAGAAATCCGGCGAGTTTACTGGGAGATTGCAGAAATCCGATCGGCGGCGCCACCACCATGTCAACCCGCAGATCCGCTCGTCTCCAGGCCGCCAACAAGGTCCTCCTCCTCCTCTTTTCTCATGGGCAGATCTTAGGTTTCATTAGGGCCGAGGTTCGGGCACAATTGAGCCCGATCCAATTCAGAAAATTCATGGCTTTCGGCCGAGAAATTTCTTGGTTGGATCGCCGGAATCCGCCCCTCCGGCGGCTGTGCCGCCGTCTGGCGATAGCCACCACCTCAACGGAGGTGATGGTGGCGGTGGCCGGCCGGGGAAGGGACTGGGTGGCCGGCGGCAGACGTTTGAAGGTCGGCACAGGAAGAAGCAATCCTGGCCGTTGGCTCATCGGGGACGATAACCCCGCGCCGTTGATCTGCGCCAAGATTCGCGCGGCATCAATCAGATACTTTAGGATTTAAATGAATATTATTTCATTTCTGTCACATTTGATGTATTTAATGTATTTAATTTTTAAAAATACTTAGGGACCCTGAATGGAAATCTGCCCAACATGAAAATTGTAGCTTAGGGTGTCTAGTTTGTAGCAAAAATTGTTTGGACCCTTTTGGGCCACTGGTTAGACCAGGGTACCCTTTTTGGTAGGACCTATACCTAGACCTAAACAGAAATTATTTTTGGTGCCCACACTTCATTCCTTGTCCAAACAAGTTGAAATTTGGGCAGTGAGAAGGTCTTAGTCATATCTAGAACCTGTCCAAAATTTAGAATTTTTGGAGAAGAGTTTTCTATAGTTTTTAGAAAAATTTAATAAATCATGATTAATTTAATTATGTGACCTAATTAATTTAAAACTCCCCCAAATTTTGGTGGGTGGTCTTAGATGTCATGATAGGTATAGGGTTAAAACTTTAGCTCATTTGGAGATGTTTAGGATAGGTAATTTACCCACCCTATATATGACCCTATAAGGGTATTTTGGTCAAAAACCACTATTTGATGGCTGAGTGGCCAAATTCCCTCATCAGAGGCTGAAATTTTGGCCACTGATATACTTTGACTTTTTACACTCACTTATGAAGTTTGGAGTGGTTTGGACTAGGGTAGCCCTAGAATTTTAGGGTAGGCCCTTTAGGGTAAATTTCTAGGGTTTGAGGAATTTGGGGTCAAAAGACCTTGGATGGGCTTGAAACTTGGGACAGATGTCCATAGGGTTACTATGGTCCTGTGGTTAAAATTTTAGGGCATTTGGAAGATTTAAACCCCTTAAATCTATAACCCTAGTTTAGGGCACTAGCTTTGAAATCATAAGTTCTAATACCAAAACCTTCTGCAAAGGGCTGAGTTTTTGAATGGGTAGTTGTTTAGGGTATATACATCTCTGGAAATTTTATAATAAAGTTTGGATGAATATTTTTGGTACTTTATTCACAAAGTCATGTTTTACAATTTCCACTTAGGAATTTTTGGAGATAAATATACTTGATTAAATCTGATGAAACTTAGCAAAGGGGCTTGTAATAATGGTACCCATCTCTGTAAATTTTTATGAAATTTTTGAAGAATGATATTTAGTAGTTGCTTCTTTAATTATTTAATTCTATGGAACTTTGGTAAATTTAATAATGACATTTAGATGGTCTGAAAAATTCTAATTTCTTCATCATGATATTTCTAGTTCCTTATGAAGCCCTAGTAATTTTTACATAATTATTGGAGACATATTTGTGGCACTTCCTTCATTATATTTGATCTTGGGAATTATTTTTAATAAATCTTTTAGAGGTCAAGAACTATATGGAAAATTATGAAAATTGGCAACCAATAATATTACTCTGTTATTTAGTGGATAAAAATTTTAGGAGGCCATTACCTGAGAAAATCTTATGGTTCATGTTCAAATTGACTATGGCCTAGTTGTTGAGGAAAATTCAATAAATAGTAGATTAATTGGGAAAAATATAATTTTCTGAATTTAGACTATATTTATCATAATAGACCTCTGGTAAAATCTGTAGAGCTATTGGAGGAGAATTTAGAGTATCACCTATTGAGTACATCATATTAGCTTAGGGTGGTCTGCAATTAGTAAAAAAAACAGCAGAAATCAAATTAAGGTGCACAATGAGTTTAGGAAGTTGGAATAATGGGGCATTAGTCTGGTAGGTGATTTAGGTTTGTCATCAGAAGTGTAGATGAGTAGTGGAGGTTGGTTAGAGTTGTGTGGGGTTCGGGATCGACAAAGGATCACTCATCCTCGTTGAAAAGAAGGAGTCATATACACTTGGGTTAGGATTCAATTATAACCCTAAGGGATTGAGAGATTTGTGTAGTAACCAATAATAATAAGTGCCTTGCGAAAGGGAGCTTTGGGCGTAATCCCATCGTAGTTCCTAGTGCCTTCGAGAGCCCTTCACGGGGAATACCTTGGGCAGTCCTGGGCTAACGCAACTCATAGGAGTAATGAAACTTCAAGAGTAACTAGAATAACTAGGGTTTCACTCTCACACACCCCGAGGTTACGGGAAGTAGTTTTGGCTAGATGATCAAGCAGTAGGCTCGGTCGTTGTGGTAAGAGGGCAGGATGGCCCGGTGAGCTTCGACTCGGTGTCGGTACGTAAATTTGCATGTGCATAAAAGGAATGATATTAAGGTGGTGGGTCTTCGGTATTGGAGGATCTTAGCACAGACACCAATACGTTGACTCGGCAAGTGTTGTGATAGCACTTCGCCAACAGAAGTCCGGTGCGCCAGCCGGCAAGAGTACGCAGGAGTCCGCTTGTGCACCAGCGTTGAGGCGTACGATAGGTCTGACCAGTAGTGCTATACTGGTTTAGAGGTGGGCGAGGCCCAACCCACCGCTTCCGTCTGCCACTACGGAGGTATCCTGGGAGGTGAGGCTCCAGAAAGGGGGAACTAAAGGTCTGTGTGCACAGAGTCGGCTGTGTGTGTTGCACTTGCTTGATCCATCATACCCACTTGCATGTCATAGCATAAGCGATTCATTTAACCTTTGACACCTAAAATATAAGTGGTATGGGACACTTATACATTAGGCCCTGCAAAACGACCCCTTGGTCTATAAGCTTGTGTGGGCAAGTTTATAAATTAAGGTTAATTTTCTTTACATATATATATTGCTGTTAATAACCGACACCCCAACGTATAAATTGGTATGGGACTCTTTATACGATGGGAGCCTTGCAAAAGACCCCTTGCTTATATGTACCCATATAAGTTAAGGTCACTTTACTTTACTTGTTTACAAATATGATTAGTTACTATATAAATTGCTAGTTTTAGGTCCACCGTCACCTGCATTTGATATACTATCCGCTTTCAAGTCCTCCCTTTCTTCCTCTCCGCTCGGTGCCTAGGAGCCACGGGGGAAGGGGTGGGGGATGATAGGACTTAGTCTTTTAGACTAACGGTTTTCGAACCACATCATTTAGGGGATCGCGGAGCCCAGATTGGAGGAGCAGCCCCAGAGGTTGACACGCTTGGAGATAGGGCAGTCTAGCACAGGTGTTCAGACAGCTGGGACCGTGAGGCCCTTACTCTAGTAGTTTTTATTTTATTTCCTCATGAGAGATCTTGTGGTGAGGAATTGATGTATCGGGCATAAGCCCTTATTTACAGTGCTTGGTTTTGTGGACTCTCCCATCGTGGAGATATTTTACTTGATGTGATATTTCTGTGGACTTTTACTTAGAGTTTTGCTGCGCATGATATTACTCTAATTTTGTTACTATGCTGCGATCGAATTGGCCGGCAGAAACGGCATTTTGTGGTGATGCCGCTTCAAGGCGTGAAGGAGTCACCGCAAAACGGCGGTTCTGGGCCTAAGACCCCGGTGTCGAGAAAGAAAAAAAATGGGGTCTTACACAAACTGCTTTAGTCGAACTGAGAAACTGCAGAGAAGATTAGTCGAAAAGAACCTGGAAGGAGTTAGTCGAACTCAGCAAAGATTTCGTCGACCTGAGCTCCAAGTTCATTGAACGGATAATTCTCATTCTGTTGGAGCCAAATATGACCTCAACGGGAGTTCGAAGAAAAGGGGTGCAGCCAAAACCTACTTCTCTCAAGCCTCAACCATTGACTGGATTCAAAGGATCTAATACTGACCCAAAGCCTCAGCAGGGAGGTCCCACCACACACCCGGAAGGTCTCTGAGAGCTTCCCCTCCAAAGCTAAAAGCTGGGCTAGGAGCTCCTCAGAAAGCACTGGAAGTTGGAAGGTAAATGACAGCCTGCTTTCCAAAGAGCCCTTATGGGTCTATTTATAGCATCTTGCTGACCTGAGATTACTGAAATGCCCCTAGTTGATCTACCAATAGCCGAATCCCGCTGTTTTCTTGAGGGTATAAGAGTAATTTCACCCGAGGGTAATTTGGTCATTTCACCCAAGGCCCTTGGACCCACTCGGCGAGAGCTCTGAGACGAGAGCCTTCTGTCTGAGCCCGGCGCAAGCGGTCTCGCCTACCTATAGGCGAGAGCTTCTTAAAGACGCTCTGGGTGCTGGCGCAAGCGTTCTCGCGTTGATCTTCGTTCGACGATTTGGCTACGCTCGTCGATCTGGGCTCGACTAATACGGGGCGTCTTGCGGGCGAGAGCTCATATGAGGCGGGAGCTTATCGCTTAGCGCAAGCGCTCCCGCCTACTTGGGCGAGAACTTCTTTGGCTAGCCTGTCTGACCGTTCGTGACTCCTGGTCTGGCTCAGCGAATATGGGGTCTGGCTCAGCGAATATGGCTAGCTCTGCGCTCGAAAAGACACGTCCAACCCATAAATATTCACTGAGCACGTGTCAATGTCAGGGAATCTTTTGGTGAGCCGTACCATTCCTATAAATATATGTGCTGATAGACGGTCATAATTCTCCCCTTGAACTATCCTTCCTCGCTTGAGTTCTTGCCTCCTCATGCAATGCCTTCCAAGCGCGCCGATAAACTGCTCCCGCAGGATCTTCAGGACCGCATCAATGCGGCGCAGGCGCGATCTGTAACACCCCCATCCGTCGCATGGCATATAACAGAAGGTCCAGCTGGAACCCGACGCCATATACCACAGACAGTCGGAAGGGTTACTAAATGAATAAATCAAACCATCTAATAAGACTACTCGTCCTAATCACAGAGCATTCTAGCGGAAGATTTTAAAGTTGAAAGAACCCAAAATTAATTCCATCAATATGAATGTCCACAGCTACAACAACAGGAATGAAACCCCAAATACACTGAAACAGGTACATGGCCTTATGGCCTTACAAATGTTCATAAATATAACATGTCTTACATACATCGGCTCGCAGGCCGGCCACACATGAGAAATGTAAAAACAACTATTCTACGGCCTTCTAGGGCCAGCACAGCAACATGGGCTCCAGCCCGCTATTTGGCGCTCGGCTCCGCAGCACCTGCAAGCACATACCACCGCACGGTGGCAAATAAAGCAACGGTCAGCTAAAAGCCGACCAAATTATAACGACCCCGCCCCTTACTCGGGACGGCGGTGCTCTTTCCCTGCAAAACATTAGCCCAACAATATATATATATCGCAATAATAATTCGCCACAGGTGTAGGCTCGCACGGCCAAACACCCCGTGCACTCAGGGCACATTCATGGTGAACCCTGACAAATCAGTGCATTCACCACCATCCCTAGGATGGCAACAACATGTGAGCATTTAGCCTTTCTGACCACCGTCTAAGGCTCCGACTATGCCAACGGCCAGTCCCCGTCTTCGGGTCTCTCGCACCGAACCACATAGCCTAGGTCCAATTCCACTTGCCCGTTGCTCACGCCGCATGTCCAATTTAAGGAACTTTGCGCGGGCCAAGCTTCTCTCGGATCCCAAATTTCCCAAAACAATCTCATAACCCAGTTATGATCAAGGCCGGTTCCCAGACCGCCAAGTTAGCAGAACACGTTTCCGCTCAGTTTTCCGGGTGCGCCTTGAAGCTAACCTTCAAGGATCCCTGCTGCAATCTACCGCGTAGAAACCCGAAAAATCCAAAGCACGGAGTCTTCTCCGGCAAAACCATATCAAATGCAACATCACCGATCCAGACAAAACACGTCCGGGTAGGCTTCACACACAATGCCTATGCCCGTACTTACGATTCCGGGCTCTACATGCAACACAAGGGGGACTATTCCCGTCAACCCCAAGGAACACCACGCACTCACCGCATACTCGCGGGAGCGGGATTCCTTATGCAGAAAGAAAGAGATTCAAGCGCTCGAGTTGAGAATCGTTACCCTTGTAGTCCGTTTTGGCGCCATGGAAAAACTACGCGGTTAGAACTCTTCGCAATGACTTTCCCTCCACGGATCCGCTCTCCGATTTCGAAATGGCGCTCCGATGCTCCGCCGGCGGCCGGAAACCTCCTTCTTCTTCCTCTCCTCTCTCACTTTGGAAGGGGAGAATTTTGGAGAGAAAATGAGGGAATAACTCCCTATTCCCGGCCTTAACAGAGCCTAAACTAATCTGGGCCGTCAGATCTAAATTAAAGAAAATGAACGGCTCGGATCTGCACAAAATTCCCCAGAACTGGGCCGCACACGGCTTGGCACACGGCCGTGTCCAAGGCCGTGTGCCTCGATCCAGGCACGATCGACGAACGGGGAAACGCACACGGGCCAAGACACGCCCGTGTCTGACCTGACACGCCCGTGTCGGGTTCCTCGACACGCCCGTGTTCGAGGGCGTGTCACGCATAACCGCCACGGCAACGGACACGACCCCTCAGGACACGGGTCTGGACACGGGTTGGCACACGCCCGTGTCGGATGACACGCCCGTGTCATCCGGCCGTGTTTCTGGCCGTGTCCTTCTCGGGTTGAAAACGGCCAAAAATCACCAGCCAGACACGGCCTTGGACACGCCCGTGTCCTAGGCCGTGTACCCCTACAGGCACCAAAAACTCCTTTTTCCGCGACCGACTCGCACACAAAATTCGGGGCGTTACACGATCCAAGGCTAACAGCGCCCTGGTTGCCCCATGGTTGGCGAGACAGTCGTTAGTCGCTGAGACTTCTCAGCCTAAGAAGAAAAAGAATAAGGCGAAGATGGTTCAGCGAGACCTACCCCGCGAGAACAGGAGCCCGCCTACCCCGACCCCAAGCCGTGCGGATGATCCCTTTCCGCAGAAGGTATGTCTGATTCGCTAACCATTGAAAACACCAGTATTCTATATCTGACGCGATACTTTTCGCACGAGACGGTTCTCGACGCTGTCGAGACTCAGCGGGAACCCCTGGACCCATCATCTCGCCCCCTTGAGGGCCAACCGCAGGTCACGGAGGCGGCTCCTCCGCCTGACTTGAGAACTGCAGGTAACTTTACCACTCTTGCTCTTAACTCAAATCTTAGGTCGCTGAACTGTCTTCCCGCAGCGCCCGCTTCCTCCCAGCCGGGTCTCGCTACCCGGGAGAACGAAGTAAGGGCTGCAAATCAGCCTGCCCTCACGGGTGATTCCTCCCTACTGGCGGGAGGAAAGACTGCTGAATCTTCCGCGCCTCCATTAGATGCCAGCCATCCTGCGGGAGAGGAGACCTCCCCCCCCCCCCCCCCCCGCTTCCGGCCAAGTCGGGATTACCACTCGCAAAATCTACCCCCCCCCCCAGGAAAATGAAAACTGATCCATCTACTCTTTGGAACTGAGGGGGGGCTGGGCCTTCTCGCCTGCCATCGACCGGGGGTCCTCGCCATGCTGCAGGTATGCGGTACATTTATCACGATTATCCTTTAGCTCTCGTCTTAACTGGAATTCTTGTCAGGGGATCTGGGCTCGCGGTCTGGAGCTGACT
The DNA here is from genome assembly GCA_039583875.1 of Platanthera guangdongensis. Classification (NCBI taxonomy): domain Eukaryota; kingdom Viridiplantae; phylum Streptophyta; class Magnoliopsida; order Asparagales; family Orchidaceae; genus Platanthera; species Platanthera guangdongensis. Next base: position 122,681,163 of record CM077159.1, on the reverse strand, counting down.
TAGAAGAAGAAGAAGAAGAAGAAGAAGAAGAAAGAGAGGGGGAAGACGGAGAGAGCTCCCCCTTCCCTTCATCTGACGAGATGGAGGAGATCTTGACCAGCGCCGGGAGTGATAGGATATGGGGGAAGAAGGTCGATGCCGTCCTATTGAAGCTTATCCGGCGGGAGCGAGCCTATAATTTCGCGGCGAAAGAGTTTCGCCAATCAGTGGAGAAGTGGTTGGCGGCCCTGGAGCGAGACTACCTCATTGGAGAGATGGATCGGCCAGGTGGGCCTTCCGCCGGGTCTTCCCCTGAAAGGTGCATCGCGCGGATCCGGGACCTATCTCGCTGGATCAATCTAGGGTGCACCGTCATGTCGTCCTACATCAACCCGCAAGCGCCACCGAGGACCAGGCTGCGTGAGCAAGGACGATGGCGGTGGGAGCCTTATTGAGTGGCGAGACCTCACCCTTCCTTACCCCCGACCTTCCCCTTCTCCGATGTACCCCGTTAATTCTGACATTGTTGTTGCTCTTTATTCGGCTCTCGCTTGGCGAGAATAATTATTATTGCTATTATTATTATATCTTCCCGCTTAGTTTTCGCTTGGCGAGAGCAACCTGGCCTCTGTTTGTTTTTATTTTGTATTTAGCTCTCGCGCTAATTAGCTCTCAGTCAGTCACTGTCAGACTCGGGCTGGAAAACGAAGCGCCGCCAACTTAGGACGTGTCGGTTGTTCCCCCGCCGACTTTTTTGTAAAAAAAGTCATGATGATCACGATTTCCTATAAATAGGGCAGTTCACCTACCACATTTATTTCTCCGACCCCAGTCTTCTCTTCTTCCTTGTTGCTTTCGTGGCTTACCGAAAGTTCTCGCTTGCTTCCGCCTCTTCTTCCCATTTTCGCACAGTTCTCGCTCTCGCCTCCCTCCTAAAGGTCTCGCCTACAACTTCTTCATCTCGATGCCAGGCGGAAGCGAGGGTCGTTCAAATTGTGCGGAAGCTTTCCAGAAGCACTTGTTCCCTTCCTACACTCTTACCGTGGACGAGTTCATCCTGACCCAGACTCGCTAGGTTCCCGCCGACTTAACCGTGTGGAACCCCGACAACCATGATAAGGTAAACACTGTGGGGGAGGTGGAGCTCGCCATCCCCCTTGAGCACTTTGAGGTGGGCTTCCGCCTCCCGCTGTGGCCCGAGATGCGCCAGGCCCTCCGGTATTATGGAGTGGTTCCCGCGCAACAGAATCCAAATTCAGTTGCGATCCTGGTAGCTTCATTTGCTACATGCAATCCGAGAGGATCGAGTTCAGCCTTCCGATCTTCCGGAAGCTGTTCACCTTCCGCGCCAAAGGAGGGGTGGTTTTCTTCTTAGGACAACTGCTCAAGACGATCGGTCTCGCCAACAAGCACCACCACTGGGGCAAGAGGTTCATCTTTGTTTCCGGCGACTTCGGGAACGTGCCTCTCGCGCCCATCCAATATGAGGATGCCGGCTACAAGCCCCCCTCCTTGGGCTCGCGCGAGAGCACCCTCCTTGAGTTCTTCGGAACCAAGGACTTCAACGTCCTCTTCCTCCGGCGAGACGTTGATTCACTCCTCCCCGTTCCCCCGGGCGAAGGTAAGGTCTCGCCTTTGTCTCGTTATTCCTCCTTTTTTAAGTTTGAATTGAGTGTGGTCACTTTCGCAGGAGAGCGGGAGATCCCCCTGCGCCAACCCTTCGACGAGGCTCGCGCTGCCGGGAGCCAAACTGCGAAAGATCCGCTAGCTCTCGCAAAGGCTGCGGCGCAAGCATGCCGGGACGAGCCGGCCCCGCCTCCTTCAACCGGCGCCGGGAAGCGAAAGCCCGGCCCACCTCTGCCCCTGCCGATCAAGAGGCCCATGATAACTGATGCCGAGAAGGGCAAAGCCATTGTGGTTCCACCTTCTCAACCTCTCGCCGCGGGCCGCTCTTTTGAAGAGATCCTGTAGGTCGTGAGCGAGATCGCGGCTACCAGGGGTGGCGCTGAGGCCCCAGCTGAGAACTCTCCGGCCCCCGGTGTAGTGGAAGGCGAGGGAGCCGCTGCCGAGACCTCCGGCCAGCCTTTGTCTGGAGAGGTGCCACGGGGCCACCGCAATTTTGGTCTCGGCATGAAGTGTCTGGACATGGAGAACAAGCCGCTGCTATAGTAGGACCCCGACGTCAACAGGGTCTCGATCTCGTCCCTCCTGCCTAGCTGGGCGGAGCGAGACGAGGTCACCAGCGAGGCCTTCGCCTTAGGCTGCTGCCTCTACAGTCGGGAGGACGCCAGTGTCTATGACAGGATGACCACCCGGCTGCTGGCTTATGATTCCACACACGCACTGATGCGCGGGATGGAGCTTGCACACATGTGTGCTCGCCGGAGCATCACCATCGACCGCAACTTCCAGGAATGTTCAAGGCCAGGGAGGGCGCGGTGGCTGAGGCGGCTTCTTTGAAGAAGGAGCTAGAAGACGCCAAGCAACTACTGTCATCTCGCCGGGCGGAAGAGGTAAGCGAGACCTTTCTCGGCACTTACTCTCGCCACTACAGATCTTGACTTTACTTTTTCTTCCACACTAACTTCTCGCCACACATGATTCCACTCAAGTCGCGGCGCTTCGCGAGGAGCTGTCCCAGGTGAGATACGAGAACATCCTCCTAAGAGACCAGATCTTGCGCCTGGAGGCGAATGCGCCCCCTCCCTTGGATGAAAGACTGAAGAGCCGCTATTACTCCGTCTATGACGTCGACAAGCTCATCCAAGCAAATGCGCAAGCTACAGTCAAGCTGACCTTGGAGACGCTGCGAGATGTCGGATGCTTAGATGGGAGGGGCAAGATTATCACAGTTCAACAGCTCGTTCCTTGGCTCTTTGAGCCCGTCCTAAAGCCCCGGGCGCGCCTGATACCCCACCCTCGGATGTCCCGAAATCCCCTGCTGCGGGTGGCGAGACATCCGGGGAGAGCTCAGGCGAGAGCTCCAGCGGGAGTTCCGGCGAGAGCTCCGAGGCGTACAGCTTGTCCCCCTGATGGGCCCCCTCTCTCTCTTTTTCACTTTTCGCCTCAGTGTAATGAGCGAAACGCTCTAAACTTGTAATCATATATAAACAACCTTGTAAATGTTTCATTGTAAATGTTAGTCCTATTCTTATTTATGAATGCGCTTGAGGTAATTTTTGTGGCCGAGTGTTCCTTAAACACGCTTCCGCCGAGATCCTCGGCCTCCCTAGGGTAGTTTCCATTAGTGAAGGATAGGCGGGAACCTGTCGAAAACTGTCAGTCGGGAACGTGGCTCTCGAACCCTTAAGACGGGGTCGTCTCCCTTTAGCTTGCGCAAACCGTTTAAGCCTGTCGCATAACGCTTCCACCTGTCTGTTCAAGAATATTATTAGGAGCCTTCTCGACGGAAGCCTCCTTCAGCGAGACCTCTCTGGAGGGGATCTCCCCGCCAAGATCTATTCTGGTCGAGACCTCTCTTACCTTTACCTCTGTCCTTTTCGCGTTCCGGGTGCGTTTCCTGCCTTGCTCAAACCAAACCTATCCCCCACAGGCGAGCCTTCGGACCTGCCATCTAGATGAGAGCCTGCGCAGCAGGTCTACCTGGGGCCGAGCCGAGCTCGGGGTGTCGATGTCGTTTCCACAAACCAACCAAACCTATCCCCCACAGGCGAGCCTTCGGACCTGCCAGCTAGATGAGAGCCCGTGCAGCGGGTCTACCTAGGGCCGAGCCGAGCTCGGGGTGCCGATGACGTTCTCAAACCAACCAAATATATCCCCCACAGGCGAGCCTTCAGATCTGCCAGCTAGATGAGAGCCTGCACAGCGGGTCTACCTGGGGCCGAGCCGAGCTCGGGGTGCCGATGACGTTCTCAAACCAACCAAACCTATCCCCTATTGGAGCATGCGTTCCGCGCTTCTTAGTTTGAGAATAACAAATCCCGGGTGTATTTGATCTTGTTATGTGTTTTAAATGTGCAGGGATACCAGAATTTTTATGTATAAAAGAAAGGCTGAGCATGGCATTGATGAAAAGGAAAAACGCGCTATCACTGGCGATAACGCTACCGCGGGCGATAGCACAATCAGTTCCTGCTGACGTCAGCCTTAATCCGCACGTTGCCATGCACGAAGTCACGATCAGCGATATCGCGGGGCGATACCGATGTCGCCAATCGATATCCCACGATCGTCACGTTCTCCGCTCAGATCTGAAAATCAGCGCGACGTGTGCCATGTGTCAAGCAACGGAGAGTTATCACTATCGCTGGGCGTTAACGCTACCGCCGGCGATAGCATGAAATGATATATACGGCCAAAAATTTCAGGGAAGAGTTGGATTGTGCAGAGCTTTGTTTTCCCAGAGAATTTTCAGAGCCTTCATCTCCATTTCCAGACGAACTCCCTTGGTCCGTTGAAATCTCAAGATCGAAGGAGATACGACCGTGCGTTCAAGATTGGAGATCTTCTCGTTGGTCCACCATGATCTTCAGAGCTCGTGATTTTGAGGGAGTTTTTAAGTTTTACTATTGTACTTTCATTTTCACTCTTTATCTTTGTAATTGGGAAGGGAAAATCACCACCTTGTGTGTGGTGTCTAAGTCCGTGTGTGGCTTAGGGGCAAATCACCACCTTGTGTGTGGTGTCTAGGTCCGTGTGTGGCTTAGGAGTAAATCGTCGTGTGTTGTGCAGCGTCTAGATCATAGGTTTGATTTAGGGGGAGGCTAGTAGGCATATCTAGGGAGATATTGACTATAGCCTACCAGTTCTTGGGAGAAGGATCGGTGAAAAAGCTAAAAACTATTATCGTTGTAAGCCTTGATTTCAAGCTTTATTGGAATCATTTTACATATATATTTTGGAGAAATATAATCTTGTTTTTCATTTCATTGATCTGTCTCAAACATAGTATCTAGTTTCATATTTTATAAAAAGTTCAAAAATTTTTAAAGAGCCCTTATTCACCCCCCCCCCCCCTCTAAGGGCGCCACAAGATCCTACAAGTGGTATCAGAGGTTGTTATTCCTAATACGGTTTCACCACCAGGAATTATGGCGCAGCATGACCATGCTTTCTCTGAGGGGCAAGGAATTAGTAGACCTCCATTATTCACTGGATCTGACTATAATTACTGGAAAACTAGGATGAAGTGTTTTCTTATTTCTCTTGATATTGAAGTTTGGAATATGGTAGAGACTAATTATGCTCATCCCACTTATACAGTAGGCGATGTAGAAATGGAAAAACCAAAAGATAAATGGGATGATCAGGATAAGCTAAGGTGCAAAAATAATGCAAAAGCCATGAATGCATTATTTTGTGCATTAGATAGGACTGAATTTAATAGAACTTGTGCTTGCAATAATGCTTATGAGATTTGGAATTTACTTGAAGTAACTCATGAAGGTACCTCGCAGGTGAAGGACTCGAAGCTGTTTCAACTGGAATCGGAATTTGAAAAGTTTAGGATGGAAGTGGATGAGGACGTAGACTCAATGTACACCAGATTCACCAAGATAGTGAATGACTCAAAAGTGCTTGAAAAAAATTTTTCAAATGGTGATTTGGTGAGAAAACTTCTTAGATCTCTCCCCCCTAAGTTTAATCCCAAAGTGACGGCTATTTCTGAATCTCATGATCTTAAATCTCTTAATATTGAAAGCCTGATTGGGAACTTGAAAACTCATGAAGTTGAATTGAAAATTCAACAACAAGAGTACATGGTGCCTAAGAAGAAGGGGTTGGCTATAAGATCTAAGAAAGAGGAATGTAGTAGTTCTGAGGAGGAAGAAGAAGATGAGGAGAGCCTCTTTGTTAGAAAATTTAAAAAATTTATGAGAAATCCAGAGAGAAGAAATACGTTTAAAAAATATTTTAAGAAGGAGACGTTTAGAAAGAAAAAACAAAAGGATGACGACGATGAGGAGGAAGAGAGACCCCCACCGGAGTGTTATCATTGCAGGAAGTTAGGACACATTCGAAGCAAGTGTCCAAAGTACTTGAAAGAACTTAAAGAAAAGAAGCACAAAGGGAAGAAGAAGGTCCTGAAAGCTGAAACATGGGATGATACTACTTCTGAGGGTGCAAGCAGTTCAAGCTCAAGCGAGGAGGAGGAGGCCAATATGTGCCTAATGGGAAAAAGCGTCACATTTGATGACGAGTGCAGTGTCCAAAGCGACACTGAGGTAACTCCTCCAACTTATGATGAATTATTTTCTGAATTTTTAAAAACTTGCAAATATCTTGAAAAATGCTTAAAAGATAATGATCTTCTTAAAACTGAAAATAAAGTTTTAATTAAAGAAAACAAAAAAATTGTTAAATGAAAATAAGACTATTGAAAAAGAAAAAGTCTCTTGCCAAGAGTGTGATCACTTTATGGGAAGAATAAAAGAGCTTGAAGAATCTCTTTCCAAATCTCATTCAGAAATAAAAACTCTCACTAAAAAGAATGAGATTTTAGAGAGAGATCTGAAATCTTCTATTTCCAAAGTCCATGAAGGAAAGAAAGCTTTTGAACGTAGATGTGTAAATCTAGTATCCGAAAATAATGAAATGAGAAAGCAGATTAATGACTTAACACTAGCCATGAAAAAGTTTGGATTGGGCCAAAGATCACTGGATATGATCTTAGGTTACCAATGTCACGGATCTAGAAGATTTGGACTCGGATATACGACTGGTAACTATCGCCCGGCGATAGGTACTACCGCCAGCGATAGCGAGAATTCCAGAAAATCAAGTTTTAAATATAATGATGATAATAAATTAACTGATACTACATTTTCTTACAGTAAAAGTCCAGAGAAGTTATATTCTTCTTGTTATATTACATGTGCCAAATGCAATAGATTTGGTCACACCACGGACTCGTGCTGGAAGAAAGGAAAAGGGAAAATTAAGCAAATCTGGATGCCTAAGGCCTCTACCTATACTATGGGTGGAACCACTTGGGTAGCCAGATCTTTACTCACATCCTCTTTCTAGGTATGTTGGCAGGCTAAGGACAAAGAAGACGTGTGGTACTTGGACTCAGGTTGTTCAAAGCACATGACGGGCAATAAAGAGAAGTTTCTTAGCCTGGAGATGAAGAAAGGAGGAGTTGTTACATTTGGAGATAATGGAAAAGGAAAAATCATCGGCATCGGTGTTGTGGGTAACGAAAGTTTTTCAATTGCAAATGTATTGTTCGTAGAAGGTTTAAAACATAATTTGATTTCTATTAGCCAACTATGTGATAAGGGTTTAAATGTTTTGTTTGAATCTTCTACAAATTTATGCAAAATTATTGATTACAAAACAAATGAAATTGTTTTTACCGCACCTAGTTGTCATAACGTATATATGATTAAATTTTATGATTTTTCAAATTCTACTTTAAAATGTTTTTTATCAAAAAATGATGAGTTAGAATTATGGCATAGGCTACTTGGACATACTAGTGCAAAGTTAATTAAAAAACTTTCAAAAGATAAATTAATCAAAGGTTTACCAATGCTAAATGGGAATTTATCTTCATTATGTGAGCCTTGCCAAAAAGAAAAATTTTCAAAATCATCTTTCAAAAGTAAAAATATTGTTTCTACAACTAGGCCACTCCAATTAATTCATATGGATTTATTTGGGCCAATTACTATTTCTAGCTTAGGAGGTAGAAAGTATACATTTGTATTGATTGATGATTATTCACGTTTTTGTTGGACTTTGTTTCTAACCTCCAAATCCGATGCGTTTTCAGAATTTTCTAAATTATGTTTGCGTATTCAAAATGAATTTGAGTTAAAAATTAAACGCATACGTTCGGATCATGGAGGAGAATTTGAAAATGAAAAGTTTATTTCTTTTTGTACGGAGTTAGGGATTAAACATGAATTTTCCGCTCCACGCACACCACAGCAAAATGGTGTAGTGGAGAGGAAAAATAGGACTCTTCAAGAGCTAGCCCGTACGATGTTATCTGAATTTTCTTTACCAAAATCTTTTTGGGCTGAAGCGGTGAGTACTGCATGTTATGTAATTAATAGAGTAATGCTTCGCCCTATTTTAAAAGTAAATCCTTATGAATTAATTTTTAATAAAAAACCAAATGTTTCTTATTTCAAAGTTTTTGGTTGCAAATGTTTTATTTTAAATTCTAAAGATTCCTTAGGAAAATTTGATGAAAAATGTGATGAAGGCATTTTTATTGGGTATTCTTCAACTAGTAGAGCTTATAGAATTTTTAATAAACGAATGAAAATAGTTGAAGAATCTATTCATGTTAGGTTTGATGAGTTTATTCCATGTGTAGATAAGAAAACTACAGGAAAAGAAGATACACCCCTTCCTTTGATGGAAAATGATGATGAAGAACATGAAAGGAATGAAGAAGGAAAAGAAGAAGAAGAAAGAGAACAACATGTCCCTCCAAGGGAATTGATATTTTCAAAGGATCATCCGAAGGAGCTTATTATTGGAGATCCACAAAAAGGGGTAAGTACTCGTTCTTCTTTACATGTTTTGTTTTCAAACCTTTGCTTTGTCTCTGAAATAGAACCAAAAGAAGTTTCCACCGCTTTAAATGATGAATTTTGGTTTTTAGCAATGAATGAAGAACTTAATCAATTTGAACGTAATAAGGTTTGGAATCTTGTAGAACGACCCAAAAATCATCCTGTAGTTGTAGTAACGAGGATTTTTAAAAATAAATTGGATAGTGATTCTAGAATTGTTAGAAATAAAGCCAGATTAGTTGCAAAAGTTTATGCACAAGTTGAAGGGGTAGACTATGATGAAACTTTTGCACCCGTTGCTATATTAGAAGCAGTTAGGATATTTCTTGCATTTGCTTGCTTTAAAAGATTTAAATTATATCAAATGGATGTCAAAACTGCATTTTTAAACGGGTATAAAAAAGAAGAGGTTTATGTAGAACAACCTCCTGGCTTTATTAATGAAAAATATCCAAATTATGTTTATAAATTAGATAAAGCACTTTATGGGTTAAAACAAGCGCCTCGTGATTGGTATGATCGTTTAACTCAATACTTATTAAAGCACGATTATAAAATGGGAAGTGCCGATTCTACACTCTTCATTAAACAAATTGATCATGATTTAGTTATTTTGCAAATTTATGTTGATGATATAATTTTTGGAGCCACTAATGAAGAGTTATGCAATGAAGTAGTTCAAATTATGAAAAATGAATTTGAAATGAGCATGGTAGGAGAACTTTCATATTTTCTAGGTTTTCAAATTACGCAAAAACATGATGGTATTTTTATTTGTCAATCCGAGTATATTCATGATATGTTAAAAAGATTTGGATTTGACAACCTTAAACATGCAAATACTCCTATGAGTGCTTCATTGAAATTGGGAAAAGATGAAAGTGGTATTTCAATTGACCAAACCCTTTATAGAAGTATGATTGGATCTTTATTATATTTAACTTCTTCTAGACCCGATATTATGTTCGTCGTTTGTTTATGTGCTAGGTTTCAAGCTAATTCAAAAGAATCACATTTAAAAGCGGTGAAACGTATTTTTAGATATCTTATAGGAACATCTAAACTAGGCTTATGGTATCCTCATAATGACTCTTTTATTTTACATGGATATTCTGATTCTGATTATGCGGGGTGTTCCTTAGATCGAAAGAGCACAAGTAGCACTTGTCACTTTATCGGCCCAACACTTATTTCTTGGTCGAGTAGGAAACAGAATTCTGTTGCCCTCTCCACTACTGAGGCCAAATATATTGCACTTGGAAGTTGTGCTCAAGCACTTTGGATGACACAAACACTAGAAGATTTTGGCGTATACCAAAATAATGTTGAATTAAAATGTGATAGCAAAAGTGTTATCGATTTAACGAACAATCCCGTATTACATTCTAGATCCAAACACATAGATGTTCGTCATCATTTTATTAGGGATCACATAAAGAAAGGACATATTAAAATAAATTCTATTGGAACCGATTCTCAAATAGCAGATATTTTCACAAAACCACTTAATGATTCATGCTTTTCAAGGTTAAGACTAGAACTTGGAATCTTAGAATTATAAATAAAAGTTAAGAACTGGCCAACACATAAACATAACATAAAACATAACATAAAACTGGGCAGCACATAGGATAACACTGAAAAAGAGAGTACAAACAACAGAACCACAAATTAATAGAGTCTTCACTATCGCCAGGCGACAGCACTATCTCCGGCGATATCCCAGATACAGTAAACCACAAAATATTACATCACTGATCATAAAAAGTCATTCATCCATTGATGCCGGCTCGTCTCCCATCCCCTTGCCCGTTGATGCTAAGAGTGCTCGTGATCAAGTTACTGTGGATGATGATCAAGTTGCTCGTGACCAAGTTGATGCGGCCAACATAAAGATGCTCGACGACCTTCTACCGCGACTCATGACCTTGGTGGCTACAATCTTCGTTCGTGGCGGGCTTAAGCCCTTTCCTTATTTGCACCTTTATTTTCCTAGTTTACTGTTATCATTATTTCATGTTGTCTTTTATTTTGGACATGTTTAATTTTTGGTGTGCTCATAGCATCCAATAGATGATAAATTGGATGGCTAGATTTATTTTGCTTGTTTTGGGACTTGCCTATATATAGGCTTATTTGATGAGAAATGAAGGCATGCTATTTGAAAACCTAAATTAATCCTCTATTGAGAATTTCGGCCACCTCCCTTTGGGATTGCCGCCCCCCCCCCCCCCCCCCTCATCCTCCTTCTCCTCCTTGTTAGCCAATCGCTTGGGTGATCCAAGGCTTGTGAAACGCGGAGGCGGATGCTTCTCGGTGTGACTCCGGCGAAGAAGAAGATTGCCGCTCGGTGTGACGTCGGTGGTGCGTGGACGTGTGACTCTTCCACTTTCCTTGTGTGATCTTCACCCCATCTTGGGGAGGGTAATATCTACATCTTTCCTTTGTGAGTTCTTGTGAGATTTGGAATGGATGCAATGGCTTTTTATCCGCGATCTTGAATACGATCTTTTGGATTTAATCGAAAACCTTCTTGCGTTTATTTTCGAAACCTTGCAAGAAGCCGGATCGGGTGGATCCTTTTGCTTGAGGAAGATCTTGGCATATAGTTATTGATCTTCCTCTCAAAAAGGTGTGGCGACCTTTGCTTTCGATCTTCGGTGGGAAAGGATTGGACTTTAATTAGATCGTCGCTTTTTGTCCACTCCCCTCCGCGTGTTTGTGCGGGATGACGGTGAATCGTGCGACTAGAATGTTTGTGTTAGGACGCGTTAGAATGTGTTACGTGGGCTTGAGTTGTAAGAAAATCCGTACGCTATTTTAATCCGACGAATCCCTACGTCAATTTGGTATCAGAGGGAGGTTCTCGTCAGTTTCCTAATTGGCACTCCTCCCCCGCTCAAAATTCAAATTTCAAATTTTAGAATTCAAATTTCGAATTTCAAATTTCAAAAATTCAAAACTCAAATTTCGAATTTCAAATTTCAAATTTCGAATTTCAAATTTCAAAATTTCAAATTTCAAATTTCAGAATTTCAAATTTCAAATTCTAAATTTCAAAATTCAAAATTCAAATTTCAAATTTCAAATTTCAGAATTCAAATTTCGAATTTCAAATTTCAAATTTCAAAATTTCAAATTTCAAATTTCAAAATTTCAAATTTTAAATTTCAAATTTCAAAAAAAAAAAATTTCAAAATTCAAATTTCAAATTTCAAATTTCAAATTTCAAATTTCAAAATTTCAAATTTTAAATTTCAAATTTCAAAAAAAAAAATTCAAAATTCAAAATTCAAATTTCAAATTTCAAATTTCAAATTTCAAAATTTCAAAATTCAAAAATTCAAATTTCAAAATTCAAAAACAAAGAGAAAATTGTGCTCTAGCCTTTGGTTTTTAGGGTGTTAATGCGTACTCGGCACGGTACGGAGTACACGAACCCGTCTACCTCCACTATGGCTGAACACCCTGATGAGGAAACTAATCCTACGGCTATCACTGAGCTTAGGCAAGAACTAGGAGAGTTGAGGGGTTTGCTAACACAACTTTTGGCGAACCAAGCTGCTCAAACACCACCACCACCTAACCGTGGACAAGTCCCCCGACCACCCCCGGTGCATGTTGCGGAACATGATGGGTACTTCCCCGGAGCATCCCGTCAAGTTCCCAATCCGGAAAGAGAGTTCGATATAACAAAAGCGATTCGTATGAAAGCCCCCTCTTACGATGGTATGGGAGACCCCCAAGTCTTCCTTACATGGGTGGTTGACATAGAATGCTATTTTGATTGGTATCACCTTACCGATGATCAAAAGGTTCAAGTCGCTCGTATGAAATTAAACGGGAGGGCCAAGACCTTTTGGTTAAATGAGGAGCGACGTTTAGGGACCGGTCATGGTGTACCCCTAGTTGGTTGGACGGTTATGAAAAATTTGCTCACCGACCAATACGTGCCCGCTTACCACCGAACTCAAATGTTCGACGATCTTGCCACCCTTCGGCAAGGTCCAAAATCGGTGGCTGATTACATGGGTGAGTTAAAGGATAAGATGGTGCGGTGTGAGATCCAAGAGATGCCAGAGGTTACGCTTTCTAGGTTCCGTAAGGGACTTAATCCGGACATTCAGAAGAAGCTTCTTTGATATGGTCACACTGATATTAATACTACTTTCAATGCCGCCTTGGACATTGAAAAACATCTGGCCATGAAAACCCAACCCCGTTACTCCCAACAAAAGGGAAAGGCCCCCATATGCGCCCTTTCCTCCACTTATTATGATAAGGGTAAGGCGAAGGTTGGGGAGTCCAAACCAATTGTCGTGACTGCGAGAAACCCTAGGCAGCCTAATAGTGTGAGAATCCCTATTGGCAAGGTGAGCAAGGCTAACACCACGTGTTACTCTTGCGGTATTCAAGGCCACTATGCCTATGAGTGCCCCACCAAGGCCAAGGCTACTTTAGCTCTTCTAGACGAGTCCACTAGTGACTTTGCAGATTTAGTGATTGAGGCAGATGCGGGTTATGAGACGGATGGTGTGCCTAGTGATATGGAGGATGGACACCTACTTAGCGTTATGCGTTGTATTCTGACGACCCCTCGCCCGTTTGACGATTGGAAGAGGTCCACTATTTTCTCCCTCATCTTTAAGAGTGGGGACAAATATTGTAAGCTCATCATTGATAGCGGCAGCTGTATGAATGTTGTTTCCGAGAACGCCGTTATGCGGATGCATTTGGCTACCGAGCCTCATCCTACCCCTTACCAAGTGGCTTGGGTCAACAAGGTAACCATCCCGGTCACCAATCGTTGCCTAGTTCCACTTACGATCAAGTCATATACGGATGAGGTGTGGTGTGATGTCATCCCTATGGATGCTTGTCATGTGTTGTTAGGCCGCCCTTGGCTCTATGACCGTGATGTCACCCACTACGGGAGGGCAAACACTTATGAGTTCAAATATAATGGGAAGGTAGTCACGTTAAAACCCACGTCCCCAAAGGAACCCAATAGCCCGAGTACGGATCCCACAATCCCAGTCGAGAAGAAATTGGTAAGCCTAATGGGTAGGAGAAAATTTGAGAGGGACCCCTTTGTGGATGGGATTATTTATGCATTGGTTCTTTTGAATAATAATAAAGAAAATGGGGTTATAGAAGATTTACCCAAAGAATTAAAAAAACTGCTGGAAGAGTATAAGGATGTCTACCCGGACGAGTTGCCCCCAACGTTGCCCCCTCTACATGATATCCAGCATGCCATTGACTTTATGTCGGGCGCCTCATTGCCTAATCAGCCCCATTATAGGTTGCACCCCGCAGCCCATGAGGAGCTCCAAGCCCAAATTTCGGATTTATTGGCGAAGGGGTTCATTAGGAACAGCAAGAGTCCGTGTGCGGTACCGGCTTTGTTGGCTCCAAAAAAGGATGGTACGTGGCGTATGTGTGTAGACAGTAGAGCCATAAATAAGATCACTATCAAGTATAGGTTTCCCATCCCTAGATTGGACGATCTTTTGGATATGTTGTCTGGTGCCTCGATCTTCACGAAATTGGATTTGCGGAGTGGTTACCATCAGATTCGGATAAGTGATGGGGATGAATGGAAAACTGCATTTAAATCTAAGGACGGGCTCTACGAGTGGTTGGTCATGCCATTTGTGTTGTCAAATGCTCCAAGCACATTCTCATGAATGATGACCCACGTATTCCAACCATACATGGGACGATTTGTGGTGGTGTACTTTGATGACATATTGATTAATAGCACCACTTTTGACTCACATGTGTCTCACCTACGGATTATTCTATCTACACTTCGGGACAAAAAATTATATTTAAATTTAAAGAAGTGTATGTTTTATGTAAAGGAAGTGGAATTTTTGGGCTACCTGGTTGGATCTGAGGGAATAAAGGTAGACCCCAGTAAGGTGAAAGCAATTCTGGAGTGGCCCGAACCCACAAGCTTGAGAGACGTTAGGAGTTTCCACGGGTTAGCCTCATTTTATAGACGATTTATTCGGGATTTTAGTACTATTATGGCTCCCGTGACGGAATGCATGAAAATGGGTGAGTTTAAATGGACGTCAGCAGCTACCCAGGCATTCCAACACATTAAGAAGATGATGACTGAGGCTCCTATTTTGCGCTTACCAGATTTTAATAAAGTATTTGAATTGACATGTGACGCATCCGGAGTAGGAGTAGGAGGTGTCTTAAGCCAAGAGGGACACCCAATAAGTTATTTTATCGAGAAATTGGCGGGTGCAAAACTTAATTATTCCAATTACGATAGAGAGTTTTATGCCATCATTAGATGCCTACACCAGTGGAGACACTACCTCCTTTCCAAGGAGTTCGTGATTCTCTCTGACCATGATGCACTTAGGCACATTAATGGGCAATCTAAAATCAGCCCCCGTCATGCAAAATGGGTATCTTATCTGCAAGAGTTTTCGTTCACCATAAAACACCTTAAGAGCACTGAAAATCGTGTGGCCGACGCGCTTAGTAGAGTGACACTTTTATTGTCGATCATGGAAGTAAAGGTTGTCGGATTTGAGAGAATAAAGGATGAATATGCCATGTGTCCTGATTTTGGAGAAGTGTATCTAGCGGCACACGATGACTCACCAATGATAGTGTCAGCATATGTATTGAGAGACGGTTATTTATTTCGGCACGCTAAGCTATGTATTCCCCGTACCTCCCTACGCCATCACATAGTATGGGAACTACATAGTGGCGTTGTGCGGCAATTTTGGGCGGGATAAAACGATAGCCTTGGTCGAGGAGAAATTCTATTGGCCTAAACTTCGCATTTTAGTTGGGAAAATCGTGAGTAGCTGTCGGGTTTGTCAAGTGTCTAAAGGGGGAAAGACTAATGTGGGACTATACACTCTGTTGCCTATTCCATCTAGACCTTGGGAGGACATGAGTATGGACTTTATTTTGGGGCTTCCTCCAACCCAGCGACGACACGATTCCATTTTTGTGGTGGTTGATAGGTTCTCTAAGATGGCTTATTTCATACCCTGTAGTAAGACTAATGACGCGTCTCACATTGCAAAATTATATTTTAAAGAGGTGGTGAGTCACCGCGGCGTTCCTAAGACCATTGTCTCGGATCGCGCCGTTAAATTCACAAGTTATTTTTGGAAGACGCTTTGGACATTAATGGGAACGAAGTTGTTGTTTTCCGCCGCCTATCACCCACAAACTGATGGGCAGACGGAAGTGGTAAATAGGAGTTTGGGAAACTTGTTGCGTTGTCTTGTGGGTGACCACAAAGGCACTTGGGATTTGCTCCTCCCCCAAGCCCAATTAGCCTACAACAACTCTACCAATCGGTCTACGGGTATGTCACCAAATGAAGTAGTTCACGGGTACCTTGCGAATGTGCCCATTGACTTGATTCCGTTACCTCCATCTTATCATACAAGTCAATTTGCACAATCTTTTGCCGAGCACATACATGACTTACACGCCCAAATACGAACAACTTTAGCTACCACGTATGAGTCGTATCGATCCCAAGCGAATTTACATCGGAGGGAGTCTAACTTCCAAGTTGGCGATCTTGTTTTAGTGCGCCTTATTCCCACGCGGCTGCCTTCTGGCACCGTTAAGAAGTTGGCACCAAAGCGAGCCGGCCCGTTTCGAATTATTAAGAGACTAGGAGATAACGCGTTTGTTTTGGATTTGCCGACGGATTGGGGTATTTCACCCATTTTCAATGTTTCGGATTTAACGTCGTATGTTTCCATTCCAACTGAGTTGACTTCTACGCCTTCTTTTTCCCCCAATATTTCTTCCTCCACAAATGTCTCTTCTGGGTTGGTGAGTGGTAGTTCCGTGAGTCATTCTTCCATTGCACCTACAGGCCTAGCGCCAGGTGGTAAGTCTTCTACTTTGCTTCCACATGCTGATATGTTTCCTAGATTTCCCCGTACATTTCTTGTCCCAGCTCAGGTACTTGCAGATGGCTACACTTCTCCAGCTGATGGCGGCCATCGCCACTTCCTCGTTCGTTGGCGTGATCGTCCGCCCTCCGACGACTCCTGGGTTATTGAGTCGGATCTCTTTCGCTTGGATGAGGACCTCCTCCGCCGCTACCTTGCAGCCCACTCATCGGTATTGAGTGACTTTAAGGGGGGGGAGGATTGATGCCGGCTCGTCTCCCATCCCCTTGCCCGTTGATGCTAAGAGTGCTCGTGATCAAGTTGTTGTGGATGATGATCAAGTTGCTCGTGACCAAGTTGATGCGGTGCAACATAAAGATGCTCGACGACCTTCTACCGTGACTCGTGACCTTGGTGGCTACAATCTTCGTTCGCGGCGGGCTTAAGCCCTTTCCTTATTTGCACCTTTATTTTCCTAGTTTAATGTTATAATTATTTCATGTTGTCTTTTATTTTGGACATGTTTAATTTTTGGTGTGCTCATAGCCATCCAATAGATGATAAATTTGATGGCTAGATTTATTTTGCTTGTTTTGGGACTTGCCTATATATAGGCTTATTTGATGAGAAATGAAGGCATGCTATTTGAAAACCTAAATTAATCCTCTATTGAGAATTTCGGCCACCTCCCTTTGGGATTGCTGCCCCCCCCCCCCCCCCCCCCCGCATCCTCCTTCTCCTCCTTGTTAGCCAATCGCTTGGGTGATCCAAGGATTGTGAAACGCGGAGGCGGATGCTTCTCGGTGTGACTCCGGTGAAGAAGAAGGTTGCAGCTCGGTGTGACTCCGGTGGTGCGTGGACGTGTGACTCTTCCACTTTCCTTGTGTGATCTTCACCCCATCTTGGGGAGGGTAATATCTACATCTTTCCTTTGTGAGTTCTTGTGAGATTTGGAATGGATGCAATGGCTTTTTATCCGCGATCTTGAATACGATCTTTTGGATTTAATCGAAAACCTTCTTGCGTTTATTTTCGAAACCTTGCAAGAAGCCGGATCGGGTGGATCCTTTTGCTTGAGGAAGATCTTGGCATATAGTTATTGATCTTCCTCTCAAAAAGGTGTGGCGACCTTTGCTTTCGATCTTCGGTGGGAAAGGATTGGACTTTAATTAGATCGTCGCTTTTAGTCCACTCCCCTCCGCGTGTTTGTGCGGGATGACGGTGAATCGTGCAGCTAGAATGTTTGTGTTAGGACGCGTTAGAACGTGTTACGTGGGCTTGAGTTGTAAGAAAATCTGTACGCTATTTTAATCCGACGAATCCCTACGTCATCCATGTTCTCTTCAGCAGACACATTCACATCTTCACTGGAAGTCGGAGTTGGTTCTCTAGGCCTTCGCGTCCGCCTTATCGAATGTCATGGAGGATCCTCGACTGGACTCCCCCATTCTCGTTCTTCTTCCGGAGTTGGCTTTAGTTTCAGCCCCTTTACCAGAAATTTCATGAATTTTCGAAAACTGGAATGACTACGCCTTTGTTCCTCTTTCTTCTCCTCCGCAGTCTCTCTTAGATCCTCAATAGATTCACGCAAAGAACCTCCTCTTTGGAGTGGTTGTCTTGATGACGAGGCAGCCCTAGGAGATGGACCTCTAGCTGGTTCTACGGTATGTATCGCCGGGATACAATCATCAATGTAGAACTCTTGATCTATCCAATCATATTTTTGATATACGATCCTTTGAATAACACTTCCTAAAGGAAGTGTATTCAGTTTCCTCCTAAGGGGATGCTTCATTTTATATGTATATCGTATGATGGATAACACAAAATCCGCCACGTCAAACTTGACTCTCTCTAATACACAATACGTCACTAAGCTCAATTGAGCTGTGATCTTCCTTGTGTCACCGGACTTCAACATAACCGTGTTTCTTAAGATGTCTTGAATCACAAATGCATCGCGAGAGAGTGATGAGACGTCTTGAATCAAACTCCTATTTTCCTTTCCATGAAGAACTTGGTTCAATATACTCCAATCACGATCCTTACGGTAATTCTCCACTATATCAATAAAATGTTCCTCACAGGTGGCAAGACTATATTCTCGTCTTAAATCAGCATGAGTAATATCTATTTCAGCTCCTTGGATTCGAGACCTTACTCCTCCATTCAACCCCGTATATTTAGGGTCTTCCAAATTATTATAAAAATCTCGTACAAAGATGGAGCTAAAAGTATTCGGTACAATGAGAGACATTATACCTGACTCCACAAGTAGTTCATAGATATGTGGTGGCAGTGATTCATCCAAAAGTTTAGCAATACCAACTGACGCATTCTCAATTCCCGGGTATGTTTGATATGATGCATGTGGGTTGCGGCTGGTGCTTTTTCTTGCACGGGATGATGATGCCATTTCCTGAAACCATTGTGACAACATCGTGATTAACTCAAAAATTTTAATTTAACCAGATTTTTTTTTTCTGTCGCCGGCGATAGTGTAAAAACATCCGCTATTTTGAAATTTTCATGTAGATCTTCTCTAGTACATCCAGAAAAGTTACTAAAATTAAATCCTCTAGTAAATTCAGAAAGATCTACCACATATAAGTCATTTTTTGTAAGGCTTTTGCATCAAAATGACATAAGTTCTTCAAAAATTATTTCTTAACAAAATCTATGACCAAAATCAAAATTTTTTCCTAGATCTATCTCCTTTCATACTCTAGAGTGCAGATCTATATTTTTTTTAAGTAAAACACCACCATAAAGAGGGATCTAACCTTACCGTTTGGAGTTCTTGAGGGTTTCCGCTGAAGAAGACGATGCCAAACAGCCCAGGGTTGTCAAAGCAGGAAATGTGTCAGCCCCTATCGGTTTTTCGCCTTTAATATCAAAAACCGCTATCGCCACGCGGTATCGCTACTGCTGGCGATAGTGTATTTTTCAGCCACACTTTCCAAAAAATTCTGCCATTTTTTTTAAAACCTGTTTCTAGTATTATCGTAAAGTTTTGGAAGCTTATCAAAATACGATACCTAGTGTAACGCCCCGAAACTCAAAGGAGCGAAGGGGGACGTTTTTGGCCAGTTTGGGTTCTGGCTGCAGGCACACGGCCTGGGACACGGGCGTGTCCCAAGGCGTGTCAAGCCTGTGTCGACACTGAGACGGGAAGTCGACACTTTGGTCTCGACATTATGTCAAGACTGGGCACACGGCCTGCGATACGGGCGTGTCGCAGGGCGTGTCGACCCGTGTCGACACTTAGCCGCGAAGTCGACACTCTGCGTTCGACGAAGTGTCGAGACATGGCACACGGCCTGCGACACGGGCGTGTCGCAGGGCGTGTCAACCCATGTCGACACTCGTCCTGGGGAGTCGACACTTTGGTCTCGACATTGTGTCGAGACAAGGCACACAGCCTAGGACACGGGCATGTCCAAGGTCGTGTCATCAGGTCGACGATCTTCGCTCGATGAAGTGTCGAGTGTCGAGACCGTGTACACGGCCTGGGGTCTAGGCGTGTTGAGGTGACACGGGTAAGGACACGGGCGTGTCCTAGAACCCGTGCAGTGCTCGGGTTGATTTTGGGGAAAAATGATAGGGGTACACGGCCGGCCACACGGCCGTGTCACATGGTACACGGGCGTGTCAGCTCGAACACGGGCGTGTTCGATACCCGTGTGAGGTTCCAGGCGAGCCGATTTTGACGGCGAATGATGCACACTGCCCTGGACACGGGCGTGTGCCAGGCCGTGTTCGGTCCAGATTGGGCATTTCAGTCCCGAATCAAAGTCGTTCGTTTCCTTATTTTGAGATCCAACGGCTGGGGGTTGTTCCTGAAGGGATATACCCGGGATTGGACTTAGAAACACTCACTTTTCTTAAGTGTTATCTTTCTAAAACCTTAGAGCGAGAGGAGAGCCAAGGGAGGAAGAAGGAGCTAGATCCCGCCATTGGAGGAGCTTCGAAGCTCCAAATCACGAGCCGACTCCGGATCCACGGAGGCAAAGCTAGTGCGGTGCTTTTCATCCGATTACTTTTCAATGGCGCCAAAGAGGAACGCTAGGGTAACGATCCTCATCTTGAGCATGAGTAGCTCTCTTTCTTTGCATAGGAAGCCCGCTCTCGCGAGTTTGGGGAGAGTTGGAGGCGTTCCTTCGGGTAGATATGTGAAGTCCCCGTTGTTTAGAGTCCGTAAGCGAGAACGGACATAGGCATGATGTGTGAAGCCTACCCGGACATGTTGGTCTGGATCGATGATGTTGCATTGCATAAATGCCAGGGAAGACTACATGCTATTGATTGTTTTTCGGGTTTTCTACATGGTAGATTGCAGCAGGGAGCCTTGGGGACTAACCCAAAGGTGCACCCGAAAAACTGGATGGATACGAGATCTTGCCAACTTGGTGGCCTGAGAGCCAACTTGAACATAACCGGGTTATGTGAATTGTGATGGATATGGGACTCGGTGGAAGTTTGACCCGCGCATATGACTTAAATTGTCGTTGCGATGTGAGCACGGGTTAGATGGAACCGTACCCGTTCTATGTCATTCGGTTAAAGAGACCTAAAGGCACATGGCACTTACCGTTGGCGTAGATTAGGGTCTTCGGCGGTCAATGGCTTAAATTGTCGTGACCCAGGCCAGGAAGGCAAATTGCTCATAGGTTTGGCCGTCAAAGTGGCGGTGGTGAGTCCGGAATGTCTATGGTTTTAATTGACGTGACATCGACCGGTTCACCGAGAATGTGCCCTGAGAGCACGGGGCGTGTGGCCGTGCGAGCCAACGTCTGTGATGAAATGGCTATATATATATTTATTGCTCGCTTATGCTAATGAAATGCAGGGAAGGAGCATCGCCGCTCCGATTTGGGGGCGGGATCGTTATAATTTGGTCAGCAATGCTGACCGTTGCCTTGTTTTGCCACTGTGCGGTGGTATGTTACTTGCAGGTGCTGCTGGACCAAGCGGTCAATAGCGGGCTAAAGCCCTTTTTGCGAAGCCGGCCCTCGAAGGCCCAAATGGAAGTGTTTACTGCTTTATTCATGTATGACCGGCCTGCGTGCCGTGATTTATAAATCATGTAATATCAAGTGAAACATTTTGTAAGGCCTTAAGGCTTATGTTGGTATTCTGTATACATTCCTATTTTGGTTAGTGGACATTCATGCTTTAATGCTGGGTTCTTGGTTACAACTTTATAAACTGCTTCCGCTAGAATGCTCTGTGTAGGACGTTGAGATTGGTTGGATGGTTTCCATTGTTGAATTCTGTGAAGTGAAAGTGGGTGAATGGAAGGCTTGGGAAACCTATCCGCGCGGACTACGCGGACTGGGTTGGCGGACTGCTAGGTCGGCAGGGATGTTGCAGGCGGTTTGCTCTGTGGCGGCCTGGGCGGTCTGTTCGCGCGGACTGCGCGGACAGCAGCGGCGGTCTGACAGGCCAGTGTTTGCTCAGCAGGCGGTTGACTCCCAGAAAGTAACCGGGCGGATAGGAATGTTATCCGCGGAGTCCGGCTTGAAGCGGACTGAAGAACTGGAGCTCGGCAGACCGGGTTGGCAGTTGCCTTGGTCTTGCTCCAGTGGAGACCGCCGGTCAGCGCGGACAGGAACTGGAGGTCGCCCGGTATGGCGGGCTAGATCCAGTGTCCGCCAGTAAGTGCGGACTGGCCCTTGTGGCCAGCGGACTGGACTTGGTGGGAATTGAACCAAGTCCAGGATGGCTCAGTCCGGGGAGATCGCGTAGTGGAGCGCGGGCTGGTTTCTCAGTCCGCCAAGCGTAGTAGAAGTGCTTTGCCTTGTTTGCTAGCTTGGGGATATGCGGACTGGAGGATTGCCCGTGCAGGAGCGTGCGGACTGGAGCCGGAGTCCGCTGAGTCCGGTATTGCCTTGTGACGAGGTAATGGACTCAGGAGTTGCGGACTGGAGTCTGCTGTTAGCGGACTGGATTGGCGTGTCCGCTAAGTCCGGAGGTGCCTTGGCAATGAGGTAATGGACTTGGGATATGCGGACGATAGCCGGGTGTCCGCTGAGTCCGGCAGGTGCCTTGATAGCGAGGCTGCGGGCTCGGGTTTTGCGGGCTGATGCCTTGTCCGCAGAATGGCGGACACGGCTTTTGTGGAGTCCGGCTGTGGTGGTCCTGGCTTGGTCTCTGGCGGCAAGGCGGACTGGATATTGGAGTCCGGCCTTGGAAAAGCTGGGGTGGACTGGCTATCTGCACAGGGCGGCGAACTGGCATGTGTGTCCGCGGGCTGGCGGACACATAAGTTCTTGCTGCGGGATGTGGCGGTGATCCTATCGACTAGGGCGGTGACCATACTCATCGTCGTGCCTATAAATAGGACCCATGTCACATCAGGATGTAACGAGACCTAACCCGAAGTAAGTGAACAGTAATTGAGCTCGCGTAAGTTGCTGCGGACTGGACTTTGTGTCCGCGCGGATAGAGTTGACCCGGTTGTGCTGTGCAGGTTGTGCGGATAGCGCTGGAAAGCCAGGACTTGGCTCTGATTGCGGTCAGGGACAGTGCGGACTCTGCGGTTAAGCAACAGGCGGTAAACAGCAGGTCGCGGATAGCGGCCAGGCGATCTCCTCTTTGGCGACTTGGTTCGGAGTTCAGGAAGTCGCCTGCTTCAGGCGGACTGTTCCATTCGGTGACGCAGCTTGTGCGGTCTGGCGGCTAGGCGACCTCGCGGTCAAGCGGCCTGCAGATCGGCGGTGAAGAGCTAGCATTGGAGGGTGAGTCCGCGCGGCTTGGGTGCGGTCTGGCGACCAGGCGGACTGAGCGGACTCCACAGCAGTAGGTCGGCGGCTTGTTGATTGAGTCCGCGTGGTTTTTTTTTTTGTTCTTTTCTTTGTAACTGTCTCTGCTCTCCCGGTGTTGGGTTTTGGTGAAGCATGTCTCGCCATGTATGTCTCGCCTTGTAAAGAAGATTGCTCTTGATCAATAAAGAAGCTTGTGCTGCATGTGTTGCTGGTTGTTACTGCTTTGTTAA
The DNA here is from genome assembly GCA_039583875.1 of Platanthera guangdongensis. Classification (NCBI taxonomy): domain Eukaryota; kingdom Viridiplantae; phylum Streptophyta; class Magnoliopsida; order Asparagales; family Orchidaceae; genus Platanthera; species Platanthera guangdongensis. The sequence goes on along the minus strand of CM077159.1, from coordinate 122,657,797 downwards.
GAGAACCACTGTTAACTCCACGATCCGGGAAAACTTTCAACATATAAGTGGGCGTATTCTCCTTCGGTTTGTTGAGTTTTCAACAGGGTATCCAGGGGGCGTCTGCGGTTTGTTGAATTTTAACATGGTATCAGAGCGAGGTTGTTGGAGTGGTCAAGCAGTGCTCAATGGAAGTAGTTGCTCGTCTGTCGAGGAAACCAGTGGTAGAACCATGGCAGTGGAGGATGCAAGTTGTCTTGGTATTGATCTTCTTACAGAGACGAACTGTGAACGGTGGAAGTCCTGTATGAAGAGCTTTCTTCTTGGCGAGGACCTTTGGGAGGTTGTATGCGGAGCAGGAAGACAAGAGGCTACTGCTGGCAATGCTGAGGCGATGAGAGCTTGGAAGGAGGCAAATGCGAAAGCGGAGTCTATTCTCAAGCAGGTGATCTCATCGGAGCTCTTGGACCACATCATAGGATGTCGGTCAGCTGCGGAGGTCTGGACTTCCCTTGATGGGTTGTTCAGGAAGAAGGTGAAGGAAGTTGCTGCTGATGTTGGTCCCTCTACTTCATATCAGGAAGAAAGGAGTGTATCTCCTAGGCGTGATAGGAAGAGGAAGGAAGGACCAAGGTGCTATAAATGCAAGCAGCAAGGTCATCTTCGGAGGGAGTGCAAGGTTACCTTGCTCTCGGCGAATGTTGCTCAGGTAGGGAGGAAGGAGAAGAACGTAGTTGGGACCTCAACTAGTTCTGGAGTTGATCGGATGAATGCCAGTGATAGTGCTGCTATCTGGCATGAAAGACTGGGGCATGTAGGGATGGACAAGCTGAAAGCAATGGCGGAAAGAAGACTCGTAAGAGGCTTGCCTAGATTGTCATCCTATGGCGATGGTCGGGGGTGTGCGGGATGTCAGGAGAGTGGAGCCTATCGCTTCATGGTTGACAAAGCACAATCCAGGAGTAATGCACCATTGGCGGTTGTCCATTGTGCTCTGGTGGGACCGACCGTCACGGCCAGTCTTGGAGGCAGCAGGTTCATGCTGATATTGGTTGATGACTATTCTGGGTATACTTGGGTATACTTTATGAAGAAGAAGTCCAACATGGTACGCTTGTTTATGGAGTTCAAGAAGCTTGTTGAAGGCCAGCTTGGCCGGAGGATCAAGGTGTTGAGGACAAGTTTTGGTGGTGAGTTTGCCTCAACCGAGTTCTCACGCTTTTGCAGGAAGCAAGGGATCCGGATGGAGCTTTCTTGTGGACATACTTCACAACAGGGTAGTATTGCAGCTCGGATGATCCGTTGGTTAACGGAGACCTGCAAGTGTTGGATTCAGAGTAAAGGCGTTCCGAAGGCTCTTTGGGCGGAGGGAATTGCCTGTGCTGCTCATGTCATCAACCGGATGCCTCTTAGTCCGATCATAGTGAAGACTCCTTATGAGCTGATGTTCGGAGTGAAGCCCTCAGTGAAGCACCTTCGGGTGTTTGGATCTACCTGCTATATACATTCTCCGGGTGCTCTCAAGACAAAGCTAGTCTTTGTTGGGTATGATGAGCAGAGAAGAAGATGGAGGTGTATGGATCCTGCGACGAAGAAACTCATAGTGTCGAGAGACATTGTTTTTGATGAGTTGACGCCGTATTGGGGTAGCTCTTATGTGGAGCTAGAGATAAGCAGGTCAGATGGTGGGCTGAAGGAGGCTGCTGCTAAGGAAGTGGAGTTGCCTGAGTCACCAGGTGCTCCAGGTTGTTCTAGCTCCGGGGCAAAGGCGTCAGAGTCGGGAAGAAGGGGGAGCGATGCTCCAGGACCTTCTGGCTCAAAGGCGGAGGCTTCCTATTCAGGAAGCAAGGGGAGCGATGTTCCAGGCCGTTCTTGTTCAAGAGGGGAGTCTTCTGGTTCAGGTAGCAGGGCGAGCGTTGCTCCAGGTGCTCTTGGTTCCAGTAAGGAGGCGTCTTGTTCAGGGAACAAAGGGAGCATTGTTCCGGGTTTGCCCGGGAACGGAGCTGGTTCAAGAGCAGCGGAGGTGGTTAGCCATGATCAGGTTCTTCGGAGATCGAAGAGGATCAGTAAGCCACCAGCTCGATATAGCGAAGGGAACACGGCGGACTTGGTCCCGTGTTTCCTTGTTAGCCCTCAGGTCGAGCAAGGGACTTCTGGCTGTGATGACCCCACTAGAATCAAGGAGGTGGTTGACACCAAGTCTGATGAGGTGACTTCTCTCAGAGGCAACGAGGCTTGGGCTTCTGGATCCAAGGAAGTTGGTGATACTCCTATGATGCATGAGTGGAGGTTGAAGCTGAAGAAGGCAGAGGGAAGCATGGCTCCTTTTGGGAGATGCTGGAGGGCTCCCTCATGGTCCATGATATGCGGGGCGAGGACTATGTCTTGGACATCTCTTCGTAGATGCTATCGGAAGGATCAGGTGCAAGGTTACGGGAGCTGCTGGAGTTATTCACCACTTCTCACTTCAAGGGGGAGTGTTGAATTCTGTGAAGTGAAAGTGGGTGAATGGAAGGCTTGGGAAACCTATCCGCGCGGACTACGCGGACTGGGTTGGCGGACTGCTAGGTCGGCAGGGATGTTGCAGGCGGTTTGCTCTGTGGCGGCCTGGGCGGTCTGTTCGCGCGGACTGCGCGGACAGCAGCAGCGGTCTGACAGGCCAGTGTTTGCTCAGTAGGCGGTTGACTCCCAGAAAGTAACCGGGCGGATAGGAATGTTATCCGCGGAGTCCGGCTTGAAGCGGACTGAAGAACTGGAGCTCGGCAGACCGGGTTGGCAGTTGCCTTGGTCTTGCTCCAGTGGAGACCACCGGTCAGCGCGGACAGGAACTGGAGGTCGCCCGGTATGGCGGGCTAGATCCAGTGTCCGCCAGTAAGTGCGGACTGGCCATTGTGGCCAGCGGACTGGACTTGGTGGGAATTGAACCAAGTCCAGGATGGCTCAGTCCGGGGAGATCGCGCAGTGGAGCGCGGGCTGGTTTCTCAGTCCGCCAAGCGTAGTAGAAGTGCTTTGCCTTGTTTGCTAGCTTGGGGATATGCAGACTGGAGGATTGCCCGTGCAGGAGCGTGCGGACTGGAGTCGGAGTCCGCTGAGTCCGGTATTGCCTTGTGACGAGGTAATGGACTCAGGAGTTGCGGACTGGAGTCTGCTGTTAGCGGACTGGATTGGCGTGTCCGCTAAGTCCGGAGGTGCCTTGGCAATGAGGTAATGGACTTGGGATATGCGGACGATAGCCGGGTGTCCGCTGAGTCCGGCAGGTGCCTTGATAGCGAGGCTGCGGGCTCGGGTTTTGCGGGCTGATGCCTTGTCCGCAGAATGGCGGACACGGCTTTTGTGGAGTCCGGCTGTGGTGGTCCTGGCTTGGTCTCTGGCGGCAAGGCGGACTGGATATTGGAGTCCGGCCTTGGAGAAGCCGGGGCGGACTGGCTATCTGCACAGGGCGGCGAACTGGCATGTGTGTCCGCGGGCTGGCGGACACATAAGTTCTTGCTGCGGGATGTGGCGGTGATCCTATCGACTAGGGCGGTGACCATACTCATCGTCGTGCCTATAAATAGGACCCATGTCACATCAGGATGTAACCAGACCTAACCCGAAGTAAGTGAACAGTAATTGAGCTCGCGTAAGTTGCTGCGGACTGGACTTTGTGTCCGCGCGGATAGAGTTGACCCGGTTGTGCTGTGCAGGTTGTGCGGATAGCGCTGGAAAGCCAGGACTTGGCTCTGATTGCGGTCAGGGACAGTGCGGACTCTGCGGTTAAGCAACAGGCGGTAAACAGTAGGTCGCGGATAGCGGCCAGGCGGTCTCCTCTTTGGCGACTTGGTTCGTAGTTCAGGAAGTCGCCTGCTTCAGGCGGACTGTTCCATTCGGTGACGCAGCTTGTGCGGTCTGGCGGCTAGGCGACCTCGCGGTCAAGCGGCCTGCAGATCGGCGGTGAAGAGCTAGCATTGGAGGGTGAGTCCGCGCGGCTTGAGTGCGGTCTGGCGACCAGGCGGACTGAGCGGACTCCACAGCAGTAGGTCGGCGGCTTGTTGATTGAGTCCGCGCGGCTTGTTTTTTGTTCTTGTCTTTGTAACTGTCTCTGCTCTCCCGGTGTTGGGTTTTGGTGAAGCATGTCTCGCCATGTATGTCTCGCCTTGTAAAGAAGATTGCTCTTGATCAATAAAGAAGCTTGTGCTGCATGTGTTGCTGGTTGTTACTGCTTTGTTGAGAGAACCACTGTTAACTCCACGATCCGGGAAAACTTTCAACATATAAGTGGGCGTATTCTCCTTCGGTTTGTTGAGTTTTCAACAGGGTATCCAGGGGGGCGTCTGCGGTTTGTTGAATTTTAACAAACCGCCCGGTTACAACTTAAGGCTTATGTTGGTATTCTGTATACATTCCTATTTTGGTTAGTGGACATTCATGCTTTAATGCTGGGTTCTTGGTTACAACTTTATAAACTGCTTCCGCTAGAATGCTCTGTGTAGGACGTTGAGATTGGTTGGATGGTTTCCATAAGTAACCACCCGGTCTGTCTGTGGCATACGGCGTCGGGCCCCGACCGGACCTACTGCTATATGCTATGTGACGGATAGGGGGTGTTACAATTTGGTATCAGACTACTGGTTTTGGTCGGGCTTAAAGTGAATTCGTGGGCGAATTCTTTTTAAGGGGTGGTGAGCACGTTGTGTGCGTCATCGTTATAACAGTAAAAGAACCCATGAATGTCCACTTAGGAATGAATATACATGTGTTTGAGGAACCTGTGTGTTCCTATAATTGCTGTTTGCAATTTATTTGGTCGCTTAACGGTGTTTTGTACCACTATAGGTGACCAGAAGTGGTGTTGGGCCGTCAGAACGCCGAGTTTCTGAGGCTAGTAGTGCACCGGATGTTGCTCCTGCAACACCTCTGTCGGCTGAGAACATACGATTGGTGGCTGAAGCGGTGTTGGCCGTGATAAATGCGCAGCCTGCAAGGCAAACGCAGCAGCCCGCTCCTGTGATGGAGCAGGAACCTCTTCAAGAGGCCGAGCCAAGGAGAGTGGAGCAAGTGGTTGTGGAACCGGTGGTGCCAAGGAGGGCAACTGAGAGGCAGCTTAAGCATGTAATGAGATTTAACCCTCCGTTATTCTCGGGGCTGGGAACCCCATCTCAGGCTGAAGACTGGCTCTCTAGGGTGAAGAGAGTCATGACAGCGACGGAGACGGAGGAGTGGCAAATGACCACCATCGCTACGTTCCTTTTGGACGGTGAAGCGAGAATGTGGTGGTAAGGATTGGAGCTGCATCATTTGAGAGGTAGAAAACTTATAGACGTTCCAATGGAAGAGTTCTCGGGATTGTTCTTAGCAAGATACCTCCCTTCTACTCAGAGGATTTCGATGGAGAACGAATTTCTGAAGTTGGTTCAGGGTGAGAAGAGCGTAGATGAATATCTCCATGAGTTCACTCATTTAAGTCGATATGCTAGCTCCACCATCATGGATGAGGAGCGCAAGACTAATCGCTTCTACGAAGGCTTGAGAGATGAGTTGAGATTACTACTCTTGGGGCCGATGACGCAGGGTTTCTTAACCTTGGTCAATACTGCCCGGTCCTTGGAGAAGGACATGAAGAATGTGCAAGCAAAGAAAGGCTTGGGTGATAGAAAATCTGAATTTAAAGTGCCGACTACTTCAAAGTCCGGCTATCGGAGGGCTTTCAAGAAGCATAGGACTTCGGGTCCAGCTCCTTCTGGTGCTTCTGGGGCGACTACGAGTCGGACCCCGGGCGCGTGTTTTACTTGTGGAAAGACGGGGCACTTTGCCCGTGAATGTTGGAGCGGACGTCCTAAGTCCGAGAGGAAGCCGGGAGCTACTTATGATGAGAAGGGAAAGGCGGTGGAGTCGACCGCATCCCATTATGCTCCGGCCCAACCAAGGGTCTACAATCTTGGCCAACAGGAGGCCATCAAACAGGCTGATGTGGTGTCAGGTACGGTTTAATTTATAGCAAGTCAATTTCTTTAAATATTTGTTATGCACATGTTACCTTACCACTGCTTGTTTAGGATTTGTATTGATTTGTGAAAATCCGGCACGAGCACTCTTCGATACGGGAGCTTCACACTCCTTCTTGTCCGAAGGATTTATATCACGCATCGGAGTCCCTTCTTCGATGACGAAGGATAAGTTGGATGTGTTGTTGCCCAATGGGTGTTCGATGCGAGCGGATAGGATCTGCGATGTTAAGATTCGTATTGGGGAGCAGGAGTTCGACCTGCGGGCGTCTTTACTTCCGTTGGTGGAGTTCGACGTCATATTTGGCATGGACTGGCTCTCGGAACAGCAGGCCCATATAGATTGCGGTAGCAAGGAAGTCAAGCTGGGAGCAAGTCGTGAAACGACTTTTACGGGCTTAAAGGGGTCGAGCAAGACGTTGATATCTGCTCTTCAGGTGGTGAAGGCGGTTTGTGCCAGTGCAGAACTGTTCTTTACACTAGTGGAGGTTGCAAAGCCGAAGCCCGCGTTGGATTGTATTTCAGTGGTATCGGAATACCCTGATGTGTTCCCCGCAGATCTTCCTGGAGCCCCGCCTCAACGGGAGATAGATTTTACGATTGAGCTAGTGTCAGGTGCAAAGCCTGTGTCACGATCTCCTTATCGGCTAGCGCCTAAGGAAATTGCGGAGCTGAAAGTTCAACTGCAAGAGTTGTTGGAGCAAGGGTACGTGCGCCCGAGTTCTTCGCCTTGGAGCGCACCGGTACTCTTTGTTAAGAAGAAGGACGGAAGCTTGAGGCTATGTATTGATTATAGGGAGCTCAACAAGCTGATGGAGAAGAACAAGTACCCGATCCCCCGGATTGATGATCTTTTTGATCAGTTAGTCGGGTCGACGGTGTACTCGAAGTTGGATCTCAAGGCTGGGTACTATCAGCTGCGTATAAGGGAGAGTGATATCCCGAAGACAGCGTTTAGTACGAGATACGAGCATTATGAGTTTACGGTCATGCCGTTTGGGCTGACTAATGCGCCGTCAGTGTTCATGGATTTGATGAACAGGACTTTCAGGGAGTACTTGGACCATTTCGTGATCGTCTTCATCGACGATATTTTTGTGTACTCACAAAGTGAGGAAGATCACTTCAAGCACCTTCATTTGGTGTTGGAGACGCTAAGGAGAAATCAGTTGTATGCCAAGTTCTCGAAGCGCGAGTTTTGGCTATCCTCAGTGGCGTTCCTCGGTCATATAGTAAGTGGAGAGGGTATTGCTGTGGATCCGGCGAAGATTGTTGCGATACGGGAGTGGCCTGAGCTTGCTACTGTAGCGGAAGTCCGGAGTTTTTTGGGGTTTGCCGGCTATTATAGGCGCTTCGTAGAGAACTTCTCGCGGATAGCGTTACCTCTCACTACTTTGACGAGGAAGGAGCATAAGTTCGTTTGGACGTCGGAGTATGCGCGAGCTTTTGAGGAGCTGAAGTGTCGGTTGACCACGGCGCCTGTGCTGAGTTCGCCATGTGGGACCGAAGGCTATGAGATTTATAGTGATGCTTCAGGCAGCGGTTTGGGTTGCGTGCTACTGCAACACGGAAGTGTAATAGCTTATGGCTCGAGACAGCTAAAAGTGCACGAGAGGAACTATCCTGTCCATGACTTGGAGTTAGCGGCCGTGATTTTTGCCTTGAAGCTGTGGAGACACTACTTGTACGGTGTGAAGATTGATATCTACACCGATCACAAGAGCCTGAAGTATCTTATTGATCAGAAGGATCTGAATATGCAGCAGCGTAGATGGATGCAGTTCCTGGGGGACTATACATTCAAGATCCACTACATGTCTGGCAAAGGGAATGCGGTTGCGGATGCGCTGAGTCGCCGAGCCCCAGCTCAAGCCAATTGGCTATCGGTGCATGATGAGCGGTTGGTGCGAGAGTTGGAGGCGTTGGAGATTGTTTGTGTGGACAGGCAATCAAGTGCTGAAGCAGTTCTGAATTGGACTGAAGTCCAATATGACCTGGCTTATCGTATTCGGCAGGCTTTGGATATGGAGGCTCATATGAAGCAGTTCATGGTAGAGGCTCTGGATGGGTCAAATTCCCAATTCGTCGTGGAGGACGGATTACTTTGGAAAGACGGTCGTCTGTGCGTCCCAAGTGTGGGCAATTTGCGGGTGGAGTTGTTGTACGAGGCACACCATACCAAGTACTCGATTCACCCGGGGAGCACGAAGATGTACCGTGATATGAAGAAACTGTTTTGGTGGCCGGGTTTGAAAAAGGATGTGGCGCTCTACGTAGCGAAGTGCCAAACTTGCGCCTTGGTGAAGGCGGAGTGCCAAAAGCCGGGAGGATTTCTTAAGTCCTTGCCTATTCCGGAGTGGAAATTCGACGACATCTCTATGGACTTTGTGCACGGTTTGCCAAGGTCGCAGAAGGGGAACGACGCCATTTGGGTGGTCGTTGATCGGTTAACGAAGGTGTCGCATTTTATTCCGCATAGGAAGGATGATCCGTTGGAAAAGTTGGCAAAGCTTTATGTTGATAACATAGTGCGGCTTCATGGTGTGCCCCGCAGCATCATGAGTGACCGAGATGGGCGGTTCACGTCCAATGATTGGAGGCTTGTACAACAAATGTTGGGAACAAAGCTGAAATTCAGCACAGCCTTCCATCCGCAAATGGATGGGCAGACCGAGAGGGTCAATAGAACTATGGAGGACATGCTTCGCATGTGTGTCTTAGATTTTGGAAAGCAATGGGAAGACCACCTTTATTTGGTGTAGTTCGCATACAACAACAGCTACCAAGCGAGTATTCAAATGGAGCCCTTCGAGGCCCTATATGGTAGAAAATGTCGCACGCCGTTGTCTTGGTTAGAAACGGGTGAGTCAAAGTTGTATAAGCGATCGGAAGTGGAGGATGCTACCTCTTTGGTGAGAACCGTTCGGGAGAGGTTGCTTATCGCTCAGGACCGGCAAGCAAAGTACTATAATGCCAAGCACAGGAACGTGGAGTTCACTGTGGGCGATTATGTATACTTAAAGATCAAGCCGTTCAAGGGTGTCTCGCGGGTGCGGCGATTGAAAAAGCTAAGCCCGAGGTACCTTGGACCGTTTGAGGTTCTGGAGCGAGTTGGTGAAGCGGCCTATCGGTTGAAGCTCTCAGTGGAGCTTAGTGGTTTACATGATGTATTCCATATTTCGGTGCTTCGGAAGGCGGTGCAAGAGCCTACGCAAGTGATCGCGGTTGATCAAGTACCGGTGTATAGTGGGCTGACGACAAAGGTCAAGCCCGTGCGGATTGAGAACTCGGAGGTCAAGCGGCTACGCAATAAAGAGATCAGGATGGTCAAGGTCCGGTGGGACAATTGCGGTCGTGATGAGCTATCTTGGGAGCGAGAGCAGACTATGCTTGACGAGTATCCAGAGTTGTTCCGCTCAGGTACAAATTTTGGTTTTGTACATGTCTTTCCTTTATATAATTTCGTGGACGAAATTCTTTTAAGAGGGGGAGAGTTGTAACGCCCCGAAACTCAAAGGAGCGAAGGGGGACGTTTTGGGCCAGTTTGGGTTCTGGCTGCAGGCACACGGCCTGGGACACGGGCGTGTCCCAGGGCGTGTCAAGCCTGTGTCGACACTGAGACGGTAAGTCGACACTTTGGTCTCGACATTATGTCGAGACTGGGCACACGTCCTGCGACACGGGCGTGTCGCAGGGCGTGTCGACCCGTGTCGACACTTAGCCGCGAAGTCGACACTATGCGTTCGACGAAGTGTCGAGACATGGCACACGGCCTGAGACACGGGCGTGTCGCAGGGCGTGTCAACCCGTGTCAACACTCGTCCCGGGGAGTCGACACTTTGGTCTCGACATTGTGTCGAGACAAGGCACACGGCCTAGGACACGGGCGTGTCCAAGGCCGTGTCATCAGGTCGACGATCTTCGCTCGATGAAGTGTCGAGTGTCGAGACCGTGTATATGGCCTGGGGTCCAGGCATGTTGAGGTGATACGGGTAAGGACACGGGCGTGTCCTAGAACCCGTGTAGTGCTCGGGTTGATTTTGGGGAAAAATGATAGGGGTACACGGCCGGCCACACGGCCGTGTCACATGGTACACGGGCGTGTCAGCTCGAACACGGGCGTGCTCGATACCCGTGTGAGGTTCCAGGCGGGCCGATTTTGACGGCGAATGAGGCACACGGCCCTGGACACGGGCGTGTGCCAGGCCGTGTTCGGTCCAGATTGGGCATTTCAGTCCCGAATCAAAGCCGTTTGTTTCCTTATTTTGAGATCCAACGGCTGGGGGTTGTTCCTGAAGGGATATACCCGGGATTGGACTTAGAAACCCTCACTTTTCTTAAGTGTTATCTTTCTAAAACCTTAGAGAGAGAGGAGAGCCAAGGGAGGAAGAAGGAGCTAGATCCCGCCATTGGAGGAGCTTCGAAGCTCCAAATCGCGAGCCGACTCCGGATCCACGGAGGCAAAGCTAGTGCGGTGCTTTTCATCCGATTACTTTTCAATGGCGCCAAAGAGGAACGCTAGGGTAACGATCCTCATCTTGAGCATGAGTAGCTCTCTTTCTTTGCATAGGAAGCCCGCTCTCGCGAGTTTGCGGAGAGTTGGAGGCATTCCTTCGGGTAGATATGTGAAGTCCCCGTTGTTTAGAGTCCGTAAGCGAGAACGGACATAGGCATGATGTGTGAAGCCTACCCGGACATGTTGGTCTGGATCGGTGATGTTGCATTGCATAAATGCCGGGGAAGACTCAGTGCTATTGATTGTTTTTCGGGTTTTCTACCTGGTAGATTGCATCAGGGAGCCTTGGGGACTAACCCAAAGGTACACCCGGAAAACTGGGCGGATACGAGATCTTGCCAACTTGGTGGCCTGAGAGCCAACTTGAACATAACCGGGTTATGTGAATTGTGATGGATATGGGACTCGGTGGAAGTTTCACCCGCGTATATGACTTAAATTATCGTTGCGATGTGAGCACGGGTTAGATGGAACCATACCCGTTCTATGTCGTTCGGTTAAAGAGACCTAAAGGCACGTGGCACTTACCGTTGGCATAGATTAGGGTTTTCGGTGGTCAATGGCTTAAATTGTCGTGACCCAGGCCAGGAAGACAAATTGCTCATAGGTTTGGCCGTCAAAGTGGCGGTGGTGAGTCCGGAATGTCTATGGCTTTAATTGACGTGACATCGACTGGTTCACCGAGAATGTGCCCTGAGAGCACGGGGCGTGTGGCCGTGCGAGCCAACGTCTGTGATGAAATGGCTATATATATATTTATTGCTCGCTTATGCTAATGAAATGCAGGGAAGGAGCATCGCCGCCCCGAGTTGGGGGCGGGATCGTTATAATTTGGTCAGTATTGCTGACCGTTGCCTTGTTTTGCCACCGTGCGGTGGTATGTTGCTTGCAGGTGCTGCTGGACCAAGCGGTCAATAGCAGGCTAAAGCCCTTTTTGCGAAGCCGGCCCTCGAAGGCCCAAATGGAAGTGTTTACTGCTTTATTCATGTATGACCGGCCTGCGTGCCATGGTTTGTAAATCATGTAATATAAAGTGAAACATTTTGTAAGGCCTTAAGGCTTATGTTGGTATTCTGTATACATTCCTATTTTGGTTAGTGGACATTCATGCTTTAATGCTGGGTTCTTGGTTACAACTTTTATAAACTGCTTCCGCTAGAATGCTCTGTGTAGGACGTTGAGATTGGTTGGATGGTTTCCATAAGTAATCACCCGGTCTGTCTGTGGCATACGGCGTCAGGCCCCGGCCGGACCTACTGTTATATGCTATGTGACGGATAGGTGGTGTTACACCTAGTACCTGTGTGATTATTAGTTTATCAGTTGTTTGAACATTGTTTTTAACTTGTCGTGCTCTTGATATCTACCTGTATCGTTGATGACTGGAACTTGAATAGACTTGTTTCCGCATGCCTCTAAGTATGAGTAACTTTTTATGCTTGATAATGTGCTCACACTGACACGAGCTGATATTTACACATCCTTAAGTTTCTTCTTACATGCTATTGGTTTGTTTCAAAGATTCGCATACATCGCTAACATTTTCATTTATGCCTCATTCAAATTGATTTTCCAAACTGATGGTCATTCTGAAAAACATTTTTTTGTGTTTGCAATACAAGTGAATTTGGAGTCCTAAGTGAAAGTTTCTTAAAAAAAATGAATGCAAAACAACAAAAAAAACAATTACACATGACTAGGATACTCTAATCAAGCTCTACTCACCCTCCTGATAAGTCTTAATGAGCATTGTGAGGTTGAGCACCTTTACAAGGATTGTAAAGTGTCTTGTGCAAACAAACTTGGCCATTTTTTAAAAGAAAACTCTTTATGACATGAGGTTCTCTATGCAAAGATGTTAGCTTCTTGTATACATATCTTGCAAACCTTCCTGTAACATTATTTCTTAAGGAATATGTATACTAAATTACTCTTCACATGTACACATCATTATCATTTATAAAATTTCTTCTCATGAGAATTGGACCGGTCATAGTTCTTCTCTTCCATTTCATCAATTTTCCAGTTTTCGATATCTTGACCTGACAATTTTCAATGTTTCAATTCAACTCTTAAATTAATTTTTCCATAACCTACATTTTTTTTGATAAACTTCCAAATCTTAAGGTAACACTATTCCATGGTTTTTACTGTCTCTATCCTACTCCTCGTGCTTCTCCATTCTATTTATACTCTCTCACCTTCTTTCATCTTCCGAATTTCCACCTCGCTACATTTTTTTTCGCCGTCTTTTGCTAATACCAAAAGGTGGAGATTAAGTACGAAATAAATTGATTAGTACATTTAGGGGAAGTCACTATTTCTTCTTTTACATAGGGGGAAAATATAGGGGGAGTCACTAGTCTTTATTATATGAGGAGTTTATTATCACTATTTCTGCACTTTGATTTATAATGATTATTTGAATTGTTTCACATTCTCCTGATCTCACACAATTTCTTTCTTAGTGTATTTGTTATTATCAAAAGGGAGAGATTGTTGGAGCATGCGTTCCGCGCTTCTTAGTTTGAGAATAACAAATCCCGGATGTATTTGATCTTGTTATGTGTTTTAAATGTGCAGGGATACCAGAATTTTTATGTACAAAAGAAAGACTGAGCATGGCATTGATGAAAAGGAAAAACGCACTATCACTGGCGATAACGCTACCGCGGGCGATAGCATAATCAGTTCCTGCTGACGTCAGCCTTAATCCGCACGTTGCCGCGCACTAAGTCACGATCAGCGATATCGCGGGGCGATACCGATGTCGCCGAGCGATATACCACGATCGTCATGTTCTCCGCTCAGATCTAAAAATCAGCGCGATGTGTGCCACGTGTCAAGCAACGGAGAGTTATCACTATCGCGGGGCGTTAACGCTACCGCCGGCGATAGCATGAAATGATATATACAGCCAAAAATTTCAGGGAAGAGTTGGATTGTGCAGAGCTTTGTTTTCCCAGAGAATTTTCAGAGCCTTCATCTCCATTTCCAGACGAACTCCCTTGGTCCGTTGAAATCTCAAGAGCGAAGGAGATACGACCGTGCGTTCAAGATTGGAGATCTTCTCGTTGGTCCACCATCATCTTCAGAGCTCGTGATTTTGAGGGAGTTTTTAAGTTTTACTATTGTACTTTCATTTTCACTCTTTATCTTTGTAATTGGGAAGGGAAAATCACCACCTTGTGTGTGGTGTCTAAGTCCGTGTGTGGCTTAGGGGCAAATCACCACCTTGTGTGTGGTGTCTAGGTCCGTGTGTGGCTTAAGAGTAAATCGCCGCGTGTTGTGTAGCGTCTAGATCATAGGTTTGATTTAGGGGGAGGCTAGTAGGCATATCTAGGGAGATATTGACTATAGCCTACCGGTTCTTGGGAGAAGGATCGGTGAAAAAGCTAAAAACTATTATCGTTGTAAGCCGTGATTTCAAGCTTTATTGGAATCATTTTACATATATATTTTGGAGAAATATAATCTTGTTTTTCATTTCATTGATCTGTCTCAAACATAGTATCTAGTTTCATATTTTATAAAAAGTTCAAAAAAATTTAAAGAGCCCTTATTCACCCCCCCCCCCCCCCTCTAAGGGCGCCACAAGATCCCACATCCCCCACATGCGAGCCTTCGGACCTGCCAGCTAGATGAGAGCCTGCGCAGCGGGTCTACTTGGGGCCGAACCGATCTCGGGGTGCCGATGACGTTCTCAAACCAACCAAACCTATCCCCCACAGGAGAGCCTTCGGACCTGCCAGCTATATGAGAGCCTGCGCAGTGGGTCTACCTGGGGCCGAGCCGAGCTCGGGGTGCCGATGACGTTCTCAAACCAACCAAACCTATCCCCCACAAGCGAGCCTTCGGACCTGCCAGCTAGATGAGAGCCTGCACAGCGAGTCTACCTGGGGCCGAGCCGAGCTCAGGGTGCCGATGACGTTCTCAAACCAACCAAACCTATCCCCCACAGGCGAGCCTTCGGACCTGCCAGCTAGATGAGAGCCTGCGCAGCGGGTCTACGTGGTGCCGAGCCGAGCTCGGGGTGTCGATGACGTTCTCAAACGAACCAAACCTATCCCCCATAGGCGAGCCTTCGGACCTGCCAGCTAGATGAGAGCCTGCGCAGTGGGTCTACCTGGGGTCGAGCCGAGCTCGGGGTGCCAATGACGTTCTCAAACAAACCAAACCTATCCCCCACAGGCGAGCCTTCGGACCTGCCAGCTAGATGAGAGCCTGAACAGCGGGTCTACCTGGGGTCGAGCCGAGCTCGGGGTGCCGATGACGTTCTCAAACCAACCAAACCTATCCCCCACAGGCGAGCCTTCAGACCTGCCAGCTAGATAAGAGCCTGCGCAGCGGGTCTACATGGGGCCGAGCCGAGCTCGGGGTGTCGATGACGTTCTCAAACCAACCAAACCTATCCCCCACAGGCGAGCCTTCGGACCTGCCAGCTAGATGAGAGCCTGCGCAGCGGGTCTACCTGGGGCCGAGCCGAGCTCGGGGTGCCGATGACGTTCTCAAACCAACCAAACCTATCCCCCACAGGCGAGCCTTCAGACCTTCTAACTAGATGAGAGCCTACGCAGTGGGTCTACCTGGGGCCGAGCCGCGCTCGGGGTGCCGATGACGTTCTCAAACCAACCAAACCTATCCCCCACAGGCGAGCCTTCGGACCTGCCAGCTAGATGAGAGCCTGCGCAGCGGGTCTACCTGGGGTCGAGCCGAGCTCGGGGTGCCAATGACGATCTCAAACCAACCAAACATATCCCCCACAGGCGAGCCTTCGGACCTGCCAGCTAGATGAGAGCCTGCGCAGCGGGTCTACCTGGGGCCGAGCCGAGCTCGGGGTGCCGATGACGTTCTCAAACCAATCAAACCTATACCCCACAGGCGAGCCTTCGGACATGCCAGCTAGATGAGAGCCTGCGCAGTGGGTCTACCTGGGGCTGAGCCGAGCTCGGGGTGTTACAAGACTCATAAATACATTCTATAATAATAATTTAGTACTAAACGAGAGAAACAAGTCAATTGATATATTATAACAAACTTGATCTTGAATACATAGTTACATCTTCCCCATTTCACGGGTGGAAGCGTTTCAGGTCATCTCCGTTCCAGGTGTGGCTTAAGGCTCTTCCTTCCACGTCCTGGAGGTAGTAACCTCCTGATCCAAGGACTTCCTTCACTATATACGGTCCTTCCCAGTTCGGGTTGAGCTCGCCCACGGGAGCTGACCTTCCTGCAGCGTCAACCTTTCTCAGTACCAGGTCCCCTTCGGCAAACTGCTTGACCCTGACATGCTTATCAAAATACTTGACCATCCGCCGCTTGATCTCTTCTTGCCTGATAGCTGCCACGTCCCGCAGTTCTTCCACCATATCTAGCGAGAGGCGTTGCCCCTCTTCATTCTCCAACCTCCAAGTCTCATCTCCTTCTCCCGCGGCTGTAACCCGCGGGGACCGAACCTCGAACTCCACTGGTAGGACGGCCTCACACCCATGAGAAAGCTTGAAGGGAGTCTCACCGGTGGCTGTGTTCGGAGTCGTTCGCAAAGCCCATAGGACCGAGGGGAGCTGCTCCACCTAGCTTCCCTTTAGGTTCTCCACCTTTTTCTTTAATAGATTCACAATGATTTTGTTTGCCGCTTCCACCTGGCCGTTGCTCCGGGGGTGGTGGACAGAGGCGAATCTGAGGTCTATCCTCAGTTGGGCGCAGAAGTTGATGAATTCTTCGCTGGCAAACTGGGGGCCGTTATCTGTCACTATTGCTTGAGGCAACCCGTGTCTGCATATGATTTCCCCCCAGACAAAGTTCCTTATGACCTGCGAGGTGACCATGGCCAAGGCTTTAACCTCCAGCCACTTTGAGAAATAATCGACC
Source organism: Platanthera guangdongensis (assembly GCA_039583875.1). Lineage (NCBI taxonomy): Eukaryota > Viridiplantae > Streptophyta > Magnoliopsida > Asparagales > Orchidaceae > Platanthera > Platanthera guangdongensis. The sequence continues at coordinate 122,641,447 of CM077159.1, read as the reverse complement.
ATAACCAAGAGGAACCTCCTCTGTCCACTAGCCGGAGGAAAGGGTCCCACTAAATCCATCCCCCAAATGGCGAACGGCCACGGTGCCGTGATACTTCGGAGCCTTTGGGCCGCCTAGAGCTGAAGGGGGTGCAGAGCTGACATTTTTGACACCTCCTTGCAAACTCGATGGCATCCTTCCTAAGGGTGGGCCAGAAGTACCCCTGCCTGACCACCCTTGCCTCCAACGTCCTTCCTTCAGAGTGGCTGCCGCACTCTCCAGAGTGCACCTCCTCCAAGATCCTCTGGATCTCTTCCTCGGTCACACACCTGGCTAGGAGTCCTGACAACATCTTATGATGTAGGCCCCCTTCTATCATTAGGTAGTGAGCTGTCTTGCGCTTGAAGTTTCTCCCGTCCTTGGCCCCCTCAAGAAGTCCACCGGTGGTTAGGAAGTCACCAATGGATCCACCCACGAGGGTCGCCGATCCACCACCATCAATTCTCCTTCTTCGATAGCCGGTCGAAATAGCTCCATCAAGGTCCCTCCTCCCTGAGGTCCAAACTTAGCCAATCGATCGGCAGCTATGCTTTCTTCCCTTGGAACATGCTGGATGGAGAATGTCCGGAACCCACCGATGATCGCCCTTACCCTGGAGAGGTATCTGATGAGGGTAGACTCCCAAGCTTCAAATTCCCCCCGGATCTGCGAAGCTACTACCTTTGAGTCCGTGAAAGCTTCCACATCCTGAATCTCCAGCTCCTTTGACAAGCGAAGGCCGGCGATCACGGCCTCATACTCCGCTTGATTGTTGGTCACCGGGAAATGGTATGCCACTGCCTGCTCTATCACGACTCCCTGGGGGCTGGTCAGCACTACCCCTCCCCTGAGGGAATGCTTTCCCGAGGCCCCATCGACCATCATCTTCCATGCTTCCTGTGGCTGCTGCTCTCCCTCTTCGACTTCAACAACATAATCTGCTAGGAAGTCCGCTATTGTCTGCGCCTTGATGGAGAGTCTTGGAACAAAAGAGATGTCGAACTCGCTTAGCTCAATAGACCACTTGGCAAGTCTCCCCGAGTGCTCTACTCCTTCGAAGATCTTGCGAAGAGGATGGTCGGTTACTACCCTAATCGAATGTGCTTGAAAGTATGGTCGGAGTTTTCTTGCAGAGATGACCAAGGCGTATGCTAGTTTTTCGAGGATGGGGTAGCGGAGCTCTGCTTTCTTCAGTATCCGGCTGATGTAGTAGATGGTCAGTTTCTTCTTTCCTTCTTTCCTCACCAGGACAGAGCATACCGCCTCCGCTCCCACTCCAAGATACAAAGTCAGGTCCTCCCCTTCTTTTGGACTCTAAAGTAGAGGGGCCTGGGAGAGTTGTCTCTTCAGCCCTTGGAAGGCTTCTTCGCACTCGGCGATCCATTCAAACCTTTGATTCCCCAGCAGCACCTTAAAGAATGAAGAACACTTGTCTCCTGCCCTGGAGAGAAACCTGCTCAGCCCAGCCAGCTTGCCTGTCAATCGCTGGACCTCCTTGGCGTCGCGAGGTGACTCCAAATCCAGGATGGCCTTTAACTTGTCCGGGTTGGGCTCCACCCCTTCCGGAGTCAAGAGATGCCCAAGGAACTTCCCACGGCTGGCCCCGAAGACGCACTTCAAGGGGTTCAGCCACATCTTGAACCTCCTTAAGGTGGCGAACGTCTCTTCCAGGTCTTTCAGGTGCGAATCCACGCATTTGCTTTTGATCATTAGGTCGTCGACGTAGACCTCCAGGTTCCTCCCCCTCTGATCTCGGAAAACCCGATCCATCATGCGTTGATAAGTAGCCCCCGCGTTCTTCAACCCAAAGGGCATCATTTTGTAACTGAAGCATCCTTCCCTTGTGATGAAGGAAACATCCTTGATATCGGGAGGGTGCATCCGGATCTGGTGATAACCTGAAAAAGAATCCAAAAACCTCATAGCAGAAAAACCGACGGCTGAATCAACCAGCGCGTCGATCCGAGGCAGGGGGTAGCAATCCTTAGGGCATGATTTATTTAACAAAGAAAATTCAATACACATTCTCCATTTACCACCCCCTTTTTTGATCATTACCATATTCGAGATCCAGCCTGGATACTGGATCTCTGAGATGAAGCCGACCTCCAGGAGCTTCCTGACCTCCTCACGGATGGGCTCCTCCAGCTTGGTGGCGATGGCTCTCATCTTCTGGCGTATGGGGCGAGTGCGGGGGTCCAAGTTCAGATAGTGGTAGGCTGCGTCTGCGTTGATTCCCGGCATGTCCGCCGCATTCCAAGCGAAGATGTCGATGTTGCTTTGAATGCAGGCCCGTACCCGCTCCCGGTCCTCGGGATTCAAGCCTCCGCTGACCCGCACCCTTTGCACCTGCCCTGCTCCAGTGAAGACCTCCATCTCCACCACTTCTTCGGCCGGCTCCAGCCGCGACTGTTCCCAGCCGACCCTTGCTTCTTCCTCCAACTATAGCTCCTCCCTTCCTTCAACCTCAATCTACATCGCCTCTTTCGGCCCCTCCTACTGCTGCTCGTCCTTCGCGCCCCTTTGGGCCTCTCCTTCAGCTCCTCCTGCTTCTTGCTCCTCTACCTCCATCGCCCCTTCCGGGCTCTCCTGCTCCTCATCTCCCTGGACCTCCTGCACATCTCCTCCCTGCTGCTCCTCAGCCTCCTCTCCTCTGACGACCTCTTCATGCGCCGCCATCTCCATCTCCAACTCCTCTGCCTCTGCCATCCATGATATGGTGTTGACCGCTGTAACGTAGCACTGTCTTGCCACCTTTGGGTCCCCTCTTACCCTGACCTGCACCCCTCCATTGTTGAACTTGAGGCACTGATGGAACGAGGAGGGGACGCAGCGAAAGGCGCTGATGAGGGGGCGCCCAAAGATGGCGTTATAGCTACTTGGGGCATCCACAATCACGAACCTGCAGTTCCGTGACACGCCCCCCAACCTCACATGCATCCCTACTCCTCCTTCTACCTCTTTCCTCTCTCCGGAGAACCCTAACAGCGGTCCATCCGAAGCCAAGACCCTCTTCCCTTCAACCCTCATCTCATCAAAGGCCTTCTTGAAGATGACATTTACCGAGCTCCCGTTGTCTACCAGTATCCTTGAGACCGTATAATTCTCCACCGCCGTCTGGATCACCAGGGCGTCACAGAATGGATCTTCGTAGTCTGTCATGTCTGCTGACGAGAAAGTGATTTTTTCCTCCGGTGGGGGATCCTGGGAGGTAGAGGCGACCCCCCTTCGGTACATGGTTTGCAGGCTCCCCTTGCGGGTTGCCTCAATCCCCACTCCTCCGTGAATCACCCCGATTCCTCCCCGGGTCCCCACATCTACCCGATCTTCGCACCTATCTTCCATCTCACCCTGTTGTACTTCAACGATCCTAACCGGCGGATCCTGCCTCCCTGCTCCTCTAGCTTCCCTTATTTCCAAAAACTCAGGGCAGGTGGCCGTTGCATGACCTTCCTCCTGGTGGAAGTCACAAAAGAGTAATGTCACCCTACCCCTTCTTCCTTCTCCTCTTCCTCTTCTTTCTCCTCCTCGAGCTCCTCTGCCCGCTCCTCTTCCTCTGCCCACTTCCATGGCCTCTTGCGGCGGCGGGACCCGACCCCTTGGTTCCTGCCTCTACGCCGGTTGGTCAAACCTCCTCAGTTCCCGCAGGTTATCTCTTCCCTGATAGCCTCCTCCTTGGCCCTGGGGGCGACCCTCCTAGGGCTTCCAACCCAACCGGTTGTTCGGCTCCCGGGCCCCCTATCCCTGCTGCTGCCCATGCCTTCGAGGCTCTTCCCTTCTCCTTTCTTCCCTCTGCTCCCTCTACTCCCTTAGCTCCTTCAGTCTTCCTGCAACTGGTTCCTTCACGTCATCCTCTGCCAGCCTGGCCAACTTCCTGGCTAATGCCGAGTTTTCTCTCTCGAAATCTATCTCCTTTGTCGCCCTCTCCATGAGCTCCTCAAAGGAGAGGGGGGCACTCTCTTCAACTCTATGCTAAAGAATCCCGGTCTCAGCCCCAGGGTGAAGGCTAGCATCAGTGCATACCCTGGGACCTCCTGGACCAGGAGTATCTCCTCCAGAAACCGGTCGACATAGTGACTCAATGTCTCATCCGGCTTCTGCCTCACCGCAAACAGGCACTCCGCCTCCTTCTTCCATTTCTTCGAGGTCGAGAACCTCAATAGTAAACTTCTCTGCAGATCCTCAAAACAGTAGATTGATCTTGCTGGCAACTGGTGGAACCAGTCCCGAGCCTTCTCCTTCAGCGTGATGTCAAATAGCCGGCACTTGAAGGCATTCGTCATCTGCCTTATTGATACGACGTCTTCAAACCACTACACGTGCTGTACAGGGTCATCCTTCCCCGAGTAGTAGGACATGTCAGGCTCCCGGAACCCCTCCGGTACTGGAGCTGAGATGATGAGCTCGCTGAATGGGCTCTCGCCTCCTGCCTGGTGAGAGGGTACGTCCCACGACCTCGGCTGACTGGCCCGGTCTGCGAGACCGTGCCCAGGAACCTGAGGAAGAGCTCCCGCGCTGCCACATCTCTTTCGCCGGCCTCTGTCGGGACCTCCTTCCCCGGGCGCTGCCCATGGGCGTTCTCTCCTAGGAGCAGGACCTCCTCTATTGGAACCTGAGGCGTGGCCCACTCGCTTCTGGCCGAGAAGGCCAAGCTGATCGTCTGCAGGACCTCTAGCCTGAATTCATCCAGCATCCTCTTTGTCGCTTCCGCTCCCCGGGTGGGGGAGCCTTTAGTACCTGACCCTTCACCTTCACCTCCAACAATGGGACAAAACTTAAGGCTTTCTTGTATTGGCTGCCTTCCACGCTCACCGCACCAGAACTGTTGAAGCCAAATATGACCTCAACGGGAGTTCGAAGAAAAGGGATGCAGCTAAAACCTACTTCTCTCAAGCCTCAACCCTCGGCTGGATTCAAAGGACCTAAGACTGACCCAAAGCCTCAGCAGGGAGGTCCCACCACACACCCGGAAGGTCTCTGAGAGCTTCCCCTCCAAAGACAAAAGCTGGGCTAGGAGCTCCTCAGAAAGCACTGGAAGTTGGAAGGTAAATGACAGCCTGCTTTCCAAAGAGCCCTTATGGGTCTATTTATAACATCTTGCTGACCTGAGATTACTGAAATGCCCCTAGTTGATCTGCCAATAGCCGAATCCCGCTGTTTTCTTGAGGGTATAAGAGTAATTTCACCCGAGGGTAATTTGGTCATTTCACCCAAGGCCCCTGGCCCCACTCGGCAAGAGCTCTGAGCCGAGAGCCTTCTGTCTGAGCCCGACGCAAGCGGTCTCGCCTACCTATAGGTGAGAGCTTCTTTAAGATGCTCTGTGTGCTGGCGCAAGCATTTTCGCGTTGATCTTCGTTCGACGATTTGGCTGCGCTCGTCGATCTGGGCTCGACGAATGCGGGGCGTCTTGCGGGCGAGAGCTCATATAAGGCGGGAGCTTATCGCTTAGCGCAAGCACTCCCGCCTACTTGGGAGAGAACTTCTCTGGCTAGCCTATCTGACCGTTCGTGCCTCCTGGTCTGGCTCAGCGAATATGGGGTTGTATACATTCGTCGAGCTGAGCTCCAAGATCGTCGAACAGAAAGTATACTTGTCAATCTGAGCTCCAAATTTGTCGAACTTTGAAGGCACTATGTCGAGCTGAGATTCTGAGGAAGCATCAGAGTTCGTCAACCTCAGCTAGACTTTCATCGAGCTCAACTCAGAGAAGGAACTTTTAGTTCGACGATCTGAGATCGACGATCATCGAGTTGAGTTCAGCTATCGTCGAATACCTTTTCTGCAATCTTTAAAATGTCTTGTCTCTAAAGTCTTCTATCTATGAAGTCTTCTGAAGGTAGGTTTTCAACAATCTAACCTAATGTGACAGACCTTATCCCTGGAACTAACTTATGAACCTAGACTATAAATTTTGGGTCATCAATCCTAATAGTGAACCTAGCCCAAATCACAAGTAGTGTTCCAACAGATGGCTTTCACTGTTGGAAGCAGCTGCTCAGTTCCGCCTAGAGTTCGGACCAGAGGTTGCATCCCACACCTAATCACCTTGAACCACCCTCCCAACGTGAGTCGCAGACCTGAAAACAGACCGAGGGGTCTCAGCTCGGAGGTCCCACCTCTTACCCGGAAGAAGCTCAAGTCCTTCCCCTCCTTAGCTAATGCTGAGCTAGGTGCTTGTGAAGAAGAAAACGGAAAGGTTCAACAACCCGTTCTAGACACCTTGTCGGTCTATTTATAGGCCTCTAAGTTTGATCTGCAAATATCCATACTGAACCCCCTGAAATTACCAAAATACCCGGGTAGGGTCTGCCAACAGCCAAACTCCGCTGTCCTGAAGTGCTATACGTAGACCACCAGGGGTAGAAGTGTAAAATTACCTGGGGCAGAAGAGCAAAATCCCCCTTGGGGGTAAACAGGTAAAAACATATTTCCTCCTATGCGGCGAGTGGGGAAGTGACTGGCGGGCGAGACGATCCCACCTGTTCGTCTCGCCGGCCGCTCACCCCATAGTCTATCTCGCCTTCTTAGGCCAGGCTCGCAACCCCAAAAGGGAGTCTCGCCTACTGCAGAGAACCCCCGTCATGCCCCCTGCGAGTGGACCACTCGGTCCCAATCGCCTATCAAGTACCTCTCGCGAGCCCAAGGTCCCACTCACCTATCAAATACCTCTCGCCAGCTTCTCCGGGTCACAACTGGAAAGACCTCCCGTGAGCCCAAGGTTGTACACAATCCCCGCTCTTTTTGAGGTTGGCCCAACCTCGGAAAGAAAGTCCAACTATGGTTCGCGGTTGTTGGGATTCATTTGGAAGAATCTTTGGCGGGGCCCTCCCCTGGATTCTATAAATATGAGACCCCACCTCAATATGGAATGCCCCCTTTCTCATTTCCACTTCTCTTCCACCCTCAACTTGTCTCATAGCCAGTGCTTTCGCGAACGTCTTGTGATGGAGCGCAAACAAAACAAGGCCAATGTGGCTGCCTTGATCCCGTCTTTGGGGCGTACCCCCACCTCAGCCCTTCATCCTCTTGCCCGAAGAAGCCAAAAGCCGTCGGCCCTGCCCTCTCGGCCAGCGCGACCTCCTCGGCACCCTCGACAGCTGATACACTTCCTCCCGTGCCTTCCGGGGAGAGACAGGTGATTCTAGATTCCTCCTCTCGCCTCTCTTTTCTCTTATTGTCTCACCTAGAGACCATGCTCTTTCAGGGAAACCTCGTTGATTCCCCTTTGCCCGTGAATCCTCCTGATGTCACCAACCAGCCTTATCAACGCCCCGACTCGCCTGAGGAAACTCCTCCCCCCCCCCCCCCGACCACAAGGAGAGAAGACCACTCACAAATTGTGGGGAATCCTCGCATCCAGAGTAAGAAAACTCATCCCGCCTTTTTTATTTCGCATAAATTCCTGTTCCTTCATTATGATCTTTCGTTTTTTCTTTTTCTGTGCAGGTATCCAATTCGAGTCGAGTACTGAGGGGTCTCCCGCGCCTCCTCCGCTCTCGCATCTTCCTTGCCCTGATGAGATAGAAGACTACCTGGGTGATCCCATGGGCACCTTCGAATTGAAGCGCCGGAGCGCCAGGATGTTTTGAAAGTGTACACATACCTTCTGCGAGATGGAGCTGGATAAGCATGCTTCTGATCGACGCATTGACTGGCTGGAAACTGAGTGCACTCGCCTTTCTGCCAAGATCGAGGCCAACGGCGTAATGGATAGGACAGACCCCAAGGACATCCTAAACGAGACAGACGAACATCTCCATCTCGTGCGTCGCGGTCTAGTCGCCGCCCGCTCCTTCCATCTACCCGGTCGCCCTCCATGCACGGGAGGTCACGGTGGCCGCTGGAAATGGCTCAAGAACTGAGGGGTCCTGGATTCGTCTCGCCTAAATAATATTTCCTTGTAATTACTATGAATCGATCGGCCACCCGGTCCATTTTAACTATTAATTTGTTATATAGGTCCCTGCGGGCGAGATGTCCGCCCCGTGCGGGATGAAATAATTTATTATGATAATTTATTATGATGATGGTATTCTTGTCAACTCGTCATGTCATAGTGGGTTTTTCATCATTATTGTGTTTAATCAGTCTATTCTTTTAATTAATCATGATATTTTTGGTTTATTGGAAGAATCGCCACGACGTTCCCACTCCTCGGGTTCTGGAGAGAGAGCGAGAGATAGAGAGAGAGGAGATGAACCATCGGGCCGCCCCTTCGGTTTCCGCCTTTTCATTTTCCCGCTCACTCCTCTCCCCTCTCTATCCTCTATAAATACCCCTCTCCAGGATCTAGATGCTTCTACGCTTGTATTGTTGTTCTCCTCTATTTTCGAGATCCAGAGCTCTCGCCTACTCCTCCTTGCTTCGAACTTCTCGCGTCCCGCTCCTCCACTCCTTTCACTTTTTCTATTTTTGTCACCTCGCTGGCTATGGGGAATAAGAAGGTAGAAGATGGAGAGGTCCGCAGCAGCTACGGGAAGCGGTCAGCTGACCACGATTTCCCTCTCGGCCGGTTATCAGAGGAAGACTACAATCGCTTCGCCAGTGAGTTCCTCGCTGATGGTTCTCTGTCTCTCCCCCCCCCCCCCCAAGGTCGGCGAGGGTATCAATGCCTTCTATCCCGACAAACTAGCTTTCCCCGTCTCGCACTTCAATGCGGGGCTAAGACTCCACCTCTGGCCAGAGGTTAAACAGGTCTTCAAATAATTTGGTGTTGTTCCCGCGCAGTTCAACCCAAACGCGATTTCGATGCTAGTTTCCTTCGCAAGCTACCTACGGCGAGAGCGCATTGAGTTCATCTTGACCGTCTTCCGCAAGCTATTCATCTACCACGCCAAAGACGACGACGTTTCCTATTTCACAGGCCAAGGCCTAAAGGTATGTGAGACGCCAAATAAGAATCACCATTGGCTCACTCGCTTCATTTTCATTCGCGGGAACTTGGGAGGCTTCCCTCTCGCTCTAGTGTCGCCCGTCGAGGTGTACTATGAGACCCCCAAGGTTGGGGCATCGAGGTCAACTTCCTCCGGAGAGACCTCGACTCGCTTCTTCCCGTCCTCCCCGGTGAAGGTATATTCGCATCCCCTCGTCATTATGCTTATCTTATTACTTTATTCTAACCCATGTCTCGCTTAGGAGAGAGAACTATCCCTGTCCACCTCCCTTATCAAAGCAACAGGGGTCTCGCTCTTGCGAGTATGGCGGTGGAGGCGGCAAAGGAAACGCTGGCCCCCGCCCCAAAGAAGAGGCATGGGGATGATGTCGCTACTTCTTGGAACATCCCAAAGAAAAAGATGAAGAAGGTGGTGTCCTTCCAGAAGGAGAAGAAAAGAACTATTCCAAAGTAAAGGAAGGAAATGTCGGGGTCCCTAACCCCCATTTCTGTGGAAAAGTCTCCCTCACCTCGCCACCAAGCCGTCTCGCCTACCCGCGAGATGGCCCTTCCTGATCAAATCGCCACCACCTCTGTCGAGCCCGCCGATCTTCCTACTTGCGAGACGGGCTCTTCCAGCCGCCCGGACCCCTCCTCGAATCCAAATTACAACATGGGGCCCGTGATGGATGACGCTGCTGACGAGCTGGTACTCTTGTGGGAGAAGGATGCCAACCGCGTGTTGGTGTCCACTCTCCTTCCCTCTTGGAAGGAGCAAGACCCGCCCACCAGTCATGACTTCTCAAAAGGGTACGGGCTATATAATTGCCTCGGGACTAAGCCTGTGGATAATAAAGCGTCGCGAGACCTCATCTTGAAGACCACCCACGCCAAGTTTCGCTCCATGGAGCTCTCGCACCGGATCTCGCTCCGTCTGGTCTATAATAACAAAAAGTGGAAGGAGGCCGAAGCCAGCCTTGCCGAGGAGCGCGAGAAGTCCAATGACCTCGAGAAGCGGCTGGCCATCGCCGATAACCTTCTCGCACGAAGCCAAGGCAGTGTGGTAAGCTTTTTAACTGCCACTCACCAGTTTTGCTTGCTAGCTTTTCATAAACGTTTGTTGACTGACGGGCTTCTCGCAGGATGCCGAGACTGCTGATCGCATGTGCTTGCACATTGCGGCTTTGGAGGGAGAGATTAAGAAGTTGAAGGCTTAAAATGCCCGTCCCCTGGGCAGCATCGCGCTCCCTCCAGGCTGAAAATGCCCGTCCCCTGGGCCGAGACGGTCACCGTCCACGACTTGGTCCCCCAGTTGTATGGCGAGGAGTGAAAAGATGTCAGAGTCTGGGACTTCTCCCCACCACTTTTTTGTCTTCTCTTGTACTTGTAAATATTTCAATTTCTTTTCTGTGATAGTGAAGTGTTTTCTATAATGGTGAAGTGTTTCTTCTGTAATGAACAAACAGAACTTTATTATAACCTCTCGCACTTCTTACTTCATTGCGCTTTACCCTCTACCATTTCGCTTGATTAGTTATTTCAAAATGCTAGTCTCTGGGCTTCTCCAAGCCCCTTCCACGTGTGAGGCCGTCTACCCCTTTGCTCCCCTCTCGCCGCGAGATCAGCCCAGCATCTTAAACCTTGTAGATCACACCACCCCTCATGATAGGTCCCTCATTTTTATGCGAGGCCAGTGCCTTTGATAGTGATCACCCGCTCGCTGCGGGCGAGACCACCCATGTCGAGTGCCAGTCGAGGTGCTCCTCCCTGGCCTTGCCTCGAATCCTTCCTTTTTCTAGGAATTCTCTACCAATTTCCTGATGAATATGGACATCTCTCTATGTGAGCTATTACCACATGACTTGCCCCCAAATGAGCCTACAGTCCTACCAGCTATGTGGGAACCTGGCCAGCGGGTCTGCTCGGGGTCTCGTCTGCCAACCATCTCCAACCACCTAGTGAGCCTACAGCCATGCCAGCTAGATGAGAGCCTGGTCAGCGGGTCTGCTCGTGGTATCTTCTCCAAAACATCTCCAACCACCGAGTGAGCCTACAGCCCTGACAGCTAGATGAGAGCCTAGTCAGCGGGTCTGCTCGGGGTCTCCTCTCTAAAACATCTCCAACCACTGAGTGAGCCTACAGCCCTGCCAGCTAGATGAGATCCTGGACAGCGGGTCTGCTCGGGGTGTCCTCTCCAAAACATCTCCAACCACTGAGTGAGCCTACAGCCCTGCCAGCTAGATGAGAGCCTGGTCAGCGGGTCTGCTCGGGGTCTCCTCTCCAAAACATCTCCAACCACCGAGTGAGCCTACAGCCCTGTCAGCTAGATAAGAGCCTGGGCAGCGGGTCTGCTCGGGGTCTCCTCTCCAAAACATCTTCAACCACCGAGTGAGCCTCAGTCCTGCCAGCTAGATGAGAACATGGTCAGCGGGTCTGCTCTGGTTCTCCTCTCCAATACATCTCCAACCACCGAGTGAGCCTACAGCCCTGCCATCTCGATGAGATCCAGGTCAGCGGGTCTGCTCGGGGTCTCCTCTCCAAAACATCTCCAACCACCGAGTGAGCCTACAGCCCTGCCAGCTAGATAAGAGCCTGGTCAGCGGGTCTGCTCGGGGTCTCCTCTCCAAAACATCTCCAACCACCAAGTGAGCCTACAACCTTGCTAGCTAGATGAGAGCCTGGTCAGTGGGTCTGCTCAGGGTCTCCTCTCCAAAACATCTCCAACCACCGAATGAGCCTACAGCCCTGCCAGCTAGATGAGAGCCTGGTCAGCGGGTCTGCTCGGGGTCTCCTCTCCAAAACATCTCCAACCACTGAGTGAGCCTACAACCATGCCAGCTAGATGTGAGCCTGGTCAGCGGGTCTGCTCGGGGTCTCCATGCAGCCATTTTCTTACTTCACTTTCAATGTCATGAAAAGAGGCACCTGTGATTCCATCATATCAGAAGGTCACATCCAAATTGCAAGTATGGAACAATAAAAAAAGTAATGAACAAAGAGTGTTATGGATAAAATATTTTCAAGTCATCGCCACTTTGAGCACGATCAAGGGATACCCTATCCACATCCTGGAGGTGGTACCCTCCCGGCTTCAAGACCTCCTTTACTACAAAAGGACCTGAAAGATAATAGTTGTTAACCTAAATCACCTAGAGGGGGGTGAATAGGTGAGTTGTGCGTCTTTTGCGGAATAAAAAATCTTAGAACACAGCACAGATCTATCTACTAAAATATCACAGACGAGACAAGATTTATAGTGGTTCCTCGATCTTGGGTACATCCACTTTCCCTCACCAATCTAGCAATAAACTAGACTCGGCTACTCCACTATCTCGGATTGAAAATCAATCCTACCCTCAGAACAAAGTTCCTACAATCTCAATCCAATCCAACTGGATCTACAACTCAGAAGAAACACCTTCCTACAAACTCGGAGTGGAAAACTCCTACACTCAGAGAAAGTTTCTCCTGCAGAAATAAAGTACAAGTATTGAACAAATACAAACAGTGAAATCGTCTGGTTCAGATCTGAAAAATAAAGCAGAAACTGGAATCTTCTTCTTGGCGTTCGGCTTTATCAGAAGAGTTGAAGAAGGATTCTCGGCAATCAGTAGATCTGAACTTATTGCTTCCACGATCGGACAGATGATGAGTATGAGAAAAATGATCCCGATCTGGAGAGCTTTTTCTATCTATCTCCTCTGAAGATCGAAACCCTTGCCGGAGAAGAGCAGCGGCGGCGGCGGCTTTCGTTCTGTGAAGAGAGAGAGAGGAAATAGAAATTATTTTGGAAAGCGACGACTGCAAAACTCAGAGGAATTTTCTTCTTAAAAGATCTGTTTTCTGATTAGGGTTTGTCGATTAGACAAGACCTTTTATAAGAGTACTAATAACAGTCATAATCGACATTAATGACGTACACGTGGACCAATCATATCACGGTATTTGAAATTTTGTCAAATCTGGACTTAGAAGAAATTTCAGGGAAAAAGGAGTCATATACATGAGTATGTATAAAACTACTCGAGTAGGTCAAGAACTACTCGAGTAAGCAAAGAAATTTTACTCGGGTATATAAATCACGACTACTCGAGTATATAGAAGAAAACTACTCGAGTACATTTAGTCAACTACTCGAGTACTTTAGAGGATCTACTCGAGTATAAAGAAAAATTTCTCGGGAAGGAGTAGAGCTACTCAAGTACAAGTTATACTACTCGAGTAGGCAGAATGGAACTACTCGAGTCGTTAGAAGACCTACTCGAGACAAACACTTAGAAATATTCTGCACACAGGAAAACAGCTACTCGAGTAGTTAGGTTTAACTACTCGAGATAAGAGAAATCTTCTCGAGTATATGAAGGACTTACTCGAGTATGTGAAGGACTTACTCGAGTATGTAAAGTACTTACTCGAGTATGTAAAGTACTTACTCGAGTATGTAAAGTACCTACTCGAGTAAATGACTTAGAAAAAATTTCGAGAAAAAGAAATCTGGAACTACTCGAGTATGAACTACTCGAGAGAAAATAAGCTACTCGAGTATGTGACTTGGACTACTCGAGTGATTTACTTAGAGAAATTTGGAAACTGAATCCTGGGCAACTCGAGTAGGAAGAATGATCTACTCGAGTAGTTAAGTAAGCTACTCGAGTATGTCAATGAACTACTCGAGTGTTTTACTTAACTTCACGAGAGGGAAAAATTTTCTTACTCGAGTATGCAGAACGTTTTACTCGAGTATTTCTTAAGCAATCTACTCGAGTAGTTAAAGACCTACTCGAGAGAAATACTTAGAAAAATTTCTGTCAGCAATTTTCTTCTTCTACTATAGGGGAATCAGCACCAAGTCTTTACACAGTCCTATAGCTTGAATATGAAGTGTATCCCAATAGAGAGACTACACATGAGTCAACACTTTGGAACACACAATGAGGGATTACACTGTGTGGTCCTGTATTTGGTGACCCATTGTAGACTGACATTGGTCTGCACTTCCCATTGGAGTCCTGCAAACACATAACTCAAACAAAGCATCAAATACAACCTAATTCATCTTAGTTCTAGGGTGACTTCATCAAATCTGGGTTACTGTGGACATGATTCCCAACAATCTCTCCTTATTTGTTGAAGTCAGAACCCTTTATACTAAGGTGAATTATAGACATAAAAAGAAGCTAAGTAGAAAATGTGCAAGCAAGCAATAGACTATGATAAAGGATAATAAGAGCAAAAACTTAGAATTATATAAATAAGAATATCCAAAATTTTCATTTCTACAGTCAATCATTCCACCCTCTTAAAGATCCTTGAAGATCAGCCTTGATTCTGTCTGTCCATTTTCTCTTGTTGTCTTCTCTGGTAGCAGTAGGGTTTGGGATAGTACTTGGGAGGCCTAGGAGGGGCTGCAGGGTTGTTCCTCACATATTCTCTGTCATAGATTCTTCTTTTTGTCATGGACTTCTCATAAAGTTCCCATTCAGAGGAGCTATAATGAATGTTCCTGCTCTCATGGAATTCCATAACTAATCTGAGAGTTTTTAAAATCAGGGACTTGGAAGTTGAAGACCAAACTTCAGCATGTTCAGTAGTTTTAGTAGGAGCAGTCCTGCTAGCAGAGGGGCCTTCACCATGCTTCCTTTTCTTCTTGTAGGTTTTGATCTCTGGAGGGGATTTGAGGAATATATCTGCAGGATCTTCTTCCCAGTCTTAAGCATAGGTGTCTGGAGGGGAAACTGTGTCTCTAGGCCTGGGAGAGAAAGTAGGTTACAGAGGAATAGCTGGGGCAGTGACATCTGTAGCTAGAGGGTTTAGATGATGAGGAATGATGTTGGGGTCAACAGCAAGATCTGGCAGAATCTAATTATGCATCGAGACAGCAGTGTCATAGGTATGAAATTTGACACTCTATATCTGTGCTAGCACATCATCATGAATTGTCTTTACATGAGCTTCCCATACATCTGACTTTTGAGCAGCTGATTTTTCTACTTGGTCTTTGAGTTCTTTGACCAATCCATTCCCCTTTTTGATTTCAACAGATAGCTTCTCTATAGTGTCTTCTTTGAAAAGTCCAACTTCTTCACAGATTTTCACTTTGTGGGCTTCAGTTCTCTTGTCCAGTTCAATTTGATTGTTTGCAATGGTAACACCCTGTTCCATAACATTGCCAACACTAGTAATAGTGTGGTCTAGGGCTTTGCCACCAAGTTGAAATAAGTATTTAAGCTTGTCAGTATTATGCTGAATTTCAGCAAATCCTCTACTCATCTCAGTCTCGAGAGCAGTTATCTTGTCAGTGACAGTCTTTAGAGAAGTGTCAAAATAATTTCTTTGTTCTTGAAGAAGAAGTGCAATTTGTTGCAGCAAATCTGAGGAGGAAGAAACTGTAGCAGCAGCAGGAGGAGGAGAAGCAGTTGAAGGAGCAGCAGTAGGAAGAGAAGGAGTTACCCATGGAGTTATCTCTGCTATTATCACAGAGCTGTCAGCTCTTGTGGTGTGAATTACAACATCCCTTTCTTCTGTATCATGAGGGATGTAGAAATCAAGGTTTCTGAGAGAAGCCTCAGTTTGCTCAGGAGAAGGCTCATCAGAAATAAGAATGGTGTCTTGCTGGTCTTTGAGGGCATCTGGAGATTTGGCTAGAGTTCTGGCTGGAGACTGTACAGGAGACTGTGGTGGAGTGGAGTCCTTGTGACATACAGAGGATGGAGCTCGAGGAGATAGAGGAGGAATAGGCATCACTTCTTCAGATAGCTCTGCAATCATAGCATCTATGGCAGCAGCTGTGGAGAGAAGAGAGTCTGGAGGTATCTTATCTGAGGGAGTTGCTGGATTTTGTGGAGTATGAGGTAGGGAAGGAATTGTTGGCTGAGGAGAGGGCTGCCTGACTTGGCTAGAAGGAGCAGGCTCCCCCTCACTTAGTGCACCAGAGGAGCTGGCCACATGATTAGGAGAGGGAGATGGAGTCCTATCCTCTAGGGTTGGAACCTCTGGAGCTTCTGAAATTTTTGCAGCTTGTGCAGGATTCTTCAGCTTGAGTTCCCATCTCTGAATGGAAGAAAAGGAGATCTTCTTCATGTGGTGAAGAGGGGTCCCTTTGGAGAAGTTGAATACCTCAGGATTTGTTTCATGGAGGAGCAGAGAGATTATTCTGGCATAGTTGGGGGATTTTAAACTGTCCTTGATTTTATCCAGAATCAGCATACCAAATTGGAATTTCTTGCGGCAGACAATGGCTTACATTATGTCGAAGAAATACGATGGAATGTCTCTTATGGAGTTGGTCTTGCACAGTAAAATTTTCCCAATAACATCAACCAGAAATTTGCCTTCTGCGTTCATGTCTGACCTTTTGAAGTACTGAGCATCAGTCGAAAAGCCACAGAAAAGGGTTGTTCTATCAGAGTCTTCAGCAACTAAGTGATCTTCTTCGTCTACTATCGGCAGTCGGAGAAGTTGAGAGACAGAGGTCTTGGTGAGTTTAATTTTCAAACCTTTCACTTTGGATTTCAGGACTTTGCCATTCCGTTTTACCTTCAGATTTGAAAAGAATTCGGCTACTTTTGGGAAGAGAATCCGATAGGGCTCTTGCAGGATGAAGGAAAGCCCTGCGGTATCTAGAAGAATGAGCAGGTTATGGAAGTCGTCGGAAAGCTCGGCAATCCCGGCGGTAACGAGTTCCGATCCTACGCCAATCTTGGAGACGGCGGCCATGATCCAGAAAAGGAAGAAATTCTGTCGCGGGGAAGAGGAAGAGGCGCGGCTCTGCAATTTCTTGAATGAAGATGAAGCAGCGGACGGATACTCGAGTGAATGGAAATGATTTCGTGTAGAGTGATATTTGGAATTTTGAATTTATAAAGCCCTAGGTTTAAGTCTAATCATCTAGAAGAAAATAATTTAAAGTAAAGGCGGCACGGGAAAAATTTGAAAGCCAAACGGCATATACACGAGAGGTAAAAGAGGTACTCGAGTACATAAGGAGTTACTCGAGTAGGTCTAGAGAAGGTAATCGATTATATAGAGAGTTACTCGAGTAGGTTTGGGAGTACTCGAGTATATAGAGAGGTACTCGAGTAGGTATGGGACTACTCGAGTAGGTCTGTAGAAGGTACTCGAGTAGGTCTAGAGAATCTGAGATGACTCGAGTAGAAGAATGGACTCACTCGAGTAGGTGAAGTATACTACACGAGTACTTGATTGTCTTACTCGAGTAAGTTAAGCGACTACTCGAGTAGGTCTGTTGAGTACTCGAGTAGGTACTTTGAGTACTCGAGTAGGTCAGGTTTTACTTGAGTCAGAGAAGGAAGAAACCTTTGAGAGGCCATATTTTGACTAACCTTTTAATTTCCTTTGCTTCCTTGATATCCAAACTGCTCTAATCTTCCTTGTTGAGCATCCCAAGTTCATTTTTGAAGAATGAGAACTTGGTCTCATCCAGCGGCTTCGTGAAGATGTCTGCAACTTGCCTGTCTGTGGAGACATATTGGAGATCTATGTCCCCATGCTCTACATGCTCCCGGATGAAATGATACCTTAGCTCGATATGCTTTGTCTGGATGTGCGAGACTGGATTGTTGGCTATTGCAATTACGCTGGAGGATTCACAAAACAGAGGGATATTCTTGAACTTCATGTTGTAATCCTCAAATTGATTCCTTATCCAAAGTAACTATGCGCAGCAACTGCCTGCAGAGATGTACTCTAACTCAGTCGTTGATATTGAGACACAGTTCTGCTTCTTGCTGCTCCAGGAGATTAGCCTTCTTCCAAAGAATTGGCACGTCCCGGAGGTGCTTTTCCTGTCATCTTTGCTTCCTACAAAATCTGCATCTGAAAACCCAATTAGTTTGTTGTCATTACTTCTTGGGTACCATAAGCCAAAATTTGGTGTACCTTTAAGGTATCTCAAAATCCTCTTTGCAGCATCATAGTGAGATTCCTTAGAGTTCACCTGAAATCTAGCGCAGACACATGTTGAAAATATTATGTCAGGTCTACTGGCAGTAAGGTAGAGCAGGGATCCAATTATGCTTATGTACTTGGTTTTATCAAAAGGTTTCCCTTTTTCATCCTTGTCCAGAGACATAGTTGAGCCCATTGGAGTCCTCATAGAGGTTGCGTTCTCCATTTCGAATTTCTTAATAAGCTCTTTGGTGAACTTGGTCTGCGAGATGAAAATTTCATCTTCAGATTGTTTCACCTGAAGCCCTAATAAATACTTCAGCTCGCCCATACTGCTCATTTCAAACTTCCCTTGCATAAGTTTTGAGAACATTTTGCAGAGGTTGTCGTCTGTAGAGCCAAAAATGATGTCATCGACATAGATTTGCACTAGCAAAATCTTGCCTTTAATTTCCCTAAGAAATAATGTCTTGTCTATCTTTCCCCTTGTGAACTTGTTCTCAAGTAGAAAGCTAGACAACATCTCATACCAAGCTCTAGGAGCTTGTTTCAGACCATATAGGGCCTTGTGCAGGAAATAGACATAATCAGGAAGGTTAGGATCAACGAAACCTGGAGGTTGTTCCATATACACTTCCTCCTTTATGTTACCATTTAGGAAGGCAGACTTCACGTCCATCTGATAGACGGTGAAGCCTTTGAAAGCAGCATATGCTAGGAACAACCTTATTTCCTCCAGCCTCGCCACTGGAGCATATGTCTGGTCGAAATCGATTCCTTATTCTTGACGATAGCCTTTAGCGACAAGTCTGGCCTTGTTCTTTATGATAGTTCCGTCTTCGTCCATCTTGTTCATGTAGACCCATTTTATTCCAATGAAGTTCTTTCCTTTGGGTCTTGGAACAAGCTTCCACACATTGCAGCGCTTGAACTGATTTAGCTCTTCTTTCATTGTCATTATCCACGATGCGTCTGAGTTTGCTTCCTCAAACTTCTTTGGTTCAACCTGTGAGAGAAAACTTAAGTACAGATTCTCGTTAGTTGTACCTCTTCGAGTTCTGATACCGTCCCGGGGATCTCCTATGATTTGGTCCATGGGATGATTCTTCAAATGTCTGAGCTCTAGAGTTCTTGCATCTAGATTATCTTCAATCACTGGAGTGATTTCTTCATCTTGGATAACTTCTTCATTTTGATCATCAGCCTCTCCAATAGGATTTGGAGTGGTGATCTTAATGAACTTTTCGCCTTTGTCTTCGGACGGTTCATCCAAGCTAGTTCCTTTTAGCATTTCACCTGCATCTTCAATGAGCACACTAGATGGATTGCTTTGCAGCAAGCTCGTCTCATCAAATACAATATGTATTGATTCTTCTACCACCAGGGTTTTTCTATTAAATATCCTATATGTCTTACTATGGCTACTATAGCATACAAAAATACCTTCAAAACTCTTTTCGCTGAACTTGGTGGTGTGATACTTACCATTGTTAAGTACGAAGCATTTACAGCCAAAGATTCTAAAGTATGAGACTGTTGGTTTCCTGCCTTTCAGAAGTTCGTAAGGTGTCTTATCGTGGTCTTTGTTTATGAGTGCTCGATTTTGCACGTGGCATGCAGTGTTGACGGCTTCAGCCCAGAAGTACTCTGGTAGTGAAGCATCACTCAACATGGTCCTGCAGGCCTCTATGAGTGTTCTGTTCCTTCTCTCAGCCACTCCATTCTGTTGTGAAGTACGAGGAGAGGAAAACTCATGAAAGATACCTAAGCTTTCACAGAATTTTGTCATGGCCCCAGATTTGAACTCTGTTCCGTTGTCACTTCTGATTTTGACTATGGAGCAGTTGTATTCATTCTAGACTTGCCTGACAAAATTAGTAAAGATGTCGAAGGTATCTGACTTGTGTTTCAAAAAGAACACCCACGCAAAGCGCCAGTAATCATCAACAATTACCAACGTATAATCCTTACCTCCCAAACTTCTAATTTGCAGTGGACCAAACAAGTCCATGTGCAATAGATGGAGACATCTGTTAGAGTCTTTGCCAATAATGCTTTTAAAGGTAGCCCTTATTTGCTTGCCTTTGACGCATGCATGACAAGTTCTATCTTTAACGCATTTGACATTTGGGGCATCACGTACTAAGTTCATTGAAAATAATTTATTAATAGTTTTGAAATTAATATGTGCTAGTCTCTTGTGTCATTGGTCACCAAGAGACGCACTATCTTTTGCTAAAAGACACACTGGTGTAGAGGAATCTATACAAATGAAGTTTAAACAGAAAATATTCCTGCTTCGAGTGCTGGATAGAATCGTTTCCATATTGTCAACGGATTTTATCAAGCACTTATCAGCATGGAATTAAACTATGTATCCTTTATCAAAGAGTTGGCTTATGCTTATGAGATTGTGTTCCAATCCTTCGACATAAGACACATCCGAGAAGTATACATTGTCGTTGATAATCATACCATATCCTCTAGTAACTCCACGGTCTGAACCTCCAAAGATGACCTTCGGTCCGTTCACGACTGGAGTAAAGTTTTGAATGAGGCTTCTAGTCCCGGTCATATGCCGAGAGCATCAGCTGTCCAAATACCAGATAGGCATTTTGTTGGCCTTTGGACATACCTGCAGTCATAATCAATTTGCCTTAGGAACCCAAACACGTTTGGGTCCATGGTCTCGGGTTAGAGTGCTCCCCCCTACAAGTGTTAGCATTATGAGCGGTCTTTCTCATATTGCTGACATGAGGGGTTGCAGCATTTCTGGAATTGAACCAGCAATCTATGGCGAAGTGACCAACCTTGCCACAGCACCAACAGTCAAATCTGTTGTACCTTTGCCTCATGATCTCCTGCTTGACCTTTTAGAATTGTGGTCTAGTAGGGGCAGCATTCTTGGAGGAAGATGCCTCATGATGATGGCAATCACATGGCTTCTTCTCCTTTATGGGCTTCTCTACAACAGGCTTTGTCTTTGGTGCCTTCTTGAAGTTATGCCCATGATTGAAAGGGCCATAGCTCTGAAGAATAACTTCTTCATAAGGAGCCTTAAAGACACTTTCGCCAAAGTCTCTGGGTCGAGTCCATCCTCGATAGCGGGACTTTGGCTCTACATAGGTAGGTCTGGCAAAGTGCCCGTAGGATGAGTCAAAATCAAACTCATTTGATGGAAAGATGACTTTCTTGAATGTAGTTTGATCTTGAGGGGCTTTCCCTTTCTCTTTGGCTAAGGCCTTTTTGGCGGCCTTATTCTTCCGTTGATTCTTGTTTCTCCTAGAGGATTTACTAGGAGCTTCTTCATGGCCTAGTCCAGCTCCCTTGGCCTTTGCTGAGAATTCAGCAATGAATGGAAGAACCGTCTTGGGCTTCGAGAAACTTTCAACCAGTTTCTTTTCAGCTGCAAGTTGGGCTTCCAATTCCTTGATGATTTTCTCTTTGAGGTCAAGGTGCTCAAGAGCCTTGTTATATTCTTCAATTGCATTATTGAAGTTTTCTTCGAGGGAGTCAGTCTTTGCGACTTTCTCTCTCAAGATGCTCTCTTCGGCTTTTAGAGATTTGATCTCTTTAGCCTGAGTTTTCACGACTCAACGACATTTGTCGTAAGCCATGATTAACTCCTTGTACTGGGCCATTAGTTCTGACTCATCGTCAGAGGAGCTTTCCTCACAATCATGTTCAGAGACTTCAGAATCTGATAGAGGAGTATGAGAGTTTACCTTCCCAGTGAACTGGGGCTCTTGATCATCATCTGTTTGAGCCATTAGTCCAAAATAAGCTTCTTCTTCTTCACTTGACTCAGACAAGTCGGAGTCACTAAGAGTCTTGCTCTTTTTGGCTATGAGGCTCTTCTCTTTCCTCTTCTTATTGTGTGAGGATTTCTTCTCATTTCCTATACCACCCTCCTTCTTCTTATGAGGGCAGTCAGTGATGACGTGACCTGGCTTATTACAACAATAGCAAATGATGCCAGTCGAAACATATTTGTTCTGTTTGGAGGAATACATGTCATGGCTACTTGAGCCTTTTCTTTGCCGATCACCATCGTGTCGTGATCTTCTATAGGAGGCATCCTTGCCTTTCCATTGCTTTTTCTTGTTCAAGAATTTCTTGAACTGACGTGAGAGCAGAGAGAACTCTGCTTCTGATAGTTCAGAGCCTGAGGTACTTGGCTCAGAAGTTTCTTCTTCTTCACTAATCTCTGAAGCTGGAGCAGGGGAGGCAGCCTTTGTCTTTCTGGAGGTGTCTGCTTTTAGAGCAATAGACTTTTCTTTGAGAGCAGACCTGCTCTTCTCTTCTTCAGCTTTCCTGGTGTTGAGTTGAAACTCATATGACATAAGCTTTCGGAAGAGATTTTGTGGGTCTGTCTCAGCCAGCTTCCCAAAATCCTTGATGGCACAGACCTTGTTGTCCCATTCTTTGGTCAGGGATCTCAGGAATTTGTCATTCAGTTCTCTATTAGTGAATACTCTGCCATATACCCTTAGGCCATTCACTATCTTGAAAAAGTTCTCAAATGTATCAGTAATGGTCTCTTTGCTTCCTTGTCGGAAGGCTTCATACTTCTAATTGAGGAGGGATCTCCGATCATCCCTCACTTCTTCTGTTCCCTCCATTAAGGTAACCAAGGACTGCCACATCTCCTTTGCAGATTGGCAGTAGATTAATTTTTCCAGCATTGAGTCATCAACTGCACTTGATATAATGTTTTTAGCTTTCTTGTCTAGTGAGACAAGTGCAATCTCATCCTTGTCCAAATCCATCAACTTCTTTGGAACCTTCTTGGTAGGATCTATAGTGGAGACAGTCATAGGGACATAAGGACCTTCTTCAACTATCATGAAGATCCTTGGATCCACAGCTTCCATAAAAAATTTGATCCTTTCTTTCCACATGGGAAAGTTGTTCTTGTTGCACAAGGGAAGCTTGGCGAAATCCTTTGCCTTGTCCATGATAGATGGATCTCAATTAACAACTATATGCAGGAACTGATCAAGGTGTTAACCTTTTAAAGATCAACCTCCCTCTGATACCAATTGAAAGATAATAGTTGTTAACCTAAATCACCTAGAGGGGGGTGAATAGGTGAGTTGTGCGTCTTTTGCGGAATAAAAAATCTTAGAACACAGCACAGATCTATCTACTAAAATATCACAGACGAGACAAGTTTTATAGTGGTTCCCCGATCTTGGGTACATCCACTTTCCCTCACTGATCTAGCAATAAACTAGACTCGACTACTCCACTATCTCGGATTGAAAATCAATCCTACCCTCAGAACAAAGTTCCTACAATCTCAATCCAATCCAACTGGATCTACAACTCGGAAGAAACACCTTCCTACAAACTCGGACTGGAAAACTCCTACACTCGGAGAAATTTTCTCCTACAGAAATAAAATACAAGTATTGAACAAATATAAACAGTGAAATCGTCTGGTTCAGATCTGAAAAATAAAGCAGAAACTGGAATCTTCTTCTTGGCGTTCGGCTTTATCAGAAGAGTTGAAGAAGGATTCTCGGCAATCAGTAGATCTGAACTTCTTGCTTCCACGATCGGACAGATGATGAGTAAGAGAAAAATGATCCCGATCTGGAGAGCTTTTTCTGTCTATCTCCTCTGAATATCGAAACCCTTGCCGGAGAAGAGCAGCGGCGGCGGCGGCGGCTTTCGTTCCGTGAAGAGAGAGAGAGGAAATAGAAATTATTTTGGAAAGCGACGGCTGCAAAACTTAGAGGAATTTTCTTCTTGAAAGATATGTTTTCTGATTAAGGTTTGTCGATTAGACAAGACCTTTTATAGGAGTACTAATAACGGTCATAATCAGCTTTAATGACGTACATGTGGACCAATCATATCACCATATTTGAAATTTTGTCAAATCTGGACTTAGAAGAAATTTCAGGGAAAAAGGAGTCATATACACGAGTATGTATAAAACTACTCGAGTAGATCAAGAACTACTCGAGTAAGCAAAGAAATTTTACTCGGGTATATAAATCACGACTACTCGAGTATGTAGAAGAAAACTACTCGAGTACATTTTGTCAACTACTCGAGTACTTTAGAGGATCTACTCGAGTATAAAGAAAAATTTCTCGGGAAGGAGTAGAGCTACTCGAGTACAAGTTATACTACTCGAGTAGGCAGAATGGAACTACTCGAGTGGTTAGAAGACCTACTTGAGACAAACACTTAGAAATATTCTGCACGCGGGAAAACAGCTACTCGAGTAGTTAGGTTTAACTACTCGAGATAAGAGAAATCTTCTCGAGTATATGAAGGACTTACTCGAGTATGTGAAGGACTTACTCGAGTATGTAAAGTACTTACTCGAGTATGTAAAGTACTTACTCGAGTATGTAAAGTACCTACTTAAGTAAATGACTTAGAAAAAATTTCGAGAAAAAGAAATCTGGAACTACTCGAGTATGAACTACTCGAGAGAAAATAAGCTACTCGAGTATGTGACTTGGACTACTCGAGGGATTTACTTAGAGAAATTTGGAAACTTAATTCTGGGCAACTCGAGTACGAAGAATGATCTACTCGAGTAGTTAAGTAAGCTACTCGAGTATGTCAATGAACTACTCGAGTGTTTTACTTAACTTCACGAGAGGGAAAAATTTTCTTACTCGAGTATGTAGAACTTTTTACTCGAGTATTTCTTAAGCAATCTACTCGAGTAGTTAAGGACCTACTCGAGAGAAATACTTAAAAAAATTTCTGTCAGCAATTTTCTTCTTTTACTAGAGGGGAATCAGCACCAAGTCTTTACACAGTCCTATAGCTTGAATATGAAGTGTATCCCAATAGAGAGACTATGAAAGTCCACCTAGTGTCGGCAAAGTGCACCTATGGGGGGGGGGGAATAGGTGACGTGTAGCGCTTTTGCGGAATTTACGAATGTACCTGCACAATAAAAATAAACAGCACAGCACACAGAAAACACAGGCAATTTATAGTGGTTCCCCGACTTGGGTACATCCACTTTCCCTCTTCGACCTATCTCCCAACAAGGGACGACTCGGTCTCTTCTCCAACAGGATTGAAATCCAATCCCTGCACTAACGGAAGGAACCCTTCCACACGTGAGAGTCAACACTCCCACAAAACGGGTTGCACCCAACCCTTACAACACGGAACAATCGTTCCTTTACAACAAAAGTAAATATGGAATGTACACGAGATACAAACTTCGTTTGGAGACTACGGTGTTCCTCTTCGTTCGACGACGTGTTCGTGAAGTCAATGAAGAGTCTACAACCTTGGTCTCTCTTGGAGAGGATCTCCCCGGAACCGGCGGCGGCAACACGAGCGACGGCTAGCTTCGGGATCGGGGGCTATGATGATGAGCGGCTGCTGAACTTGGAGATCCAAACTTCGTAGCGAAGCTAACTTGGTCTTCCAACGGTCACACGAGGATCAGTCGTCTCGATCGATTCGGACGGGAGAGTTTTTCCCGGTCAACAAATCGAGAGACAAGAGATCTCTGGATAGACACGTGAGACTCAAGCTTTGCTAAGCTTCTGTCGCCGGAGATCACGAAGGATTCCCGATTGTTGACGGCGACCTACTTGCCCGAGCGCGACGGCGGCGGCGGAGAGAATTCGCGATTTTAGGGTTACGTCGCGGCTCGGTTTCTTTCTCTCTATTTTACTGTTCAAAATACCCGAATATATATACTGTAGATAACTCCAATATGACCGTTTGTGGGACCCACAATAGAAATCCCTAAATCCCGGTCCAGAAAATTGACAGCTGTAGAATCCGGTTCAGGAACATCCCGAGAAAACGCCAAGTGAAAATCGGCGAGAATTGCAGGTGATTCTCGACGAATCGGCGAGAATCACCAAGTGATTCTCGACGATTCGTCGAGAATCGCTAGTGATTCTCGACGAATCACTTATTGATTCTCAGCGATTTTCACTAGGAATCCATGAT
Organism: Platanthera guangdongensis; assembly: GCA_039583875.1. NCBI lineage: Eukaryota > Viridiplantae > Streptophyta > Magnoliopsida > Asparagales > Orchidaceae > Platanthera > Platanthera guangdongensis. Next base: position 122,615,700 of record CM077159.1, on the reverse strand, counting down.
CTGCTTAACCACTGTTTCGGCGAGAATCACTAGTGATTCTCGCCGAATCTTACTTGGCACCGTTTTGAGATAGCCAGAAGGGGTCGGCGAGAATCACTAATGATTCTCGTCGATTCGGCGAGAATCACTTGGTGATTCTCGTCGAATTTTCCTTGGACGAATTTTCGTCTTCCACCCAGGAGCTGCTCCTTGACCCATCCATGCTCCTTGTCTTCTCTTGCATATGAACGGCCCTGTACTTGAAAGTGCACTCCAATAGAGAGAGTACACGTAGGCCAATACACTGATCTGCTCAACGAGGGATTACGTCTTGCAGACCCGTGTATATTGACCTACTGCACCCTGACATTGGTGTGCACTTAGCATGGAGGAGCTGCAAGTACAACTTAAGATGTTTCATCAAATACATTGTGAATTCATCTTAGCTTGACAGGTGGCTTCCTCAAATCCAGGTAATTGTGGATACAATACCCAACAATCTCCCCCTATTTGACGAAGCCAAAACCCTACTAGCTAAGATGAATAACACCTATCAAATAATAAACATAGCATTCAGAAATTAAACATGCAGCACAAGAGAATATATGCAACCAGATCAGGACTTGAGTCATTCACAAATTCAAATATATATACCAATATATATATATACACATATAATCACAGAATTGTTCATATGATAACAATAATCATTAAATGTTCTTAAGACAAAGTGACAAGCTATAAGTTATTGACTATTTTTCCTTAGCTAAGTCACCCTTAGGATTTTGAGCCAAGTACTTCTTGCTTTGCCTCTCCATGTATTCTTTGGGCTTCGGGTAATACCTAGGAGGAGGAACTTTATCTGCATCCTTGTTGTTTCTGAAAAAGATGTTGCGTTTTGCTTCAAACGTTTTGTGCGTTTCCCACTCATACTGGCTATATACTTCGTTTTGATTGATCTCTCCTCTTTCTTGCAGCCAGAAGGTGTCTAAGATGATGTTCCTTGAAACTGGACTCCACCTTTCGTTTCGTACATCCTCCTCACTCATTCTGATTCTCTTCTCAGCTAGAGTCTCCTTGGAGGTCCCTTCCTGAACTTTTCTCTTTCCCCTGGCTTTTGCTAAGGCCTCTTGGTCAAACATGCTCCTCAGTTTAGCTTTGGAGAGAGCCCTAGCATCAGCGTCATTTGTGGGAACATCTGCAGCACTTGTACTTAAATCCTCAGCAGCACATACTCCCTCAGCGGCCGTAGATGTCTCAGGAACATGAATACCTGCAGGATTGTCAGGCAGAACGACGCCTAACGTACCTAACGCCTGTTGGAGCATCCACCAGCAGCTCTCATAGACATATTTGCTTGATTGTGCGAAGTGTGTGCTCATGCTTTCTTGAAGCTCGGCCAACTTAGCTATATACTCTTTCTCCCCCTTTTTGGCTTCGACAGCGATGCAGTTTGCATATGAGTGCAGGGAGTCATCAATATGCTTGGTGGTCTTGGAGAATTCAGAGACCAAGGCCTGCTGATTGGCGTTAAGAGTGACCATATTACCGTCAAACGTTTGAATGTTGTTGGCGACAACATGTGCATTCTGATTTACGACAGCAAGAGTATCAGTGTTCTTTTTCAATCCGGCCATAAGGAGTGTGACAGCTTCGCCGGCCGCGGTATACTTTTCGTCAAATTTCTTCTCCATCACGTCCAGTTTATGGTTGATTTCCACCATATTCTTGAGCATCTGATTTTCAGAAGTCTTAATCCTGTTCAGCAGTTTATTCTGAGCTTCATCAAAGGAGGCTTTAAGTTCATTCACAATGCCCTGAATGATATTGACAGTGTGAGTGGCTAGCTCATCTCGTAACGGAATAGCCGGAGGCACTTGTGGGCCTTGCATTTCAGCAGACGCATCTGTAGAGCTGGATACAATCACAGTCTCTAATGGAGGAATGCTGGCGGCCTCTGGAGATTTATCGGACTCCCCCTCCACTGGTGCATGCTTTTCAGATGGAGGTTCAACAAGATCCGGATGCTCCAAAACTTCATGCCCCTCATTCCCATCTTCCTCTCCGTCATCATCCAAGAAATCATCTATATCAGCAGCCTCTTCTAATTCTTGGTCAGCAGTTTCCAGTACAGCATCACTTTCTTCTTGAATTTCGGCCACAGCAGCCCTGGCCACTTGGGCGATTTCAGATACTACATCAGTATGCGAGGGTAGAGGCTCCCCCTCGATTCCTGCAGTCAGGGTATCAGGAATTTCACCGGGGGTTACTGCAGGAGATACTCCCTGTTGCTCTTCCACTGCAGTCTGCCCAATACGCCTCTCCCATCGATCAAACACACTTGTGTCCATCTTCTTCAAGTAGTGGAGAGGGACACCTTTGCTCATGTCAAACTTGTCTCCATTTAGCTGGTTTAGATATAGACTTATGATGCGGCCAAAACTCGGAGTGCCCAAGGTGTCCTTGATCTTCTCGAACAGCAACTCCCCCCAGTTAAACCTCTTGTGGCAGACGACAGTTATCAGGATCTTGAACATATCCCCTGAGATATGGTCGTGAGAGCCTGGCTTGCAGATGAGCACCTTTCCAATAATGTCAGACAGGAGCTTCCCTTCTTCATTCATCTCTTTTCTCTTTATTGACCGAGTTCCCCGTGGGAGACCGCAGAATAAGAGAGTTCTGGATTTATCCTCGTCCTCCAGATAGTCCTCATGCTCCGAGCTAGAAAGCTGCAGGTAGCGAGTCAGCTTGCTGGCAGAAAGCTTGACCTTTGCCCCAGCCACCTTGCTTTTGATTACGGAGTCGCCATTTCAGAGTCTTGCGGTAGCGAAGAACTCCAGTACCTCTTTGTCCAAAACTTTGCAAGGGTGCTCCAAGATGAATGTTAGCCCAGCCTCTTCCAGCATCAGAATGATGTTGCGGAATTCGTCCGAGGCGTGAGAGAACCCAGTCCGAACAAGCTCGCAACCAGTGATCAACCCAGCAGTTGTCCGTGGAGCCATCGTAGATCTAGAGAGAGAAGCCCTATTCTTTGTTTAATCAAAAATCAAAAAAGAAGTGATACTAGTGATCACGTCCAAGTGAGGGTAAGGGGATACCTAGCGGTGAAGACGGTGAGTTGGGTCGAGCGGAGAAAAATCGAAACTTGGGGATATCGACGGTGCGAGCTTCGGCGGGATTCGTCGGGAGCCTTTCGACGAGAACTTTGCGAGGACCTTGCGGGAGCTTAGGGGAAGACGATGGAGAACTTGCGGGATTTTGCGAAGGCGATACGGGATCCGACGAGAACTTTGCGCGATTTCTAAAGGAGAAACCTTGCGGGATCCGACGGAAGAAGCTTTGCGAACTGGCGTGGTTTCTGCGAGAGTCGGCGGAAGACCTCTTGCGGGATATCTGCTGCGACGTGAGGCGGGATTCGTGTGGCTTGCTCCTTCGGCGGGATACTTAAGGAAGTTGAACGGTCGGCGAGCTCCTTCGGCAGGATTTGGCGGGATTCTTCGTATATAAAGACGAAAGTGAAGGGTTTTCTTTATTAGGAATTGAAAGGTTCTAAATTTGAGGAGTTTTCGGTGGTTTTCTTAACTAAGTATAAAAATGATACCAAGATTCCGAGTATATAATGGGTCGGCGGGATTTGTCTAATCCGAAATTGAAAGGTTTCTCTACTGGGAATTTTCACGTTAGGAAGCATTGCAACATTTCTGAATTCTTCTGATATCAAGTCAATATAAGAACGATAAATACATATTTATTGTACAGACAATCTATTTGGATTTGAGCGAGGCTTCTCCAAACACTTCTTGATGTCAATTGTGAGTTGTCAAGATTCACAATGACATATCTTCGTTAATTTTTGAAGTATAAAGGTTTGCATGTATCGATTTAACCTATCCTTAGATGTGCATAGATACACTGATATACAAAGATGTATCTGAATATAAGGATATATATATATATAGGTAATTGTCAATTGAAAATGACTCAAGTCTTGGAACTGATCATGAGTACCTGGGATTTTGAGAGTCATCGTTTTAGTCCAACAGGTAGATCATATTAGAAGCTCAATGTGAGTATGCTCAAGTAGATATCATATCTGTTATTTCAGACGCTTGTTCCAATTTAGCCTTGAGCCACCTACTGTCTAGTTCCCATCATATTCACGGGAACCTAGACTACCCTGCAAGAAAGAATTACTTTACCTTAGGAACCCAAATCATATTGGGTCCTAGGTTCCTGTTAGCATAAGCATGCAACTGCCTTCCTTCAGAAAACCTGTCTGGAAGACTACCTCTGTCCCGAGAATGTGGATAAGCCCTTGCCGTGGGCACAGAGGGGTTGTGCCAACAGTCGATGGCAAAGTGTCCCACTTTGCCATAGCACCAACATGGGTGAATGTTGTATCGCCGTTTCCGACCTGATCTCATGACTGATGTAGTCACGGTCCTAGGTCTAAACGGGATAGGGCATGATCTTGTCACAAAAATTCCTCTTCCATCGTGAAATGTGGAAGGGTGGAGAGAATGCATGTTGTGAGCGTTATGAGGCCGGGAAGGTGGTGCCATTCTTTCAGGCATCTCCCTTACAGAGGCCCCATGGAACCTGACATCATGACTTCTATCCACTCTATCCCGTGTCCTCGAGTGGTGAGAAGTCTTCTGTGAGCGGGGACATGCAAATTCACACTGTGTTGAGGCAGTGGCAGTGAATACGAAGGGCTCAGAATGAGCCTTAGGTATTCTCTCGTGGGTGGCCACGCCGGCCCTTGCACTCCGGGTGTCTCCAGATGGGGACAGATCACCCTTGCAGTGACCACGACTATGCCTGTGGTCATACCTGAAGGCATGATGAGTTGCCTTCCTGCTTGGAGTGGGGGGTCGGAATACCGTTTCCCCATTTCTCCACGAATTGATAATTCGGGAGATCCACCCGTTTTCTTGCTTTCTCTTAATGGCATCAACCTTGGAGAAGTTTGATACTATTCTTTTCTCATTCTCCAGACTACTCTCTAGAGCTGAGATCTTAGAGTCCTTGGCCTTGTTGGACGCCAATTGGAGAACCAATAAGACCTTCAGTCGAGCAATCTCTTGGGCTTGCTCCTCAGCAAGTAGATTGCTTTACTGAAGGGCTCTCTTCAGGGAATCAGCATTTTCTGAAGGAGAGCAGTTTCTGTCTTCAGAAAGGTCAAAAGATATAGGGCAGGATGAAGAAGTTACCTGCTCAGCTGTGTCATTGTCATTAGAATCAGTGACCATTGTTTCATCCTCGTCAGAGCTGCTTTCCTCACTGTCCTCTTCAGTCTCTGACACGGACACTGGAGCTCTGATGCAGTCCGAGGGATCCTTGCCTTCATCTTCAGAAGTGAGGACCCCCACATACGCTTCATCCTCTGATTGACAGCATACTCCAGCTTTCTCTGACCCCCCCATCAGCTCAGAGATCATCATCCACAGAGATTTAGTCGTTCTACATTTTTCCAATCTAGAGCGAGAGGCTCCAGACCAGATATCCATGATAATTTGACGAATCCTCTCGTCCAAGTGAAATAGTGATAGTTCCGTCTCTGACATCTCAGCAATGCCCATGGGCACTTGGATCCCAGAGTCGGAGGTCTTCATTGGAATAAACGGACCCTCTTCCAGGATGAAGGATGCTCGAGGATCGATAGCATCAAGGTGAAATGACACTCTCATTCTCCAGATGGGATAATAATCCTTTGTGCATGCAGGGAGTTTGAGTGGCGGTATCTCATAATCCAGATCCATGCTTCTGACACTGGTGGCAGGATTCTACTCAAGGTGTTAACCTTTTTGAAGAGCAACCTCCCTCTGATACCACTTGAAAGTCCACCTAGTGTCGGCAAAGTGCACCTATGGGGGGGGGGGGGAATAGGTGACGTGTAGCGCTTTTGCGGAATTTACGAATGTACCTGCACAATAAAAATAAACAGCACAACACACAGAAAACACAGGTAATTTATAGTGGTTCCCCGACTTGGGTACATCCACTTTCCCTCTTCGACCTATCTCCCAACAAGGGACGACTCGGTCTCTTCTCCAATAGGATTGAAATCCAATCCCTACACTAATGGAAGGAACCCTTCCACACGTGAGAGTCAACACTCCCACAAAACGGGTTACACCCAACCCTTACAACACGGAACAATCGTTCCTTTACAACAAAAGTAAATATGGAATGTACACGAGATACAAACTTCGTTTGGAGACTACGGTGTTCCTCTTCGTTCGACGACGTGTTCGTGAAGTCAATGAAGAGTCTACAACCTTGGTCTCTCTTGGAGAGGATCTCCCCGGAACCGGCGGCGGCAACACGAGCGACGGCTAGCTTCGGGATCGGCGGCTATGATGATGAGTGGCTGCTGAACTTGGAGATCCAAACTTCGTAGCGAAGCTAGCTTGGTCTTCCAACGGTCACACGAGGATCAGTCGTCTCGATCGATTCGGACGGGGGAGTTTTTCCCGGTCAACAAATCGAGAGACAAGAGATCTCTGGATAGACATGTAAGACTCAAGCTTTGCTAAGCTTCTGTCGCCGGAGATCACGAAGGATTCCCGATTGTTGACGACGACCTACTTGCCCGAGCGCGACGGCGGCGGTGGAGAGAATTCGCGATTTTAGGGTTACGTCGAGGCTCGGTTTCTTTCTCTCTATTTTACTGTTCAAAATACCCGAATATATATACTGTAGATAACTCCAATATGACCGTTTGTGGGACCCACAATAGAAATCCCTAAATCCCGGTCCAGAAAATTGACAGCTGTAGAATACGGTTCAGGAACATCCCGAGAAAACGCCAAGTGAAAATCGGCGAGAATCGCAGGTGGTTCTTGACGAATCAGCGAGAATCACCAAGTGATTCTCGACGAATCGTCGAGAATCGCTAGTGATTCTCTACGAATCACTTATTGATTCTCAGCGATTTTCACTAGGAATCCATGATCTGCTTAACCACTGGTTCGGCGAGAATCACTAGTGATTCTCGCCGAATCTTACTTGGCACTGTTTTGAGATAGCCATAAGGGGTCGGCGAGAATCACTAATGATTCTCGTCGATTCGGCGAGAATCACTAGTGATTCTCGCCGAATCGGCGAGAATCACTTGGTGATTCTCGTCGAATTTTCCTTGGACGAATTTTCGTCTTCCACCCAGGAGCTGCTCCTTGACCCATCCATGCTCCTTGTCTTCTCTTGCATATAAACGGCCCTGTACTTGAAAGTAAGTGCACTCCAATAGAGAGAGTACACGTAGGCCAACACACTGATCTGCTCAACGAGGGATTACGTCTTGCAGACCCGTGTATATTGACCTACTGCACCCTGACATTGGTGTGCACTTAGCATGGAGGAGCTGCAAGTACAACTTAAGATGTTTCATCAAATTCATTGTGAATTCATCTTAGCTTGACAGGTGGCTTCCTCAAATCCAAGTAATTGTGGATACAATACCCAACAGACTACACATGAGTCTACACTTTGGAACACACAATGAGGGATTACACTGTGTGGTCCTGTGTTTGGTGACCCATTGTAGACTGACATTGGTCTACACTTCCCATTGGAGTCCTGCAAACACATAACTCAAACAAAGCATCAAATACAACCTAATTCATCTTAGTTCCAGGGTGACTTCATCAAATCTGGGTTACTATGGACATGATTCCCAACAGGACCCTCCCAATTTGGATTGTGCTTCCCTACGGAAGCCCCTCTACCTGCCGCATCCACCTTCTTGAGAACCAGATCACCCTTCTGGAACTTCTTAATCCTTATATGCTTGTTGAAGTATCTCGCCATCCGGCGCTTGACCTCCTCCTGCTGGACCATCGCCAAATCCCTGAGCTCTTCCACAAGATCAAGAGAGAGTTTCTGCTCTTCTTCGTTCTCTTCCATCCATCCTTCGTCTCCCTCTCTTGTAACAGCTACTCTTGGTGATGCGACCTCAAACTCTATCGGTATGACAGCATCCGAGCCATGAGAGAGCTTAAAGGTGGTCTCTCCTATGGTGGTGTTTGGTGTGGTCCTCAAGGCCCAGAGGACTGAAGGGAGCTGCTCTACCCAGCTCCCCCTTGGGTTCCCCACTTTCTTCTTCAAAATGTTAACAATGATCTTATTTGCCGCTTCCACCTGTCCATTGCTCCGCGGGTGATGAACCGAGGCAAAACAGAGATCTATGCCCAAACGGATGTAGAAGTCAACGAATTCCCTACTAGCAAACTGTGGTCTGTTGTCCGTCATAATGGCCAGCGGCATCCCATGCCTACAGATGATTTCTCCCCATACAAAATTCTTGACCACCTGCGATGTCACCTTAGCCAATGCCTTCACCTCCAGCCACTTTGAAAAGTAATATATCATGACCAATAGAAACTTCCTCTGTCCGCTAGCCTGGGGAAAAGGACCCACCACGTCTATCCCCTAGATGGTGAAGGGCCAGGGGGCCGTGATTGTTCGTAACCTCTGGGCAGGAAGGAGTTAGAGGGGGGCGAACTCCTGACACTTTTAACATCTTCTTGCAAACTCTTCCGCATCTTTCCTGAGGGTAGGCCAAAAGTACCTCTGCCCCAGCACTCTCCCCTCCAAAGTCTGGCTCCCTGAGTGACTCACACGTTCTCCTGAGTGAATTTCTTCCAAAACCCTTGGAACCTCCTCCTCTGACACGCATCGAGCCAGCAGACCTAACAGTGTCTTACGGTACACAGCCCCATTTTTAGCAGGTAGAATGCCGATTTGTACCTGATCCGCTTCTTATCGAGATCGCATGCGAGCAGTTGCCCTGAGGTCAAAAAGGTGATGAAGGGGTCCATCCAAGACCCTTGCTTGTTTATCTCCATAAGATCTCCAATTTCTATGGACGGCCTGAAAAGCTCCGTCATCGTTCCTCCGGCTCGAGGGCCATACTTGGCGAGTTGGTCAGCCTGAGTACTCTCCTCCCTCGGGACGTGCCGAATTGAAAAGCTTCGGAACTACCCGATGATGTCTTTGACCTTCCCTAGATACAGCTGGAGGTTGGGCTCTCTTGCTTCTAACTCCCCTTTGATCTGGCCTGCGACCACCAGGGAGTCCATCGTGACCTAAATATCTTGTATGTCTAGCTCCCGAGCTAGCCGGAGCCCTGCGACGATCGCCTCATATTCCTCTTAGTTGTTGGTGATCGTGAAGTGGATCTTCAAGGCCTACTTGATCCTGCTCCCCTCTGGACTTACCAAGATCATTCCCCCTCCAAAGGAATTTCTTCCTGACGCCCCATCTACCATCATCTTCCAAGCCGCTCGAGGTGATGCTTCAGCCTCTTGGACCTCAACTATGTAGTCCACCAGGAAGTCAGCCACCGCTTGTGCCTTGATGGCAAGCCGAGAAATAAAAGCGAGGTCGAATTCACTAAGCTCTATTGACCACTTAGTCAGCCTCCCAGAGTGCTCCACCCCCTCCAAGATACGACGGAGGGGGTGATCCGTCACCACCTGAATAGAGTGAGCCTGAAAATATAGCCTAAGCTTCCTGGCCGAGATGATGAGGGTAAATGCTAATTTTTCAAGGATGGGGTACCCGAGGTCCGCCTTCTTTAGGACGATGCTCACGTAATAGATCAGGAATTACTTTTTTCCTTCCTCCTGGACGAGAACCGAACTAATGGCCCCAGTCCCTACTCCCAAGTACAAGAACAGGACCTCCCCTTCACTTGGCCTCTAGAGTAGAGGCGTCTGGGTGAGTTGCTGCATTAGAGCCTGAAAAGCCTTCTCGCATTCAGGGGTCCATTCGACCTTCTTGCCCCCTCTTAACGTCCGGAAGAAAGGCGAGCATTTCTCTATGGCTCGAGAGAGAAACCTGCTTAGCCCGGCCAGCTTGTCGGTGAGACGTTGAACTTCCTTGGCATTTCTGGGAGACTCCAGTTCTGGAATTGCCTTCACCTTATCAGGATTTGGTTCTACACTGGATGGGGTGAGTAGATGCCCTAGGAACTTTCCCCAACTGGCTCCAAAAATGCATTTTAGGGGGTTGAGCCTCATTTTATATTTTCTTAAGGTTCCAAAGGTTTCCTCAAGATCCAAGACATGAGATCTGAGGTCCCGAGTTTTGACCATGAAGTCATCCACATAAACCTCGAGGTTCTGCCCCTTCTTCTCTCGGAAGATCCGATCCATCATCCTATGATAAGTCACCCCCGCATTTTTTAACCCAAAGGGCATCATGTTAAAACAGAAGCATTCATCCTCTGTGACGAAGGTGACATCCTTGATGTCCGGAGGGTGCATGCGTATATGATGATATCCTGAAAACGCATCTAAAAACTCATAAGAGAGAAACCGACGGCTGAGTCAACCAGCGCGTTGATTCGAGGCAGCGGGTAACAACCCTTATGGCATGCTTTATTTAAAAGAGAGAAGTGTACACACATTCTCCACTTTCCCTCCCCCTTTTTAACCAATACAACATTGATTACCCACCACGGATACTTACAAGCAGACACAAACTCTGCCTTAAGTAGCTTTTCTACCTCCTCCCTAATAGGTCCGGCCATCTTAGAGGCGATGGACCTCTTCTTCTGTTGCATTGGGCGAGTGTTGGGGTCGAGGTTGAGACGGTGGTAGGACACGTCCGCATCGACCCCTGGCATGTCGGTCGCGCTCCAAACGAATACGTCAATGTTCCTTTGCATGCATGCCTTGATCTCCTCCTGGTCTTCCAGGCTGAGCTCGCCACTAACCTTGATCTTCTATTTCCTTCATTCTTTGGTGAGAATTTCCATCTCTAGCACTTCTACGGCTACCTTCAGCCTTGACGGTTCCTCCTCTCCCTCCTGCTCTCCCAACGCATCATGTTCTCCAGCCTCGCTCTCCGTGATAGTCACCACTATCTCCTCCCCAAGCTTCTCCATCTACTGCTCGCTAGTGTTCTCTCCTTCCAGTAGTATGATTCTTCTTTTTCCCAGTCGGGCCTCCCTTCCAAGCGACCCTCCTACTTCCCCCATTTTTCTTTTTTCTTTCCTCCTCCCTTCCTCCTCATTCGACCACCTCTCCTCTTCCACCTCCGTCTCCCCATCCTTCTCGCCCGCTGTTTCTGGCTCCCCCGCAATGCCTTCTACTATCACCACTTCACCCTCTCCTCCAACCTCTCTCTCTTCTTCCTCCTCTTCCATTCTCGTCTCTCTGTCCTTCTCGCCCGCCGTTTCCGGCTCCCCCGCAATGCCTTCTACCATCACCACTTCACCCTCTCCTCCAAACTCTCTCTCTTCTTCCTCCTCTTCTATTCCCGTCTCTCTGTCCTTCTCTCCCGCCATTTCCGCTCCCCCTCAATGCCTCCTACCATCACCACTTCACCCTCTCCTCCAATTTCTCTCTTCTTCCTCCTCTTCCATTCCCATCTCTCTGTCCTTCTCGCCCGCTATTTCCGGCTCCCCCGCAATGCCTTCTACCATCACCACTTCACCCTCTCCTCCAACCTCTCTCTCTTCTTCCTCGTCTTCCATTCCCATCTCTCCATCCATCTCTCCCGCCTTTTCCGTCTCCCCCGCAATGCCTCCTACCACTTCTCCCTCTCTTACAGTCTCTCTTTCTTCTTCCTCCTTTGCTTCGCTACCAAGCTCCTGATGACATTGTTCCATCCTCTTCTCCATCTCCTCATCCTCTTTCTGCCATGAGATGGTGTTCATCGCCATCACGTAGCATTCTCTGGACGCCTTCGGATCTCCTCGCACTCTGATTTGGGTACCTCCGGAGTTGAGCTTCAAGCACTGGCGAAACGATGACGGCACACATCTGAAAGCGCTGATCAAGGGAGGCCCAAAAATGGCATTGTAACTGCTAGGGGCATCCACTATGACGAAACGGCAGTTCCTGGATAGTCCCCCCAATGTTACCTGGAGCCCCACTCCCCCCTCGACCTCCATCCTCTCTCCAGAGAATCCAAATAATGTTTCATATGCTGCCAACACCCTCCGGGTCTCCACCCTCATCTCGTTAAACACCTTTTTGAAAATGACATTCACTATGCTCCCGTTGTCCACCAGGATCCGCGATACCGTGAAGTTCTCAATGGCGGTCTGAAACACTAGTGCGTCGCAGAAAGGGTCTTCATGGTCTGGCATGTCCTTCCTTGAAAAGGTGATTTTTTCATCCGGGGAATGGGATTGTGATGTCGAGGCTACGCTTAGACAATACATATTGTGAAGGCTCGATTTTCGGGCAGCCTCGATCCCCACCCCCCATGGATTACTCCAATTCCCCCCGATCTCCAACGTCCGCTCGATCCACACATTGATCTTCTTCTCCGGTTCCCGTAACCTCTTCTATTCGCACCGGCCTCTACTGCTCTCCTGCTCCTCTAGCTCTTCTCATTTCCAAGAATTCTGGGCAGGTAGTCATTGCGTGACCTTCCTCCTCATGGAAGTCACAGTAAGGCAAGGCTACCTCCCCCCCCTTGTCTCCCTTCTTGTGGGTTTGTCCTCCTTCCAGCTCCTGCTCCTCTTCCTCTTTCTCGGCCTTTGCCTCTCCCTCGTCCGATGGCCATAGCTTGCGGCGGCGGGGGTAGAGGTGGTCTATTACTATACCCCCACCCTTGCGGGTTAAATCTTCCAGGCCCCCCTGGTTGGTTCCTTCCTCCCTGGGGAAATCCTCTCCCTTGCCATGGGGCTGGGCCCCCCTGCTACCTCCATCCTAACTCCTGGTACGTCGGTGTCCTCGGCTCTTCCCTTCTCCTCACCTCCTGCTGTCTCCCTCCTGATTCTCTCGACTCCACCTCCGTCAGCCTGGCTAGCTTTTTTGCGAAAGCTGGATTCGCTGCCTCCATAGCTATCTCCTTCACCTCCTTATCCATCAATCCTTCGAACGACAGTGGCGCCTTCCAGGTGAGGCTCATCTTGAAAAAACCCTCCCGTAGTCCCATGGTAAAGGTCATTTGGAGGGTGAATCCAGGTACCTCTTATATGTCCAGGATCTCCTCTTGGAACCTGTCTACATACTGAGCTAAAGACTCATTTGCGCTCTGCTTAATCAAAAAGATCGATTCCGGGTTCTTCTTCCTCTTCTTTGAAGTTGAGAAATGTAGCTGAAAACTCCTGCTCAGGTCCTCGAAGAATTATATCGAGCCTGTTGGGAGCTGGTGGAACCAGTCCCTAGACTTGTCCTTCAGAGTAATGGCAAAAAGACGGCACTTGAACGCGTCCATCATGGGCCTGATCGAGACCGTATCCTTGAACCACTGCAAGTGAAGGAGGGGATCATCTTTCCCCACATAGTAGTTCATCTAGGGTTCCCGGAACCATTCCGGGATGGGAGCCGACAAGATCAACTAGCAAAAAGGCGACCCTCTCGCCACTGGTCTCGCCGCCCCTACTCGCGCAACAACCTCCCCTGGCGAGACGGCGCTCGAAGGGTTGGGGAACACCTCCCTTCCCGCCATGTCTCGCCCGTCTCCTTCCACCATCACTTCCTTCCCCAGTCGCCTCCTCGGGGCATCTTCTCCCACTCACGTCGAGACGAGCTCTTCTTACGGCGCGAGAGCTGGCACCTGAGGTAGCGGGGTTGAACAATCCCCCTATCGTGTGATCCCTTGCAGCATGTCCATGATGCCTTTGATTGATGCCATGAACTCTTCCCTTCCAATGAAACCTCCTGGGTTATCCGACCCATCCCTGTCTCCTTCTCCGTGACCTCCCTCCATGTGGTTGCTCAAGATTCTTCTCTGAGGGCTGCGGTTCATGCTCACCGCACCAAAAATGTTGGAACCAGCTGTCCGATCCCGCCTAGATTTCAGACCAGAGGTTGCAGCCCACACCTACTCCTCTTGAACCACCCTCCCGACGCGAGTCGCAGACCTGAAAGTAGGCCGAGGGGTCTCAGCTCGGAGGTCCCATCTCTTACCCGAAAGAAGCTCAAGTCCTTCCCCTCCCTAGCCAATGCTGAGCTAGGTTCCTGTAAGGAAGAAAGCAGAAAGGTTCAACAACCCGTTCCAGACACCTTGTCGGTCTATTTATCGGCCTCTGAGTTTGATCTACAAATATCCATACTGAACTGACCTGAAATTACAAAAATAAACTGGGTCAGGTCTGCCAACAGCCAAACTCTGCTGTCCTAAAGAGCTATACGTAGACCACCGGGGGTAAAAGTGTAAAATTACCTGGGGTAGAAGAGTAAAATCCCCCTTGGGGGTAAACAGGTAAAAACATCTTTCCCCCTATGCGGCGAGTGGGGAAAGTGACTGGCAGGCGAGACGATCCCACCTGTTCATCTCGCCGGCCTCTCGCCCCATAGGCCATCTCGCCTTCTTGGGCCAAGCTAGTGACCCCAAAAGGGCATCTTGCCTACTGCAGAGAACCCCTGTCTCGCTCCCTGCGAATGGACCACTCAGTCCCAATCGCCTATCAAGTACCTCTCGTGAGCCCAAGGTCCCACTCGCCTATCAAATACCTCTCACTAGCTTCTCCGGGTCACAGCTGGAAAGACCTCCCGCGAGCCCAAGGTTGTACATTCACTTTGTCAAGATTTAGAGCGAGGACTTCGGGAGTAAGGAGATGGCTAAGGAATTTCCCCTTACTATCCCCGAAGACGCACTTCAGCAGATTCAATTTCATTCTGAACCTTCGTAGAGTAGTGAACATTTCTATGAGTTCTTCCAAGTGGGATGAGAAGGACTTGCTTTTGATAAGGAGATCATCACATAGACATCAATATTTCTCCCCTTTTGCTATTTGAAAACAAAGTCCATCATCCTCTTGTAAGTGCATCGGAGTAATCTATCCAGCGAGAAGGCTCCTGCTCAAGAAAAGAAAAGTGGTCAAAGAAATCTGTCCGTCAAGGAAAAAACTGAGGCCGCCCGCCAACGGGCTGTTGAACTCCTGCGATAATGTAAATTGAAACTGGCACCCAAGAGCATCAGATTCCCACCTCCTTACTGGTCTCCTCCTTGAACGAAGAGATTAGTAAAGACCATTACGGAAACAGGCTTCATTGTTCTTTCCAGCATGGAGGCGGCCAGGATGAGGAATAAAGTTCACCAGGGCTGGAGTGGCTTGCTAAAGTGAATTTATCCTGAGTGGTTAAGGCGATCTACCATTCCTAACGGCCAGGTTGCAGATATAGTCGGTCAGGATAACACTCTTCAACCTAGTGGTCTTTCTTTTGAAAGTGGAATTTGACTTAACCCTTCTGTGTGGCGAGAACATAACTTGAGTTTGTTTTGTAGCTCTAATTGAATCGACAACCTTTGCTGAAGCCGCAGAGATCTTATCGAAGCCACTATATCCCTTTGGTCACTCCTTTGCTGACATCAATAAGGACACTGCATCCGAAAGCTGGAGGCGAATGTTGCCCACTATAAGCAAAAATATTATGAAGTGTTTGATAGAGAGTAGAGCTGGGCGGATAGAGAGCAAAGTCAGTGGACTAAAACTGTGTGCCTAGAGAAACCGCGACAATCGGACCATGGTGCGGTCTTAGGAGAACCTTCAGCCTTGGTGGCCGGACATGCAACTCTTCACGCACGGCCGAGCGAACAGAGTGCACCTTTGGAGCACATGGTGTCTAATGCTTTTTTTTGGTTAACAAGTAATAACTTGATGCGGATTCACTCTACACTCAAGTATAAACTATGTAGAGGGGCATAAGTTAGATTGATTTAACTTTCAGGCAAGTGCACCTATCAATCATAGTATATGAGAAATCTGCATCTCGTATCGTATTCCACAGGGCCTTTTCAAATACTCATACTCACCCTCACTCTATTATCACTTAGACCTTAACTTCCCTGGGAATAAATGAAGTCGGGAATTAAAACGGAGGACTTGGTCACCTTTTTGGAATGTCTTAGGTTTGCGAAGGTGATGGTCATGGAATAGTTTGGTCTTCTCCTTATAAATTCGGTAGTTTTCGTAAGCCATGTTTCTCTACTCATCTAATTCGTTAAGCTGAATTTTTCATTTCTCCCCTATAGAATTAGTGTCAAAATTAAAAGAACGAGTTGCCCAATACGACTTGTGTTCTAATTCTATAGGCATGTGACATGATTTACCATAGACTAATCTAAAGGGGGTGGTCCCTATAGGTGTTTTGAAGGCGGTCCTATATACCCATAAACAATCATTTAGTTTCCTAGACCATTGCTTCATATTCCCTTCTATAGATTTTTCTATGATTCTCTTAAGTTCTCTATTTGAAACTTCAACTTGACCACTAGTTTGTGGATGATAAGGAGTGGTTATCCTATATGTAACTTCATATTTTTATAATACTTTATCTAGCTGTAGATTACAAAAATGTGAACTCATATCGCTAATAAGTGCACGTGGTGTGCCAAATCGTGCGAATAAGGTTTTCAAAAATTGGATTACTACTCTACTATCATTAGTAGGCAAAGCTTGTGATTCAACCTGTTGGGTATTGTATCCACAATTACCTGGATTTGAGGAAGCCACCTGTCAAGCTAAGATGAATTCACAATGTATTTGATGAAACCTCTTAAGTTGTGCTTGCAGTTATTCCACGCTAAGTGCACACCAATGTCAGTGTGCAGTAGGTCAATATACACGGGTCTGCACGATGTAATCCCTCGTTGAGCAGATCAGTGTGTTGTCCTACGTGTACTCTCTCTATTGGAGTGCACTTACTTTCAAGTACAGGGTCGTGTTTATACAAGAGCAGACAAGGAGCAAGGATGGGTCAAGGAGCAGCTCTGGGGTGGAAAGACGAAAATTCGTCTAAGTATAATTCGACGAGAATCACTAGTGATTCTTGCCGAACCTATCGTCGAGCAGATCATGGCCAAGTAACATTCGTTGAGAATCAACAAGTGATTCGGCGAGAATCACTAGTGATTCTCGACGAATCGTCGAGAATCACTAACTGATTCTCGCCGATTCGTCGAGAATCACCTGCGATTCTCGCCGATTTTGACTTGGCAATTTCTCTGGAAGCTGCTGGACCGGATTCTGCCGCTGGGACTATGTTGAACCGGAACTAGGGTTTCCTTCTTGTGGGACCCACAACGGTCATATTGAAAGTATACGTGTGTATAAATACACGGGTATTTTTGAACAGTAAACATAGCGAAGAAGAAAAGAAATACGCGAGCCGCGACGTGACCTAGATCGTCGTTTCCGCTCCGTCGCCGCCGCCGCCACTCGCGCCAAGTTGTTCGCCGGTTGATCGTGGTTTCGCCCAGATCCTCCTGCGACAGAAGCCTAGCTAAGCTCAGCGTCTCACGTGTCTAACCGGAGATCTCTTGTCTATCGATTTGTAGATCGGGAAAATCTTCCCCATTTGAATCGATCGAGACGATTGATCCTAGTGTGACCGTTGGTAGACCTAGCTAGCTTCGCTACGAAGTTTGGATCTCTAAAGAACTGCAGCCGCACATCGTTGTTGCCGCCGATCCCGTGAACCTAGCCGCCGCCCATCTTGCCGCCGCCGGTTCCAGGGAGATTCTCTCCAAGTGAGATCTTGGGTAGTGGACTCTTCGTGGACTTCAAAAACACGTCGTCAACGAAGAGGGACACCTAAGTCTCCAAACGTAGTTTGTATCTCTTGTACATTCTCGTTTTACTTTTGTTGTAAAGGAACGGTGGTTCCTAGTTGTAAGGGTTGGGTGCAACCCGGGTTGTGCGAGTGTTGACTCCTACATGTGGAAGGGTTCCTTCCGATAGTGCAAGGATTAGATTTCAATCCTGTTGGAGAAGTGACCGAGTCGTCCCTGGTTGGTGTTGGAGTTACCATTGTGATCTGGAAATGATCAAACATATGATCTCACTGCCAACGCGATATGAGCCTGCAGGGTCGCACATAAGAGATGTGGAGAAGTTGGTTGATTGACTGTGTTGGTAAAGGTTACCAATCACCGACCTGAATAGGGTTATAGGCAAAGAGTTGCCTTAGAGAATCATCGGGTTGGGCAAATGTTGCCTCGAAGGATTGGTAAGGATCGTCGGCCGAGGGTCGACGAGAATCGTCGAGAATAGTTCTCTGATTCTCGCCGATCGACGAGAATCGTCGAGAATAGTTCTCTGATTCTCGCCGATCAGCGTGTATCGTCGGCCCTGTTCGACGTGTATCGTCAGTGATTCTCGACGATCGACGAGAATCGTCAACCTGCGATTCGACGTGAATCATCGGGCATTCTCGCCGATTGATACTCGCCGAATCTGTTGGTGATTCTCGCCGACCGATTCTCGCTGACTGGTTCTCGCCGATTCTAGCCGATACTCGCCGATCCTTAGTGATTCTCGATGATCGATTCTCACCGATCGGCTGGTCATTCTCGCCGATTCTGGAACCCCATTTCCGGGTGGTCTGCGGATAGCGATGTTAAAATTCAACAAACCGCAGACGCCCCCTTGGATACCCTGCTGAAAACTCAACAAACCGAAGGAGAATACGCCCACTTATATGTTGAAAGTTTTCCCGGATCGTGGAGTTAACAGTGGTTATCTCAACAAAGCAGTAACAACCAGCAACACATGCAGCACAAGCTTCTTTATTGATCAAGAGCAAACTTCTTTACAAGGCGAGACATACATGGCGAGACAAGCTTCACCAAAAAACCAACACCGGGAGAGCAGAGACAGTTACAAAGACAAGAACCAAAAAACAAGCCGCGCGGACTCAAACAATCAAGCCGCCGACCTACTGCTGTGGAGTCCGCTCAGTCCGCCAGGTCGCCAGACCGCAACCCAAGCCGCGCGGACTCACCCTTGCTCCAATGCTTAGCTCTTCACCGCCGGTCTGCACGCCGCCAGACCGCACAAGCTGCGCCACCGAATGGAACAGTCCGCCTGATGCAGGCGACCTCCTGAACCCCGAACTAAGTCGCCAAAGAGAAGACCGCCTGGTCGCTATCCGCGACCTGCTGTTTACCGCCTGTTGCTTAACCGCAGAGTCCGCACTGTCCCTGACCGCAATCAGAGCCAAGTCCTGGCTTTCCAGCGCTATCCGCACAACCTGCACAGCACAACCGGGTCAACTCTATCCGCGCGGACACAAAGTCCAGGCCGCAGCAACTTACGCGAGCTCAAAAAACTGTTCACTTACTTCGGTCTAGGTTCCTCTGTTCTTGATGTGACATGGGTCCTATTTATAGGCACGACGATGAGTATGGTCACCGCCCTTCCCGATAGGATCACCGCCACAACCCGCAGCAAGAACTTATGTGTCCGCCAGCCCGCGGACACACATGCCAGTTCGCCGCCCTGTGCAGATAGCCAGTCCGCCCCAGCTTCTCCAAGGCCGGACTCCAATATCCAGTCCGCCTTGCCGCCAGAGACCAAGCCAGGACCACCACAGCCGGACTCCACAAAAGCCGTATCCGCCATTCTGCGGACAAGGCATCAGCCCGCAAAACCCGAGCCCGCAACCGCGCCATCAAGGCACCTGCCGGACTCAGCGGATACCCAGCTATCGTCCGCATATCCCAAGTCCATTACCTCATTGCCAAGGCACCTCCGGACTTAGCGGACACGCCAATCCAGTCCGCTAACAGCAGACTCCAGTCCGCAACTCCTGAGTCCATTGCCTCATCACAAGGCATCTCCGGACTCAGCGGACTCCAGCTCCAGTCCGCACGCTCCTGCACGGGCAATCCTCCAGTCCGCATATCCCCAAGCTAGCAAACAAGGCAAAGCACTTATACTACGCTTGGCGGACTGAGAAACCAGCCCGCGCTCCACTGCGCGATCTCCCCGGACTGAGCCATCCTGGACTTGGTTCAATTCCCACCAAGTCCAGTCCACTGGCTGCAAGGGCCAGTCCGCACTTACTGGCGGACACTGGATCTAGCCCGCCATACCGGGCGACCTCCAGTTCCTGTCCGCGCTGACCGGCGGTCTCCACGGCTTCCACTTGCCGCTTCACTAGAGCAAGACCAAGGCATCTGCCAAACCGGTCTGCCGAGCTCCAGTCCTTCAGTCCGCTTCAAGCCGGACTCCGCGGATAACATTCCTATCCGCCCGGTTACTTCCTGGGAGTAAACCGCCTGCTGAGCAAACACTGGCCTGTCAGACCGCCGCTGCTGTCCGCGCAGTCCGCGCGAACAGACCGCCCAGGCCGCCACAGAGCAAACCGCCTGCAACATCCCTGCCGACCTAGCAGTCCGCCAACCCAGTCCGCGTAGTCCGCGCGGATAGGTTTCCCAAGCCTTCCATTCATCCACTTTCACTTCACAGAATTCAAC
Organism: Platanthera guangdongensis; assembly: GCA_039583875.1. Lineage (NCBI taxonomy): Eukaryota > Viridiplantae > Streptophyta > Magnoliopsida > Asparagales > Orchidaceae > Platanthera > Platanthera guangdongensis. Next base: position 122,595,549 of record CM077159.1, on the reverse strand, counting down.
ACTCCCCCTTGAAGTGAGAAGTGGTGAATAACTCCAGCAGCTCCCGTAACCTTGCACCTGGTCCTTCCGATAGCATCTACGAAGAGATGTCCAAGACATAGTCCTCGCCCCGCATATCATGGACCATGAGGGAGCCCTCCAGCATCTCCCAAAAGGAGCCATGCTTCCCTCTGCCTTCTTCAGCTTCAACCTCCACTCATGCATCAAAGGAGAATCACCAACTTCCTTGGATCCAGAAGACCAAGCCTCGTTGCCTCTGAGAGAAGTCACCTCATCAGACTTGGTGTCAACCACCTCCTTGATTCTAGTGGGGTCATCACAGCCAGAAGTCCCTTGCTCGACCTGAGGGCTACCAAGGAAACACGGGACCAAGTCCGCCGTGTTCCCTTCACTATATCGAGCTGGTGGCTTACTGATCCTCTTCGATCTCCGAAGAACCTGATCATGGCTAACCACCTCCGCTGCTTTTGAACCAGCTCCGTTCCCGGGCAAACCCGGAACAATGCTCCCCTTGCTTCCTGAACAGGAAGCCTCCGTCTTTGAGTCAGAAGGTCCTGGAGCATCGCTCCCCCTTCTTCCCGACTCTGACGCCTTTGCCCCGGAGCTAGAACAACCTGGAGCACCTGGTGACTCAGACAACTCCACTTCCTTAGCAGCAGCCTCCTTCAGCCCACCATCTGACCTGCTTATCTCTAGCTCCACATAAGAGCTACCCCAATACGGCGTCAACTCATCGAAAACAATGTCTCTCGACACTATGAGTTTCTTCGTCGCAGGATCCATACACCTCCATCTTCTTCTCTGCTCATCATACCCTACAAAGACTAGCTTTGTTTTGAGAGCACCCGGAGAGTGTAAATAGCAGGTAGATCCAAACACCCGAAGGTGCTTCACTGAGGGCTTCACTCCGAACATTAGCTCATAAGGAGTCTTCATTATGATCGGACTAAGAGGCATCCGGTTGATGACATGAGCAGCACAGGCCATTCCTTCCGCCCAAAGAGCCTTCGGAACGCCTTTACTCCGAAGCCAACACTTGCAGGTCTCCGTTAACCAACGGATCATCCGAGCTGCAACACTACCCTGTTGTGAAGTATGTCCACAAGAAAGCTCCATCCGGATCCCTTGCTTCCTGCAAAAGCGTGAGAACTCGGTTGAGTCAAACTCACCACCGAAACCTGTCCTCAACACCTTGATCCTCCGGCCAAGCTGGCCTTCGACAAGCTTCTTGAACTCCACAAACAAGCGTACCATGCTGGACTTCGTCTTCATAAAGTATACCCAAGTATACCCAGAATAGTCATCAACCAATATCAGCATGAACCTGCTGCCTCCAAGACTGGCCGTGACGGTCGGTCCCACCAGAGCACAATGGACAACCGCCAATGGTGCATTACTCCTGGCTTGTGCTTTGTCGACCATGAAGCGATAGGCTCCACTTTCCTGACATCCCGCACACCCCCGACCATCGCCATAGGATGACAATCTAGGCAAGCCTCTTACGAGTCTTCTTTCCGCCATTGCTTTCAGCTTGTCCATCCCTACATGCCCCAGTCTTTCATGCCAGATAGCTGCACTATCAGTGGCATCCAGCCGATCAGATCCAAAACTAGTTGAAGTCCCAACTACGTTCTTCTCCTTCCTCCCTACCTGAGCAACGTTCGCCGAGAGCAAGGTAACCTTGCACTCCTTCCGAAGATGACCTTGCTGCTTGCATTTATAGCACCGTGGTCCTTCCTTCCTCTTCCTATCACGCCTAGGAGAAACACTCCTTTCTTCCTGATATGAAGTAGAGGGACCATCATCAGCAGCAACCTCCTTCACCTTCTTCCTGAACAACCCATCAAGGGAAGTCCAAACCTCCGCAGCTGACCGACATCCACTGATGTGGTCCAAGAGCTCCGATGAGATCACCTGCTTGAGAATAGACTCCGCTTTCGCATTTGCCTCCTTCCAAGCTCTCATCGCCTCAGCATTGCCAGCAGTATCCTCTTGTCTTCCTGCTCCGCATACAACCTCCCAAAGGTCCTCGCCAAGAAGAAAGCTCTTCATACAGGACTTCCACCGTTCACAGTTCGCCTCTGTAAGAAGATCAATACCAAGACAACTTGCATCCTCCACTGCCATGGTTCTACCACTGGTTTCCTCTTCAGAAGAGCAACTACTTCCATTGAGCACTGCTTGACCACTCCAACAACCTCCCTCTGATACCATGTTAAAATTCAACAAACCGCAGACGCCCCCTTGGATACCCTGCTGAAAACTCAACAAACCGAAGGAGAATACGCCCACTTATATGTTGAAAGTTTTCCCGGATCGTGGAGTTAACAGTGGTTATCTCAACAAAGCAGTAACAACCAGCAACACATGCAGCACAAGCTTCTTTATTGATCAAGAGAAAACTTCTTTACAAGGCGAGACATACATGGCGAGACAAGCTTCACCAAAAAACCAACACCGGGAGAGCAGAGACAGTTACAAAGACAAGAACCAAAAAACAAGCCGCGCGGACTCAAACAATCAAGCCGCCGACCTACTGCTGTGGAGTCCGCTCAGTCCGCCAGGTCGCCAGACCGCAACCCAAGCCGCGCGGACTCACCCTTGCTCCAATGCTTAGCTCTTCACCGCCGGTCTGCACGCCGCCAGACCGCACAAGCTGCGCCACCGAATGGAACAGTCCGCCTGATGCAGGCGACCTCCTGAACCCCGAACCAAGTCGCCAAAGAGAAGACCGCCTGGTCGCTATCCTCGACCTGCTGTTTACCGCCTGTTGCTTAACCGCAGAGTCTGCACTGTCCCTGACCGCAATCAGAGCCAAGTCCTGGCTTTCCAGCGCTATCCGCACAACCTGCACAGCACAACCGGGTCAACTCTATCCGCGCGGACACAAAGTCCAGGCCGCAGCAACTTACGCGAGCTCAAAAAACTGTTCACTTACTTCGGTCTAGGTTCCTCTGTTCTTGATGTGACATGGGTCCTATTTATAGGCACGACGATGAGTATGGTCACCGCCCTTCCCGATAGGATCACCGCCACAACCCGCAGCAAGAACTTATGTGTCCGCCAGCCCGCGGACACACATGCCAGTTCGCCGCCCTGTGCAGATAGCCAGTCCGCCCCAGCTTCTCCAAGGCCGGACTCCAATATCCAGTCCGCCTTGCCGCCAGAGACCAAGCCAGGACCACCACAGCCGGACTCCACAAAAGCCGTATCCGCCATTCTGCGGACAAGGCATCAGCCCGCAAAACCCGAGCCCGCAACCGCGCCATCAAGGCACCTGCCGGACTCAGCGGATACCCAGCTATCGTCCGCATATCCCAAGTCCATTACCTCATTGCCAAGGCACCTCCGGACTTAGCGGACACGCCAATCCAGTCCGCTAACAGCAGACTCCAGTCCGCAACTCCTGAGTCCATTGCCTCATCACAAGGCATCTCCGGACTCAGCGGACTCCAGCTCCAGTCCGCACGCTCCTGCACGGGCAATCCTCCAGTCCGCATATCCCCAAGCTAGCAAACAAGGCAAAGCACTTATACTACGCTTGGCGGACTGAGAAACCAGCCCGCGCTCCACTGCGCGATCTCCCCGGACTGAGCCATCCTGGACTTGGTTCAATTCCCACCAAGTCCAGTCCACTGGCCGCAAGGGCCAGTCCGCACTTACTGGCGGACACTGGATCTAGCCCGCCATACCGGGCGACCTCCAGTTCCTGTCCGCGCTGACCGGCGGTCTCCACGGCTTCCACTTGCCGCTTCACTAGAGCAAGACCAAGGCATCTGCCAAACCGGTCTGCCGAGCTCCAGTCCTTCAGTCCGCTTCAAGCCGGACTCCGCGGATAACATTCCTATCCGCCCGGTTACTTCCTGGGAGTAAACCGCCTGCTGAGCAAACACTGGCCTGTCAGACCGCCGCTGCTGTCCGCGCAGTCCGCGCGAACAGACCGCCCAGGCCGCCACAGAGCAAACCGCCTGCAACATCCCTGCCGACCTAGCAGTCCGCCAACCCAGTCCGCGTAGTCCGCGCGGATAGGTTTCCCAAGCCTTCCATTCATCCACTTTCACTTCACAGAATTCAACAAGCGAAGTCTCTAAGTCTTTTATGCTTTTGGTATAAAAGGTATACTTAGGGTTTTATCGGTACAAAAGCTTTTGGCTACTGTGCGAATCAAACCTGACGGAAGAGTTCCGCTCGTTTGCTCCGCCGATCCCGATTCCCGCCGATGGAAGAGTTCCGCCGTCGTGTTCGCTCCGTCGACCTCCTCTTCTCCGGCGATCGTCGCTGGCGTTGCAATCCCTGGCGCGGACCTAGCAGTCCGTGGGAAAGCAAGGTGCGGTCTTCTCCTTCCCGATAATCCGTGCGACGGATAGATCGGTGTTCTCCCGCTCGTGTGGACTTCTGCAGAAACGTGGACACTATTCCACGTAGAACTCGCCACCAGCAGAACTCAAAGGTTGGAGCATCTTCGTTGGGTTGTGACTCAACGCCACCGAGGTAATTTTGCCTGCTTATTTTGCTAACTTCTTGATTCAACGTTTATGGCCCGATCCACATCTCTTTGGGTTTTTCCTGATGTTTCTCTTTTCCGCTGCGTGCACAAGCGTTGTGCCACCCCTTTAGAGAAAACCCAACAGTTGGGAGATAGGTCGAAGGGGGAAAGTGGATGTACCCAAGTCGGGGAACCACTATAAATAGCCTGTGTACTCTGTTGTGCTGTGTTGTTTTATTTTCGTGTGCAGGTACAATTTAAATTCATCAAAAACGCTGCACGTCACCTATTCCCCCCCCCCCCCATAGGTGAACATAGTTGACACTAGGTGGACTTTCAAGTGGTATCAAAGCGAGGTTACTCATCAGAAGGTTTACACCTTGAGTAGAATCCTGCCACCAGTGTCAGAAGCATGGAGCTGGATCATGAGATATCGCCACTAAGACTCCCCACATGCACAAAGGAGTTTTATCCCGTCTGGAGGATGAGAGTGTCGTATCACTTGGATGCTATCGATCCTCGTGCATCCTTCATCCTGGAAGAGGGTCCTTTTATTCCTATGAAAACCTCCGACTCTGGAATTCAAGTGCCCAAGTGCATTGCTGAGATGTCGGAAATGGAACTTTCATTCTTTAATTTGGACAAGAGGATTCGTCAAATTATCATGGATATCTAGTCTGGAGCTTCTCGCTCTAGATTGGAAAAATGTGGGTCGGCTAAATCTATGTGGGTGATGATCTCAGAGCTGATGGGGGGGGTCAAAGAAAGCTGGAATCTGCTGTCAACCAGAGGATGAAGCCTATGTGGGGGTCCTCGCCTCTGAAGATGAAGGCAAGGATCTATCGGACATCATCAGAGCTCCAGTGTCCGTGTCAGAGACTAAAGAGGCCAGTGAGGAAAGCAGCTCTGATGAGGATGACACAACGGTCACGGGCTCTAATGATAATAACACTGAAGAGCAGGTAACTTCTTCATCCTGCCCCGTCTCTCTTGATATTTCTGAAGACAGGAACTGCTTTCCTCCAGAAAATTCTGATTCTCTGAAGAGAGCCCTTCAGACAAGCAACCTACTTGCTGAGGAGCAAGCTCAAGAGATTGCACGACTGAAGATCTTGTTGGTTCTCCAATTGGCATCCAACAAGGTCAAGGACTCTAAAATCTCATCTTTAGAGAGTAGTCTAGAAAATGAGAAAAGAATAGTATCAAACTTTTCCAAGGTTGATGTTATAAAGAGAAAGCAAGAAAATGGGTGGATCTCCCGGATTATCAATTCGTGGAGAAATGGGGAAACGGTATTCCGACCCCCCACTCCAAGCAAGAAGGCAACTCATCATGCCTTCAGGTATGACCACAGGAATAATCGTGGTCACTGCAAGGGTGATCTGTCCTCATGTGGAGACACCCAGAGTGCAAGGGCTGTCATGGCCACCCATGAGAGAATACCTAAGGCTCCTTCTGAGCCCTTTGTATTCTCGGCCACTGCCCATACTCGGCATGAATCGACTTGCATCAGCTCTCAGAAATCTTCTCTCCACCCAAGGACACAGGAAAGGGGGGTTAGAAGTCATGCTGTAAGTTCTCATGGGGTCTCAGGAAGGGGGCTGTCTGAAAGGAAGGCACCACTTCCCAGACCTCATGACGCTCGCTGCATGCATTCTTTCCACCCTTCCACATGTCACGGTGGAAGAGGCAGTTCTGGGAGCAGATCCAGATCTATCCCGTTTGGACCTAGGCTCATGACTACCTCAGTCACAAGATCAGGTCAGAAACGGAGATACAACATTCACGAGTGTTGGTGCTGTGGCAAGGTGGGACACTTTGCTATAGACTGTTGGCACAACCCCTCTGTGTCAAGGGCAAGGGCGTATCCACATCTCCAGGGCAGAGGTAGTCTTCCTGTCAGAACTTCTGAAGGAAGGCAGTCAAGTGCTTATGCTAACAGGAACCTAGGACCCAATATGATTTGGGTTCCTAAGGTAAAGTAATTCTTTCTTGCAGGGTAGTCTAGGTTCCCGTAACTATGAGGGGAACTAGATAGTAGAGGGCTCAAAACTAAACTGGCTCAAGCGTCTAAAATAATAGATGTGATATCTACTTGGGCATACTCACATTGAGCTCCTAATATGTTCTACCTGAGGGACTAAACGATGACTCTCAAAATCCCAGTTACTTTTGATCAGTTCCAAGACTTGAGTCGTTTTCCATCGACAGTTACATATATATATATATATATATATCTTTATATACATATACATATATATACGTGTATGTATGCACATCCAAGGATAGGGTAACACGATGAACATAAACCATAGATACAATAATGAAGACTTATCGGAAATTCCCCTGGTAGACTCAAGATCTAACTTCTACAGGCTTAAATTAGAAAACTAGCGTAGATTGGCCTTACGAAGTATTTACATACTTAGAAGATGTTTAAATTAACTTATATGTTTAAATTAGCGTAGATGGTTAAAATCTCCCTTACCCGTCGATCCCTCTTATTCCCACCGACTCTTCACATTCCATAGGAATCCCGCCGAAGGACGCTCTCCGCAGGAAAACTCGCCGACTCTCTCCGCAGTGGAAACTCGCCGCAAGGGAAGCTCGCCGAATCGACTCTCTCTCCGCAGGGGAAACTCGCCGCAAGGGAAGCTCGCCGAATCGACTCTCTCTCCGCAGGGGAACTCGCCGACTCTTCCCTTTCCGTAGACATCCCACGCGATTCCCACAAGATTCCACCGAAGGTCTTCCCGAAGGTATCTCGCCGAATCGTGAAGGCATCCGTCGACATCCCGCAGGTAGCTCACCGACGATCTCTCCCGGTTTCGATTCTTCCTTCCAGGAAATTCTCTGCGGGTGTCCATTATTTTCAACCAACTAACTCCCGTCTACGCTTTTAGGTAACCTCTTCCTCACCCGTACTTGGACGTTATCACTAGTGTCGCTTCCCTTTTGACTGTTAATTAAGCGTAGAGTAGGGATTCCCTCCCTAGGTGTGCAATGGCTCCAAGGACAACCGCTGGGCTGGTCACTGGATGCGAGCTGGTTCGCACAGGGTTCTCTCATGCCTCTGACGAATTCAGAAACATCATTCTCATGCTGGAAGAGGCTGGGCTTTCATTCGCACTGGAGCACCCGTGTAAAATTTTGGACAAAGAGGTGCTGGAGTTCTTTGTTACCGCCAGACTCCGAAATGACGACTCTCTTATCAAGAGCAAGGTGGGTGGGACAAAGATCAAGATGTCTGCCAGCAAGCTGACCCGCTTCCTGCAGCTCTCTAGCTCGGAGCACGAGGACTATCTTGAGGAAGAAGATAAAACCAGGACTCTCTTATTCTGTGGTCTCCCACGAGGAACTCGGTCGATAAAGCGCAAGGATATGAATGAAGAAGGGAAGCTTCTGTCAGACATAATCGGAAAAGTACTCATCTGCAAGCCAGGCTCTCATGACCATATCTCTGCAGACATGTTCAAGATCCTGTGGCAATTGTCTGCCGAAAAAGGTTCAACTGGGGGGCTTTGCTGTTTGAGAAGATAAAGGACACCCTGAGATCTCCGAGCTTTGGCCGAATCATAAGTCTGTATCTCAATCAGCTGAATGGAGACAAGTATGACATGAGTAAAGGTGTTCCTCTACACTACTTGAAGAAAATGGACTCAAGTGTTTTTGACAGATGGGAGAGGCGAATTGGGCAGGTTGCCGTGGAAGAACAATAGGACGTATCTCCAGCAGTAATCCCCAGTGAAATTCCTGATGCTTTGACTGCAGGAATTGAGGGGGAGCCTCTACCCACTCATGCTGATATCGTATCTGACATCTCCCAAATGGCCAGAGATGCTGTGGCAGATATACAAGAAGACAGTGAAGCTGTGCCGGAGAATGAGGAGGTCCTGAACCTGAACAATCTAGGAGCCGGAGGTGCGGTAGAGGAGACTGCTGACGAAGAGTTGGAAGAGGATGCTGATGAAGATGATCTCATGGATGATGAAGGAGAGGAAGACGACAATGAGGGACAAGAAGCATTGGAGACTCAGGATCTCATTGAACCTCCATCTGACAAGCACGCACCTGAAATCATTCCTGAGAACATTGGTGCACGAGTGGAGGGGTAGTCCGAGAAATCTACAGATGCTGCCAGTATTCCACCCTTAGAGGCTATGCTCCTGTCCAGCTCTACAGGTGCATCTGATGAAGTGCAAGGCCAAGAAGTGCCTCCGGATCTTCCACTACGAGATAATCTAGCCACTCATACCGTGAATGTCATTCAGGGCATAGTGAATGAGCTTAAAGCCTCTTTTGATAAAGCTCAAAATAAAATGCTGAAAAGAATTAAGAAATCTGAAAATCTCATGCTCAAGAACATGGTGGAGATCAATCATAAACTTGACATGATGGAAAAGAAATTTGAAGATAAGTATTCAGCGGCCGGCCAAGCTGTCACTCTTCTCATGGCCGGATTGAAAAAGAACACGGATACTCTTGCCGTAGTAAATCAGAATGCTCATGTTGTAGCAAACAACATTCAAAAGTTTGACGGTAATATGGTAACTCTCAACGCCAATCAACAAGCATTAGTCACTAAATTCTCCAGGACGACAAAGCATATTGATGACTCCCTGCACTCCTATGCAAACTCCATCGCAGTCGAAGCCAAAAAGGGGGAGAAAGAATATATAGCTAAGATGGCCGAGCTTCAAGAAATCATGATCACAAACTTTGAATAGTCAAACAAATATGTCTATGACAGTTGCTGGTGGATGCTCCAACAGGCGTCAGGCGTCATTTTGCCTGAAAATCCTGCGGGTATTCATGCTCCTGAGACTTATACGGCTGCTGAGGGAGTACGTGCTGTAGAAGTTCCCATGAGTGAAGATGATGCTAGGGCTATTTCCAAAGCAAAACTGATGAGCATGTTTGACCAAGAGGCCCTAGCAAAATCCAGGGGGAAGAGAAAAGCTCAAGAAGGGACCTCCAAGGAGACACAAGCTGAAAAGAGAATTCGCCTGAGTGAGGAGGAAGTAAGAAACGAAAAGTGGAGTCCAGTTTCAAAGAATATCATCTTGGACACCTTCTGGCTACAAGAAAAAGGAGAAATCAATCGAAACGAAGTATACAGCCAGTATGAGTGGGAAATGCACAAGACGTATGAAGCGAAACGAAACATCTTCTTCAGGACCAACACGGCGTTAGATAAAGCTCCTCCTCCCAGATATTATCCGAAGCCCAAAGAGTATATGGAGAGGCAAAGAAAGAAGTATTTGGCGCAAAAACTCAAGGAAGACTTACCCAAAGAAAAATAGTCAAAAATTGATAGCTTGTCATTCTCTCTTAAGAACAATTAATGGTTATTATTATTATATGAACAATCTTGAGATTATGTATATATACATATATATATATATATGCATTTGAATTTATGAATGACTCAAGTCTTGATTTGTCTGCCTATATTCTCTTGTGCTGCATATTTAAATTCTGAATGTTGTTTATATTATCTGGTTGGTGTTATTCATCTTAGCTAGTAGGGTTTTGGCTTCGTCAAATAGGGGGAGATTGTTGGGTATTGTATCCACAATTACCTGGATTTGAGGAAGCCACCTGTCAAGCTAAGATGAATTCACAATGTATTTGATGAAACCTCTTAAGTTGTGCTTGCAGTTATTCCACGCTAAGTGCACACCAATGTCAGGGTGCAGTAGGTCAATATACACGGGTCTGCACGATGTAATCCCTCGTTGAGCAGATCAGTGTGTTGGCCAACGTGTACTCTCTCTATTGGAGTGCACTTACTTTCAATTACAGGGCCATGTTTATACAAGAGCAGACAAGGAGCAAGGATGGGTCAAGGAGCAGCTCTAGGGTGGAAAGACGAAAATTCGTCTAAGTATAATTCGACGAGAATCACTAGTGATTCTCGCCGAACCTATCGTCGAGCAGATCATGGCCAAGTAACATTCGTTGAGAATCAACAAGTGATTCGGCGAGAATCACTAGTGATTCTCGACGAATCGTCGAGAATCACTAACTGATTCTCGCCGATTCGTCGAGAATCACCTGCGATTCTCGCCGATTTTGACTTGGCAATTTCTCTGGAAGCTGCTTGACCGGATTCTGCCGCTGGGAATATGTTGAACCGGAACTAGGGTTTCCTTCTTGTGGGACCCACAACGGTCATATTGAAAGTATACGTGTGTATAAATACACGGGTATTTTTGAACAGTAAACATAGCAAAGAAGAAAAGAAATACGCGAGCCGCGACGTAACCTAGATCGCTGTTTCTGCTCCGCCGCCGCCGCCGCCACTCGCGCCAAGTTGTTCGCCGGTTGATCGTGGTTTCGCCCAGATCCTCCTGCGATAGAAGCCTAGCTAAGCTCAGCGTCTCACGTGTCTAACCGGAGATCTCTTGTCTCTCGATTTGTAGATCGGGAAAATCTTCCCCATCCAAATCGATCGAGATGATTGATCCTAGTGTGACCGTCGGTAGACCTAGCTAGCTTCGCTACGAAGTTTGGATCTCTCAGCCGCACATCATTGTTGCCGCTGATCCCGTGAACCTAGCCGCCGCCCATCTTGCCGCCGCCGGTTCCGGGGAGATTCTCTCCAAGTGAGATCTTGGGTAGTGGACTCTTCGTGGACTTCAAAAACACGTCATCAATGAAGAGGGACACCTAAGTCTCCAAACGTAGTTTGTATCTCTTGTACATTCTAGTTTTACTTTTGTTGTAAAGGAACGGTGGTTCCTACTTGTAAGGGTTGGGTGCAACCCGGGTTGTGGGAGTGTTGACTCCTATGTGTGGAAGGGTTCCTTCCGATAGTGCAAGGATTGGATTTCAATCCTGTTGGAGAAGTGACTGAGTCGTCCCTGGTTGGGAGATAGGTCGAAGGGGGAAAGTGGATGTACCCAAGTCGGGGAACCACTATAAATAGCTTGTGTACTATGTTGTGCTGTGTTGTTTTATTTTCGTGTGCAGGTATAATTTAAATTCAGCAAAAACGCTGCACGTCACCTATTCCCCCCCCCCCCATAGGTGAACATAGTTGACACTAGGTGGACTTTCACAACCCACTTTGATACATAATCTACAGCTACCAAAATATATTTATTCCCGTAAGAAACTGGAAATGGTATCATAAAGTCAATCCCCCTCACATCGAATACTTCACATTAAAGAATAAAGTTTTGTGGCATTTCATGTAATTTAGAAATATTACCTGATTTCTGATAAGAATCACATGAAAGAACATACCTTTGGGCATCCCTGAATAGAAGGGGCCAATAAAAACCACAATCAAGAACCTTTTTGGCTGAGCAATTTGCTCCATAGTGACGACCAACAGGACCTGAATGACACTGCTCCAAGATTTTCCAACCCTCCTCCGCTGATACACACCTTGGTATAATGGAATCTGCATATATCCAAAAAAGAAAGGGGTCCTCCCACAAGTAATATTTCAAGTCAGAGAAAGATTTCTTTTTCTGCTGATATGAAAATTCTTTTGGAAGGACCTTAGCCACAAGATAGTTTGCATAATCGGCAAACCACGGATAATCAAGATTTATATTTGTAGATAAGGCAAATAACGATTCCTCAGGGAATGTATCAGAAATCTCAAATTCATCTAACATTGTTTGTAGTGGATTTTCTAAACATGAGAGATGGTCTGCCGCTAAGTTTTCCGCTCCTCGTTTATCCCTAATTTCCAAGTGAAATTCTTGTAATAAAAGAACTGAACGGATTAAACGAACCTTTGCTTCCGCTTTGGCTAGAAAATATCTAAGGGCAGAGTGATCTGTGTATACTACTACCTTAGACAATGTTAAATAGGATCTAAATTTATCAAAGGCAAATACCACTGCTAGAAGTTCTTTTTCTGTAGTTGTATAATTCTCCTGCGCAGTATTAAGTGTTTTGCTAGAATAATATATAGGGTGAAAGTGTTTGTCTCGGCGTTGTCCTAAAACAACTCCTACTGTAAAACTGCTAGCGTCACACATGATCTCGAACGGTTGAGTAAAATCGGGTGCGATCATAATAGGGGAATTAATTAATCTTTCTTTTAAGAACTCAAAGGCATGTAGACACTCTTGTTCAAAAATAAAAGGTGTGTCTTTTTCTAAAAGCCTCGTAAGTGGTTTAGCGATTTTAGAGACGTCTTTAATAAACTGGCGATAAAATCCATCGTGTCCTAAGAAACTTATCACTGCCTTAACGGAGGTTGGTGGTGGTAACTTTTCTATGGTTTTAATTTTCGCTCTATCTACTTGAATTCTTTGGCTTGAGATTTTATGGCCAAGTACTAACCCTTCTTCCACCATGAAATGACACTTCTCCCAACTAAGCCCTAGGTTTGTTTCCTCACACCTCCTAAGAACTTTTTCTAAATTATTCAAACACAAATCAAATGAGTCACCAAAAACAGAGAAATCATTCATAAACACTTTCATAATATCTTCAACAAATTCATTAAAGATGGCTAACATGCACCTTTGGAAAGTGGCGGGTGCATTACATAAACCGAATGGCATACGTCTATAGGCAAAGGTACCAAATGGGCAAGTGAATGTTGTTTTCTCCTGGTCTTCTAATGCTATAGGAATTTGGAAATATCCAGCAAGTCCATCCAGAAAATAATAATAAGAATGTCCTGATAAATGTTCTAATATTTGGTCAATTAAAGGAAGAGGGAAATGGTCTTTCCTAGTGGCATCGTTTAACTTCCTATAGTCAATACAGACACGCCAACTTGTTACTGTTCACGTTGGAATTAATTCATTCTTATCGTTTGCTACCACTGTTAGACCACCCTTCTTAGGAATGACTTGTACAGGACTAACCCAAGAACTATCCGAAATAGGGTATATCATACCAACATCTATCAACTTAACAATCTCAGCCTTAACTACCTCTTTCATATTTGGATTTAGCCTACATTGCGGTTGAATAGAAGGTTTATAGTTTTCTTCAAAAAGGATCTTGTGAGTGCAAAAACTAGGATTAATACCTTTTATATCAGAAATGTTTTATGCTATTGCACCTTTACATTTCTTCAGCACAGTTATTAATTTAGCTTTTTCAGTATTAGAAAGATTATAGGAGATAATAACTGGGTAAGAAGAATTAGTTCCTAAGAATGCATACTCAAGATGATCCGGTAATTTTTTTAGTTCTACTATCAATGGATCCTTAGTATTATTCTTAATACATTCATGATCTCCTTGTGTAATCAAACTATACTCAGTCATTCTATTCATTGAAACACAATTATCTAGAAAAAATAAATGTTCAACAATGTCTTCATTTTTTTATCTTCTAGATAACAGTTAGTGATGCAAATTCCTAAAGGATCTCTATAATATAAATTAGAATTCATAGAAGTCATAAAATTATCAACATCATGATAAAAATAGCAATAATCATAATTATCTAAGGATTGTTTCATTGTATTGCCAATTTGAAAAGTGACTTCATCTTCCCCTACTCGCAAAACTAATTCACCATCAAAAACATCAATAAGAACTCTAGATGTAGCTAAGAATGGACGACCTAGTATGAGTGGCACTTCGATATTTTCGTCCATATCTAGAATAACAAAATCGCCAGGAAATATAAACTTATCTACCTTAACCAATACATCCTCTACTATTCCTCTAGGATACTTAACCGATCGATCTGCTAGTTGAATACTCATTCTAGTTGGGCTAAGTTCTCCTAGACCTATTTTCAAATATAGTTTATAAGGCATTAAGTTTATACTAGCTCCTAAGATCGCTAAAGCTTTATTTACTTGTAAATCATAGATTAAATATGGAATTGAAAATGAACTGGGATCCTTAAGTTTTTGTGATAATTTGTTATGCAAAATAGCGAAACATTCTTCACTAAGTGTTACTAAAGATAATTCTTCTATTTTTTTATTTGAGATTAAGTCCTTAAGAAATTTAGCATACTTAGGCATTTGAATGATTTCAGAAAAAGATAAATTGACATGTAATTGTTTAAACATAGATAAGAATTTACCATATTGCGCATCCATGCACTCCTTGTTAAGCTTTGTTGGATATGGTATTGCTGGTTGATACTCCATTGGTTTCACGTTCATCTCATTCGGTCCTTCGCCGCTAGACTCCTCTTGTGGCACTTCCTTTGTAAGCCTTTGGTCTTGTAACTCCTTTCCGCTCCTCAATTGGATGGCTTTTGCATATTCCTTCGGGTTTGTCTCAGTATTACCCGGAACTGTTCCTCATTGCCTTTCAAATACCATCCTTGCGAGCTGACCAATCTGGTTCTCCAAATTACGAATTAAGACCTCTTGATTCTGAAAAGCTATATCAGTAGTTTGCATGAACTTGGTAAGTAGATCTTCCAATGTTGGCTTCCTTGGTTCTGGTTGTTGTGGTTGTCCAAACATAGGTTGCTTGCCTTGATTTCCTTGTCCTCCCCAAGAGAAATTGGGGGTTGTTCCTCCATCAAGGATTGTATGTAGAACTATACGGGTTGTTTGCTTGGTTGAAAGGAGGTCTGGTGTTGTTGCCCATATAGTCAACATGTTCTTGCACTTGAGATTCACAACCAGACATTCCACTAAATGAAGGGCCCCACTGTTGAGGTAACATCAAGGGTGATGCTAAGGAAAGATTATCCATCTTCTGGTGAAGCTTCTCCACTTGAATGGCTAAGACAGTGACAACACTTCATATATTCATGCAGGCTTATTAGGCTTTTGTCTCACGATAGTCCATTGATAGTTATTCATTGCCATATCTTCTATCAGTTGTTGAGCCGATTCAGGTGTCTTTTTGTTCAAGGTGCCTCCACTTGCCGCATCGATTATCTGTTTAGTGGCTGGATTGAGACCATTGTAGAAGGTCTGAATCTGAAGCCAGGAAGGTAGTGCATGATGGGGACATCTCCTTAAAAGATCCTTGAATCGTTCCCATGTGTCGTACAACGATTCAGATTCCAATTGAACATACGTAGAGATGTCATTC